>JAOXJJ010000002.1:2214407-2242200 GCA_025769935.1 Phoenix roebelenii | reverse complement strand
ATGCATCCATCATACTACCAATCACAAGCCAACACGATCAAAATATAATTAAATATAAAACTATTTTGCTTTGTTTGGATCATAGCATATCAAACATATATAATGCAAAAATATTTTTATCATGTAGGATTGGCGTACAAGGATTCTTACCCTTTATTGAAAACTCAGATAACTAATCACCCCCCCTCACGGCGATCTATGAACCCGACTGCGTAGGCCTCTGCTCAACGTCCTCTCGTCCAATAGATTGTTCCCCTACAAAATCAAATCATCATTAAAGTTTACTCAAGATATATGATGATCTAGGACCCCTGTTTAATCCTCTAAAGGGTCCTCTAAAATCAAGCATCCCAAGACTATCTAGAGTCCTCAAAGCCATGATCTCCCCGGATCTAAGTGTAAGGAGAGAACCCAACTAGAGAAAAGGCCATGATCTAAAGTCCTCTTATATTATTTTAAATACATTAAGAGGAAGGGAATGGGAAGACCCTTTCCCTTTCTCTCTTCTTCCTTCTTCCCGACGGAAAGGGGGAAAGGGCGCTCGGCAGTAGGCGGCCTACGGCCGGCGACGCTCCCTGGTTGTCGGCCTATGGTGGTGCCGGCGGTGCCACGCCCGGTGACGGCCGGCCAGAACGAAAGAAGGAACCAAGCCGCCGAGGGTAGGTTCAGTTCTTCTCGATCCGGCGACAATCCGACCATATCCCAAGGAAGTAACGGCCAAAGACGAAGGAGAAGGAGAAGAAGGTGCTCACCTTGCCTTCGGCGAGATCCTGACCGGATCGACGGCGAGTGCTCCGATGCTTCCCGCGGCAAGGTAGAACTCTAATCTCCCTCTTTTCTTTCTTTCTTTTTTTTTGTGTGTGTGTGGGAGGGCCCTCGGTTGATGCCCCAGGGAAAGAAAGAGAGGAAATCTCCCTGATTTGGTTGGGTTTTATCACCCTATAACCTCCCCTCCGATGGATTCGGAAGGAGGGGAGAAGAGCTTGAAAATAGGGGAGGAAGCCAATCGGGAGTCTCCCTCCCCGCTTTCTCATGCATTGGGCCGCCTCGCTTGGAGGCCGGCCCAAACCACATGCGGGCCTTACACCCTTGGCCACAACCTGTACCACAAAAGAATTTTTGTGGAGGAAAATGGACAGTCAATGAACAAATGGTCTATGGTCTCGGATGTCTGTTGACAGAAAATGCAGCCACCCAGGCTTTTGTTTAGTTTCCTTCCAATTAGATCTCTAGGCTAACACTACTAGGATTGGAAGTTCTAATATCTTCTAGAATGGAACACCATCCAAACGACTCATCTATCGATCGAGGGAAAGGTCGAAGATAGAGCAAAGAGGCGTCCAACCATCTCTTGCATATCAAATTTATATACGAAAGTTAATAGAACCTTCATAGAATGACTCGAAACAGAAGTGTCCAAAAACTTAAACTTCTGCTAGACTTAAGCGGACGAATAATCCAAGGGTGGAAAGCTTCACGAAGATAGAAGCTAGCGTGAACATAATGAAACCATGTCAGCCCAAGGGAGGAAAGCTCGTCGACGCCTGGCAAGCTTCCTCAAAATACAGTGGTCCACCTGTAGAGGACCAGGCAACCGGCAGAAAAGTTTGACTTGGACCTTGTTACTATCCCTTTAGACCGGAAAAGGTTTATTCCAATTCCAATTTTGCCTCAGAGTACGTGTGACATCAGGAATGATCCCTCAGAAAATTTTATGATCTCAGAATATGATGTGATCCAAGATATGATAAAATCCCACTAAATACGTACATCCAATTTAAGTACATATAAGATATCCTATCCTCCTCGCTTTACGATTATCATCAATTATTGATTAAGTCCAGCTTGGTGGAACAAAGATCTGGCAGAATAAGATTAGAACTAAGTAAAATTAGGCATGGCATATACATATGCATGCATAGACATATAGAGATATCTATATAGATAGGCAGGTAGGTAGGTAGGTAGATAAATATGGTCTAATTTTATTAACACATGGTAGTCGGTAAAATTAGACCACATACATATATATATATATATATATATGGCATGGCCTACCTACATAGAATTTAAGATCATTCAGGTCAAACTTGGCTTGGAAGTTGGAAAGCAGGATCTTGCGTATCCCAGTCAAGGGGTCGAAGGCTGCGGACAAAGCTGTCACCCAAGATGACCTTTGGACCAAGCTTAGCCACCAACACCTGATTAATGTGATTAATGCCATTAATTATTATCCTTCCTGTTTTCCTGTCTAAATACACCGAGACGGTGCATTATAAAAGGCCAACCATGCCACCAATTCCACTCACAGCAGAAGAGAGAATTCCGAAACTTGCCATAAAGCTTCTGAGTTCTCATCTTCCATCTCTAGAACTACCTTTGCTATTAGACATGGCAATTCCGGTCATCGACTTCTCGAAGTTGGATGGCAAGGAAAGGGCTGAAACTTTGGCTAAGATCGCCAATGGATGCGAAGAGTGGGGATTCTTTCAGGTCAGTCAGTAACACTGCCGCAACCCATTTAGGCCATGAACATATTAAATGTTGTCATTTATTCTCAATACGATCTTGTTGTTGCTGTTGTCAGCTGGTGAACCATGGGATTCCGGTGGAGCTTCTCGAGCGCGTGAAGAAGGTCAGCTCTGAATGCTACAAACTGAGAGCTGAAGCCTTCAGGAAATCCAACCCTGTCCAGTTGTTGAACAAACTGGAGGATAAAGAAAGCGAGAACAGTAACGTTCAGCGGTTGGACGACGTGGATTGGGAGGATGTGTTTGTTCTCCAAGACGACAATGAATGGCCATCCAACCCCCCAGAGTTCAAGTAAGATCCTACACTTCCCGGCCAGGTCAACAGAAAACATACATGGTTGCTTCATTAAAACCCTTCTCTTCCTTAACTTGCAGGGAAACCATGAAGGAATACAGGAGAGAGCTCAAGAAGCTGGCGGAGAAACTAATGGAAATAATGGATGAAAACTTGGGTTTACAGAAGGGCTGCATAAAGAATGCTTTCTCCGGCAATGGCGAACACGAGCCCTTCTTCGGGACCAAGGTGAGCCACTACCCGCCATGCCCTCGCCTTGACCTCGTTCAAGGCCTTCGTGCCCACACCGACGCCGGCGGCGTCATCCTGCTCTTCCAAGACGATCATGTAGGTGGACTCCAGATGCTTAAAGATGGCCGGTGGATCGACGTCCAACCTGTAGCCAATGCCATCGTGATCAACACCGGAGATCAGATAGAGGTGCTCAGCAATGGGCGATACAAAAGCGTGTGGCACCGTGTGCTCGCCACCAGCAATGGCAACCGCCGCTCCATTGCGTCCTTCTACAACCCCTCCCCCAAGGCCACGATAGCTCCAGCAACCCCCGGAGAAGAGTCTCAACCTTTGTACCCCAAGTTTGTCTTCGGGGACTACATGGATGTGTATGTCAAGCAGAAGTTTCAGCCCAAGGAGCCAAGGTTTGAAGCGGTCGCAGCCATGTGAAGGCAAAGCAGAAGCTAGAAATGAACATGAGAAACAAGGTTTCATGGAGTTAGTTTTTGAGTGGTCCTCTCTTGGTTAATTTGCAAGAGTTGATTGTTTGTAACAAGATACCAGACGGACAGATCATAAATTTGGTGGTGGTGTTGAGTCAGTGTTCACGTTGTGGTTTGTACTCTGGAGATCGACGGCTAATTAAGTTGTCACTGTTGTATCTTATTTTACCATGCAATTCTTTCTGGATAAATAATTCTTTTACCACCAAAGTTTGAGGCTATAAATAGTTCTTTCTGCATCAGAGATAGATTCTTTCTATTTTTTTTTTTTTGATTGCATTCTTTTCTCTCTCTCTCTCTCTCTCTCTCTTTTAAAAAAAAATATGAGATTGAAATCACTTTTCTCACACCTAATTTCTTGCTACAGAAAGATAGATGATAATTTAACACCTCTTAGAGTCTTCCTGTTCGGTCAATGCGATCCAAACATTCCAAAGGCTAGGATACCCAGACTAGAAGAATGAAGATAGCAATCAATGATGAGACAACGCAATATTACATGGTAAAAAGAATCTATCTCTAATGTAGAAAGAATTATTTTTAGCCTCACACTCAAATGGTAAAAAGAATTACATGGTTAAATAAGATAAATACTCAAAAATTAGTTGAATAAGGGAGTGTAGAGTGTAAATTCCCATTGCTGCGGTTCATTCTCAAATGAAGGACGAGCACAACGTCATAGTGATTGCAACACTTGTGAAAGACAAATTTTAAATAATCAGAACAACATAAATTCAGGAGATCCCAAGTGACAAAAATTGTAAAAGTTGAAGAATCTTCAAGCTCCAATTCTTCTTTTTGCTTTTGGTTGAGTAAGCTTAGTTATGATGCCTAAACCACATCATCACATAGCTTCAATATGTTGGGGCCTCTGGATATCTGATTTGTATCTGCATCTGTTTAAAACAGATATGGATATAAATTTTTGTATCCGACTAACATCGGTATTCGTATCCGTATTCGTCAAATAAAATAAATATGCATATGGATATGTTAGTATCAGATCTGTAATCCGATTTTAACCTATTTTAATTACAAATATCTGTCTTTATCCCACTTTTATATAGCATCAAAAATATAAATATTACACAAGAAAAACTAAGAAATCACATCCGAGTTGAAGAGGAGGTGGGGACGACGATCCTACCTCGCATGTCAGGGATGCCGGCCGCCCACTTTTTTCTCATGTCAATTGCTTCCTAAATTCACCCCGTCCAAAAGATGGCATTGTTCAAAGTGGGGATGTGTGTGGGGAGAAACAGGAAGTGACCACACAAATCTTTCTCGTGGGCCAACAAGTTCTAGGACTTGTACAATATTTTGAGCTTGGGGGGACCAAAACTTCTCACACCAGTTTTAACATAGCATTATTATAGTAATTCTGGACATTATATCTTGCTTCTGGACACCAGTTTTAACATAGCATTATTATAGTAATTCTAGACATTATATGATAGAGAAAAAAGAGCTGCACAACCGTATTTTTCCCATACTGAAGCTATCCAAACAACAAAGTACACGCCATTATAATGCAAAACTTTAGTTTTGCAACTAAATCATTTAACACTATAAAGTTATGCAAGGAAGATGTTGGGCACGTCTCTACATAGCCCACATATATAGTTTAGTTTTCCGATAACTTTGAGTGATCGGTAATTACCTATTATCTCTGGTTATATTTGAAGATAGTTTTTTTTTTAATGGAAGAAAACTGATGAAGTTTTGATCATCTGATAAGAATTTCTAACCTAGCCTATGACATTCAATAATTTTATGGCTTTTACGGAGGCATAGGTTAGAAGACTCCTTCTTCTTAAAGTATTCTTATGAATAGGCTCTAATCAAATACTTGAATAATTATGACTAGAGGTATGCATCACTAAAATTATTGCTGCATGAAATTATTTTACTTGAGAGTCTCTCACGTTGTGGTATCAGAGCATCCTTTTAGCCTTATTGTTTAGCATTAAGATCATAGTCGTACATTTGTGTGTTATGAATCTTGTTTTATTAAACTCCTAATAAAAGCTACTACAAGTTATATTTCTAATAATGTGCAGGATTTTCTAAACCTAAGAAAACTAGTGGAAAGTGAATAAGATATCTATTCAGAAAGCTAGATGCGTTCACATGTGAAAACAGTGGAGACTTATAGATTAGTTTTAAAAACTGATTTTCAATTAGACCTTAAAACACCTTTTATGTTCCATCATTTTCAAGAAATTTGGTTTCTACTTCAAGCTTGATTTGTATTGAATTTAAATTCAATTTAATTTTCATGGTTCAGTTGTGAATCTTTTGAAAGATAAGAAAATTGTTGGTTTTGGAATTTTAATTGATAATTTATTTAAATTTTTTTATTAGACCCTACTTATGAGTTTAGTCTTTTAACCCTGCATGAGAATGAAGTTGGCATTAAATATGGTATTATTAATGAATTAATGCTTCTCTAAACTTTGGCACAAGAGATTGGGATATATCTCCATAGAGAGAATTAAAAAGTTATTAGATGATGGAGTTTGAAAGGCTCTTAACATTATAGACTTTGGTACTTGTGTAGACTGCATAAATGAAAGGTAGACCAACAAGACCATTTTGGCTGCCAAAAGAAGTAGTGAGCTTCTAGAGATCATACACACATATATCTATGGATCATTTCTTACCCCACATCTAAATGGTCAGAAATATTTTATTTTATTTATTAATGCCCATTCAAGATATATATATCTCTATCTCTGATTTGATAAAGCAAAAGCACTTGATGCCTTTAAAATTTTAAAGCAAAGGTGGAGAAACAAAAGGAAAAAAAAAATAAAAACTGTAAGATCAGACAAGGATGGAGAATATTATAAAAGTTACATTGAAAAAGGACAAGTGTCGGATCCATTTGCAAAGTTCCTTGAAAAAAGGATATTACTGCCCAATACTCAATGCCCGGTACAACACAACAAAATGGTGTGGCTGAAAGGAGCATCAAGCTTATGTACATAGTTAGGAGCATGATAATTAATTCAAGTTTACCTTTATATTTATCGAGTGAAGCCTTAAAAATCATTGTGTATATGTATCTTAAACAGGATTCCATCTAGGATGTTTCTAAAACACCTTTGAAATATGGAATAGATAAAAAGCAAGTTTAAGATATTTACACACATGGGGTTGTCTAGCTGAAGTGAGAGTTTATAATTCACACCTAAAAGAATCGGATGCTAGGATAATAAATAGTTTTTTATTGGCTATGTAGTTAATTCCAAGAATATAGGTTTTATCATCTCTTGCATACTCGAAGAATTGTTGAGGCTAGAAATGCAAAATTTCTTGAGGATCATGAATTTAATGGGATTAAATTTTCTTGTTGGGTGAAATTTAAGGAAATAAGGGAACCACTTATGGTACCCTGAAATACACAAGAGTTGGTAGATTTTCAAAGTAATACTCTGATTTTTATTGAATAGCAACCAATTCAACAACAATCATATCAGGAGGAGCCACCTTATGAAAGAATTAGTAATATGGAAACCACTATTCGAGATATGCATGAAACAATGGAAGTAAGGAGATCCTCAAGAATTAGAAGACTAGCAATTTCTAGTGATTATATTGTATATCTTCAAGAGTTTGGCTATGATGTTGGATCTAAAGATGATCGGAATTTATTTTCACAAACCATTAGTGGAGAATTTTCCACACTTTAGCATGATGCTATGAAGGAAAATATAGAATCCATGGCTAAAAACGAAGTCCGAGATTACATTGAATTACTAGAAAGAGCATCGGTCATTGGATATAAATAATTCAATAAGCCCAAACGAGACTCATCTTGTAATATTAAACAATATAAGGCTCAACTTGTAGCTAAGAGTTTCACTTAAAAAGAAGGCATTGGTTATCATGAAACTTTCTCTCCAATTTCAAAGAATGATTCATTTAGAATTATCATGGCAATAGTAGCTTATTTTGATTTAGAACTACATCAAATGGACATGAAAACAATATTTTTAAATGGGGATCTTGAAGAAGAGGCAGACATGTATCAACCTGAAGATTTTTATAGGGAGAAGGGTAGTCACTTAGTTTGCAAACTAAAGAATTTTATATATGGATTAAAACAGGCTTTTTGTTAATGGTATATAAAGTTTCATAACATTATTTCTTCATATGGTTTCATAGAAAACATTGTTAATCAATGTACATACCTTAATATAGTGGGAGAAAATATATTTTCTTAGTTTTATATATAGATGATATTTTATTTGCAAGTAATAACTTGGGATTATTGCATGAGACCAAATAATTTCTTATCTAGAACTTTCAAATAAAGAATATGGGTGAATCCTCTTATGTCATTAGTATAGAGATTCATAGAGATAGAGTCAAAAGAACCTTAGGACTATCTCAAAAAGCTTACATTAAAAAAGTTCTAGAAAGGTTTAAGTTAAAGGATTGCTCATCTATTGCAAGACCATTATCAAAAGGGACAAATTCAATTTGAATCAATGTCCCCAAAATATATTGGAACGAGAATAGATAAAAAACATCCCTTATACTTTTGCAGTAGTGAGTCTCATGTATGTACAAGTCTGCACTAGACCTGATACTAGAAATGCAATAGAAATGTTAGGTAGATACAAAAGTAACCTAGATATAGAGTATTGAAAAGCAGCCAAAAGGGTTATAAGGTACTTATAAGGAACTAAGGACTTCAAGTTTGCACACATCTGGAAGTGATTGGATAGTCAAATTTGGATTTTGCTGGATACATAGATAAAAAAAGTCTACTTCAGAATACATCTTTCTTCTTGCTGAAGGTGTTATATCTTAGAGAAGCACAAATCAAACTATTATTGCATCATCCACTGTGAAGACAGAATTTATCGTATGCTATGAATCTATATCACAGGCACTACACCACACAAAAAAAGAAAGTTTCCGACTCTTATTTGCCGATGCTTATTCCAAGCGTCGGCAAAAATTTTTCTCCGTCAACATTTGCTGACGCTTTTTAAAAGCGTCGGCTAATGACGACGCTTAAAATCGTCGTCGAAGTTAATATGTAATTGACGACACTTTTAACGATACTTTTTAGCGTTGTTAAATAATGACGCTTTTAAGCGTCGTTAAAAGCGTCGTCGGAAGCCAGAAAACCATCTCATTTTAGTCCCACATCGGCGGATCTGAAAAAGAAAGAACTGTTTATATAGCCAAACACAACCACTCCGCACGGATGGAATGAAGGTACCGATCAGGGAGGTTGTTTGTATTTCTCTTTGTGCTCTATCAGCACCATGGAATGGAGGAGAAGATGCAGACCGCAAATAGTAATTTTCTTGGCAAATGGTAATTAGCGACGCTTTAAAGCGTCAAAAAAGAGCGACGCTTAAAAGCGTCGCTAAATTGGAATTAGCTAAATTGGAATTAGCGACGCTTTTGAAAGCGTCGGAAAATATTTTTTCCACTGTAGCATAAGCGATGCTTTACCGATGCTTTGGAAAGCGTTGGGATGGTTTCTACCGATGCTTAAAAGCGTCGCTAATAGCCAAAAAAAGCATCGCTAATGTCCAAGTTTCTTGTAGTACTATGGTTGAAGAATTTTATATCTGGACTAAAGGTTGTCGATTCTATTACTAGGCCATTGAGAATTTTCTGCGATAATTAGGCTGTAGTTTTCTTCTCTAAAAATAATGAAAATGGAAGCTGAAGTAAGCATATCGACACAAAGTATTTGGTTGTTAGAGAAATTGTTGAAAAGCAAGAAGTGGCTATTAAACACATAAATATTGAGTTCATGGTTGCTGATCCTATGACTAAAGATTTGTCGGCAAAGTTGTTAAGTGATCATGTATTTCATGTAAGACCTTTTGGTTCATTTTAATTTATTGCTTATAATTCTCTGACTATTATGTATAATTATAAACATATTTGGTTAACTAATGACATGATGTCCATTGTACACATTAAGTAATTTGTTAAATACGAGATCATGATCCATTTAGATCAATAAAGTTGGACCCTAAATGACTTATAAGAGATCATTCATAAAGTATTATGAGGTACTCAATTAGAAAGTATCATACATTGTAATTCATGGAAGGAAATGCTCGCCTAGAGAGTAAGACCATCATGATTCGTGTATAGAGAATTTCTATTTGGGCAACAGTTACATACTAGTTGATTAGTTTAGTGACAATAAAGTAATTGTGGCAATACTATTGTATGAACTATCACTTATGAGGATTGTCTAACTACATCATGTAAGCCAAGTGAGAGAATGTTGGACATATCTCTATATAGCCTATATACATGGTTTAGTTGTTGGATAACTTTAGGTGGTAGGTAACTACCCACTATCTTTAGTTATGCTTAAGGTAGTTTTCTTGATTGAAGAAAACTAATGAGGTTTTGGTTATTTGATAAGGGTTCCTAGCCTATCTTATTTTTGAGCCTGCGATATTCCATCTGTTATATGGTTTTTACGGAGGAATAGGTTCGAAGACTCCTTCTTAAAGTTTTCTTATAGATAGACTCTAATCAAATATTTAAATAATTATGGCTGGAGGTACGCATTACCAATATTATTGCTGCATGAAATTATTTTGCTTGAGATAGTTTGTCACAAGGGAAAACCACTTTTTGATCCCTTGCTTGCAGTTTTAACTTGTCGGAGAGATGCCCAATACCGTGGGCTGAATCTAGAGATTTCCTAATGATTGACTAAGTAATCTTTCATCATCATCTTAGATTTTATTTACGCATTATTATAAGAGTCGTACCATCACGCTGTCATTCTCCTGATTTTTAAAATGCCAAAAGATGTGATGACACCTCAAAATACAGCAATTCACAACAAAGATAATAGGAAATGAGTAAGAAAAGTTGGAATTTGTTGGCAATAACGTATGCCGAGCCTTCAAGTTTCATGCCCTTAGACATTGCTTCACAATTTTGCCTAAGATACAAGAATATGTATGACGCGAATGATCGCAGAGAAGATTATTTGATCTCAGAGAATAGCGTGATGGATGATATGATATGCTCCAAGTATCGAAGTTCATTCAATGTATTCCCTGTTTGCCGACTCAACATGGAGTCTTCACCTATGGTTGTGAAACGAAGTACATATATACAATATCCCATCATCTTTTTTTTAATAGATAAAAAAAAAATTAACAATGAAACTGAAACCAATTTGATTTACAACAACTCTCTCAAGAAAAGATTTACGTCGCTTCATGTCGTGTACCCAACTGGTCCTATTCTCCCATTTGCACCCTTAGCCATCACCCTCAGCCTGGATCACCTGACCAATTTGATTAATAATCATCTTAATTACTAGGTCAGAGAGCTTCACTTGTATCTGTTTCCTAGACTAAATACATTGATAAAGATTTCCCCTGATGGAAAAACTTGAGCTGTGGCCAGCCATGGCTGCACTCACCTTCGATTTTTATATCTTAGCAGATAACTGTTCTTATTGATTCAGATATACCTGATATCAAACAAGATGTTGACATCTAATCTGTTGCACTATAAAAAGGACACCCTTCCCTCCAGTTCCAGTCAAGCGCTGCAGCAGAAACACTTTCAGAGCTTGTCCTAAATCTAAGCTTTCTCTAGAACTACATTTGCTGTTAGGTATGGCGATCCCAGTCATCGACTTCTCAAAGCTAGATGGCAAGGAAAGGGCCCAAACTATGGCTCAGATCGCCAATGGATGCGAAGAATGGGGATTCTTTCAGGTTAGCTGACAGTACTTACTAGTCCACAGGCTATGGATACTTTCTTATTATTTCTTTTTTCTTTCTCTTGTATTGTCTAATGAACTAAATGCCAACTTCCATCCATTCGATCTTGTTATCGCTTTTAGCTGGTGAACCATGGGATTCCAGTGGAGCTTCTCGAACGAGTTAAGAAGGTGAGCTCTGAATGCTACAAGCTGAGAGAAGAAGGCTTCAAGAAATCCAGCCCCGTCCAATTGTTGAACAAATTGGAGGACCAGGAAGTTGAGGAGGGTGCTATCAAGCGGTTGGATGATGTGGATTGGGAGGATGTGGTTTTCCTCCAGGATCAAAATGAATGGCCATCCAACCCCCCTGAGTTCAAGTAAGCCTTCCATTCTCTATTATAACTATTATATTGCCACCTTCATGAGCGTATACCATGCATTTTTCTCTCTCTTTGTTATTATCCCAAAGGAAACCGACTTGACTATGTTAAAATCACCACTTGTCCTAAAAGCTTAAGCTGATAGGATGAGGTAGATTTATTTATATATTTTATATTTTTTTACACTCTTCCTCACATGTGGGCCTGACTTTCCGTTTTAATGGATGAGCCCAACATGTGAAATTTTTAATAATGAGGTTAAAGAGTGCGGAGATAGGGTTCGAACTCACGACCTCTGCTCTGATACCATGTTGAAATTACTATTTGCCCCAAAAGCTTAAGTTGATAGGATGAGATAGATTTATTTATATATTTTATATTTTCTTATAGACTACGTTTTACTACAAAATTTGACTTTCAAATTTTACCAACCTATATATTTAATCCACTAGTACGATGATAGTTTATCTATAATATCGACCAACTAATATTACTCTCAGTTTCAATGATAAATGATAATTCTTATAAGGAGATCGTGAATATTTCTTCTTGGATTTTTGTTCAGGAATTTCTAAACATAAAATCATAGGGATTAAAATACAGAAATATGAAAAGAAAGTAATGGAGGTAGATGGTACATAATCTACATATGCTATAAATATAAGTATAATAACTCAACTGTAAGGGCCATATATTACTGCGGGCTATTCGGGAGAAAAAAGAATCATAGAAACTTGTCATATGGTTTTATCATACAGAAAATATGAATGCTTATTATCTTCCCCTTTAGATTCTGCTTATTACTGCATGCATATATAGTGGTTCTAGAATTTCACGTCAGGAAAACAAAAAAAAAACAAGTAAAACTATGTAGTTTTGCTAAATGCTAAAATTGTCCTACAAATGCAGAGTGACTACAAAATATGCTAGCTAAACTTGCTCAAAAAACATAGTGTTTCTCTTTAACAACTCCTACATGGGGATGATGTTCTTTTTTTCTGTTCACACTTTCAGGGAAACCATGAAGGAATACAGGAGAGAGCTCAAAAAGCTAGCTGAAAAGGTGATGGGAGTAATGGATGAGAACTTGGGCTTGGAGAAGGGCTACATAAAGAATGTGTTCTCTGGCAATGGCGTGCATGAGCCCTTCTTTGGGACCAAGGTGAGCCACTACCCACCATGCCCACGCTTGGACCTTGTGAATGGCCTCCGTGCTCACACCGACGCCGGTGGTGTCATCCTCCTCTTCCAAGACGATCAAGTTGGCGGCCTCCAGATCCTTAAAGATGGCGAGTGGATTGACGTTCAGCCTATTGCCAATGCCATTGTGATCAACACCGGAGATCAGATAGAGGTGCTCAGCAATGGACGATACAAGAGCGTGTGGCACCGCGTGCTCGCCACCAGCAATGGCAACCGCCGCTCCATTGCCTCGTTCTATAATCCTTCCCTCAAGGCCTCCATAGCTCCAGCAGCCACCAAAGAAGAGGCTGATGCTTTGTATCCTAAGTTTGTTTTTGGGGACTACATGGATGTGTATGTCAAGCAGAAGTTCCTTCCCAAGGAGCCAAGGTTTGAAGCAGTAGCAGCCATGTGAAGGAAGAGACGAAGATAGAAGTGAATATGATTGTGACCTCCTAGCTTTTATGATGAGGAATAAAGTCATATGAGTAGTTTGTTCAGCCTATGCAAGGGTGGAAGTTGCGTCGTGTAGTTTGGGTGTGTTGTTTGCTAGAGATGCTTGCCTGTATCAGGCAATAGCAAATATGGTATATTGAGTGTGCCGTTGAGTCAGTGCTTGCAGTGTCTATTGAATACAAAACTGAAAGTTTGTGGTGTCGAGTGAGTTCCTTAATTCTGTTGTCTACTAGAATATATTTGTCTCGTCTTTGATTGTTCATCTCTCAATATGGATGCTTGAATTTGGACTCGATTGGATTGGAATATTTGGAATGCATTTATCTGAATAGAGTATTCTCTCTCTCTCTCTCTCTCTCTCTGTTTTTTTTTTTTTTTTTGATTGCAAGGGAGATAGAACATTCTACGTCATGAACGACTATTTTGGTCACTTGGATTCACATAGGGAGAATGTCTTAGATTCTTAGTATGCTCCTCCTAACGAAGAAGATTTTGTGAGCAGTGTAGTGCTAAAAAGCATTCCCAATGTTGAATCTTTCTTTAGGGCACTCATTAAGATTCATAGTGAATATATGACTTCTTTTCAGATATTCTTGCCTTCTTCCATTGACGGACATTGGAGTTGCTCCAAGTATTTAACCCAAGTTAGTACTATATTTATTCTTCTCCTAGATATATTACTAAAATTTATTGCATAGTACTGGAATTTGTGTAATTGAGTTGTTGAGTGATCATAGAGAGCATAGATTTGTCATGAGGATTTAGAAAAGTATATATATACTGATTAAAGGAAAGAAGCTAGCCAACGGAACGATGTATTTCACAATCATACAGACAGCATATCCAAGCGGATGTTTCTTTATGATGAGTACCGAACCTGGAATGAGTAAGCATCATGTTAAAACATTCGGATCAGAAGGCCTAGCAGCCCAACCTTAGTGACATGACCATCAAAGAATTCTTCTGCCCCAAAAAGTATTTTATTAAAATAGAGGAAGCAAGAAGGAAGAGCTGTTCAACCATTCCCCTCTTACAAAAGCCACCTAATTCACCTAATAAAAACCTGGCTTTAGAACAAATTATGAATACGGAGAGTATCATGTAATTTGGTGTGATAAAATAAATCTACAGTATTAGAGTTGGAGAATTCTTTTTTTCATCTAATTCCTTTTTCACAGAACTCATCTCATATCCTGCTATGAATTTGACTGCCTACTTATCACGTTAAATGATGATCATGTTTCCAAGTTATAACTGAATGTTCAGAAAGTTGTCCTACGGTATCCTACCACAGATAATGCCAAAGCTCCGGCTGGGATATCCTACCATGATATCCAACCACAGATTACTAAATCTTCCTATTTAAGCGATGATATTGCCCAAATTACAAGCAAATGAGCTCAAGTGATATGAGCAAGACAAGAAAAAAATGAACATTATAAAGAAGTAAACTTGATCTCGAGAACCTCACATTTCCAATCTTGACATTCCATTTTGTTTACTCATTACAAAGCTTCAAAACACAAGTTACACAATGGCACCAAATGAATCTAAATCGGCGTAAAGAAACTGGCAGTCTGGATAATGTACCGAACGTATTAATTTCAGATCTCCAGCTAAAACTTTGGCAATGAACTTCTGAACAAAAAATAAAATGTCCATAGTAATGCTTTGTTACTCAGAAAATTCTCTCTCCAGTTGCGAATATTAAAAAAATAACAGAACTGAATATGCAGAGGTACGCTGGAACAAAAAATACGGATTTCCAACTCTCAGAGCTTGAAAGATCTAGATTAGCAGCCTTTGCAGCCTCCAGAATTCTCCCTGTGAGCCCCACACCAACGATACCAGCTAATGTGCCTGCCGTATTAGAAACTCCCATCACAATGCCTGCATACCTTGGAGCCACGTCCAGGTGATTTACAGCAAATCCTGCTCTTCCTAGTGCCAAAAAGCCAAGAGAAAGTGAAGAACAGAGCACGGTCCCTGTAGAGGTTCTAAAATATGGAAGGGCCATCAAAGCAAAGGCGGCTATGATGAACCCAACGGTATTCAAAAGTTTACGAGTCTTTGTCACTGATAAGATCCTTCGTGTAATCAAGTGATCTGCTACTACGCCACCTATATTAGAAAATATAAACATGTTCAGGTAAGGGAGCATCTTGGAAGATCCCATCTCCTGAAGACTGAGCTGAAGGCTGAGTTCAAAATATGTTGGCAACCAATTCATAAGCACATATAATGCATAATGGAAAGTGAAGTTGTTCACCACAATTGCCCAAACCGGTAAACTGAAGATTATCCTTTTCCATGGAATCTTAGTGGCATTAAGAGGATTTCCACCATTTTGTACTCTCACCTTATCTTTCAGCTGAGTCGCAGGCAACAAAGACTCCCCAAAACCAGCAGCCATTGCCTTAGGATGATCAGAACGAGGCGGATCACTAGCACATTTAAACCAAAGGATAGACCAGATGGCACCCAATGCTGCTTCAACCAAAAAAACTGACTGAGGACCCTTGTACTTCACCAAGCTTGGCAGAAGAAGCATGCCACCAGCTGCACCTAGGTACATCCCTGAAGTTGTAAGAGACACAGAACGGGAACGCTCATGTGGAGGGACCCATTGTGCTAGCACTGTATGAATGGAGGGAAATATGAATCCCTGTGCCACCCCAACAAGCAAGCGGGCAAGCACTAATATACTGACTCTGCTAGGGTCCAGTGGAACTAAAGCACATGTTGAAGACCACAATACAAATGACATAAGCAGAACACGTCTTCCTCCTACTCTCTGTGCTGCCCATCCACCAGGCACCTGAGAGACAACATACCCATAGTAGAATGTTGAAAGTATCAGGCCCTTGCTTGATTGATCCACACCAATGGCATCTGCAGCCACAGTGTAAGCAATTGAGAAGCCCATACGCTCAATGTAGCACACATTTGTGCTGATGAAGGTCAGCAGAACAATAAGATATCGCTTTGGAAATCTCATACTCATCATATTTAACTGTTCCATGTATAAAGAATTCTCTGTCACTGCCCCTTCATGTCATCCTACCCAGTATCCCATTTTTCTTTTACAAAAATGCCCTAGGCCATTCTTTCGGTCCTTCCAATTCTTAGAATTTTATCCAGCATTTCCTGATATAATTGAAAATCTGAAACCACAACCGAAATGATATACCTGAAGATAATTAATGCGATATCAGTTGTCACAAGGTAACCTTAAGCTGCTAAAAATATTTTATCAAAATGCCTTATAAATTAGACAAAAATCAGAGAAAGAGCCTGAAGTCAACAACTTGCATGTGATTCCAATCTAATTAGAATGCCAGCATTCTAAAGGAAAAGAAATACAACTTCCAAGTTTTCAAGTCTTCTTCTTCCTCTAGCATGTTCAACTCTTACATAAATGTAAGTACATGCAATATCTACACAATAAATAACATTTTTACATGGAGATTTTAAACATAAATGCATGATCATTCAAAATCCTAACCACTGAATAAAATGGAAGGTAATTAAAACAATTGGATGCGTATCATGAGATTCATAGAACTGTTGGATAGGACAATAGCTTCGTGTCTAACAGCATGGAGAGCATTCTAGTCATCAGTTTGGTATTTTCATCACAAAATAGTTTTCACATGCATACAAAGTTTTTTTCTGATTACACTACTAACTTTTTAAGCATATTATCAACAGTAACTTCTCTCCCAACAAACTTAATGATATGCAGATCCATGACACTCCATAGTAGATTGGCACTTTGTCTTTCACTACCATGGACTCAAAAGTGCAGATAAGCTAACTATAATGCAAACTGAACTAACAATAAACAGAAGATAGGGCCGTCCCAAAGAAATGATGTTCAAATATTCACTTAGATGCAAACGTCACAAGTATCTGACAATTCAAAATCTTTAAGCAAATAAAAGTAGGAATATGAGGTAATTTAGGGTGGCAATAAAGTTTATGAACCATTTATGAAACTTTATGTAAGTATGTCACCTATGATTAGACATAACTTACAAATTTCATTATAACTTTAAGAGGATCAATTCTGTGTTTATCTTCTTCTTTTTTTGTAAATGGAACAAAACTATGTAGGTTATTAGAAGTTATAATTCTTCTTGAACCCCTCAACTAATAAAACTGTAACTTTTTTCTACAGATAGAGACTGCTTTTTGAGGTTGAGGGTCCCTGAAACCATTTGGTTTGTTGTATAAAGTGATACAATTAACTTAATATATGGAATGTGACTGAGATCTTATTTTCTAAATAAAAGCATATTTTCATTTTTTTATTGATTTGGAAGTGAATTTCATATCTCTCTCTCTCTCTCTTGTTTTTCTGTCAACTACTGGTGCTCTTCTTTTTTGTCTCTTTTTAAAAATTTTCAGATCAAATCGCAAGTTGTAAAATTGAGCCACTATCACTTTTCTATCAGTTCATCCTCCATCATTTTTGTAAAGCTTGGGCAAAATGATGATATGCCTCACATGAGTAAATTGGTTCCTAGTTCAAGTTCCCATGAGATTTTTTAAATTCATAAGAACATGGTTATATGGCAATGGTGTTCAAGAAGGCCCTTTATAAAGATCTAACTAGGCAAGGGAATGATCCAAACATGAAACTTATACAATATCATATATATGGGAATCCATATGTCATAACATTTATGCTTCAGAGTTATCAAGGTAACCTCGAATAACAGCCAATGGAGATTGAAATCAGTAATTGAACTTTCATTAAATGATAAACCTGTCTTTTCTGTTTTACAGTGGATCCCACATCACCTTTTTCTTAAACTTCCTCTCGTTGCTTCAAGTATGGTTTCATATTTCTGATTTTCTTTTAAACCTTGCTACAAATTCCAAGCTATACACCAAATTCCTCCTACTAAGGCTAAATTTTTAGAAAAATGTGGACCATAAGGTAGGGGGCCAATTTTCCATCTGCAATACTTATCCCACGAACTCAATCAGCAGAACAGCCTTCCTATAGCAAACTTTACAAGATAAGAAAAGAGATCCAGAAAGTGTCCCATGAAGTAATTATTCACCACCGGACACCAGCATCATTTGACATATGGCTCTTTTATTTCAATTTAACCTCTATTCTCATCTCTAATAACTTTAGAATTGATACCATCCAACTTATTTCAACTCAACCATTGATCTAATTTAATTTTTTAATAAGCCCTATTTTATCGTGATCTACCACACTAAAAGGGACCACCTACTTGGGCCAGATCATCTTTTGCAACCATTCCTTACTTTCTTTTCTGTTTTTCCCTCTTTGAAGGTTTTCAGTTCTTTTAAGGTCAATATCTGGTTTCTTGCTGCCCCAAGTCCATTTCATTCTACCAATATACACCCAAACTATTCTCAAAACATTAATAAAGCCTTTGCGAGCCTAGATAAATCCAACAATTAGCTCCTTTAGGGCTTTGACTTCTCTTCCAGTTTTAAGGCTAACCCATTCTATATGCTCATTTTCTTAGACCGATTCTTCACAAGTTTGATCACCCAATTTATCAATGGCTACAAAAACGAGCACGAATTAAATAAAATCATCAAGAAAAAGGATTCACTGACCTCACGTCGGCGACGATGCCGCGGCTTGCCGCACAATGCCCACCAAAACAATCTCCCGGCCAAATGAAGAAGCACAAGAAGAACTATGAGAGAATGACAGAAACCCCAAAAATATAACAAGATCGAGAATAGACAAGTGTACCATAAAACCCTAGAAGTACCAGGGTAGGAGATCGCCGAATTGTAAATGTTTTGACCTCCAAACTAGATATAAGATGGGATCCATCCAGAGAAGAGGGTTTGGAGGTCAAGGGCCGAGGGGATTAGGAAATGAAACAAAGAAACGAGAGATCGCGAATTAAGCAACGAGTAGGAGCTCATTGGGAGCGCATAGTAGGGGCGGGCGACGTCATCGCGTGGGGCCCGCATCCCACCTGCTCGCCGATCGATTGTTTAGTATCTTCCACCGATTGCTTCCGGATGCAAGGCATCATGCCGTCACGGGCAAGCGCTGAATGCCGGCCGAGATCTAAGAGCAGCGTTATTTCTGCAAGGGTCCCTTTTGCGTCTCTTAAAGGGTTTGGACGAGCCAATAATTTGGTACCGACATAAACAGTAATAATAATAAAAAAATTAAAGCTAGCGTAAAAATTTTTGGTGGACCAGCAAACACTTTTTAACTCTCCAAAAGTAGAGCCGCATCCACACCCGTAGGGTGTGAACCGCCATGGTACCAAAAAAAACTCTCAAAAAGTATTTTTAAATAAAATAGAGGTATTTGGTAAAGAAATCTGGATCTCCAAAATAGAGCTTGAAAAATTATTTTGATTTATAATTTTTTACTAAATATACATAATAAAATTTTCTAATTAAAAAATTAGTTCCTAAAAATATTATATTAATATATAATGATATTAATTATAATATTTTATAATTTTATTATTCTATTATACTATAAAAATAATATTATATAATATTATAATATATTGATATCTTATGTTATAAATATCAAATTATGTTATATTATTATGCTATAGTATATAATATTACATTACTATATTATAATAATAATATATTACATTGTAGTTATATTATACTATAGGATTTTTTTGCATGAATACACTTTTAAATATCGAATTTTGCATAAACGCCCTCTCAAAATTGATATTTGCTCGTAAAATACTTTGTTTTGCTATTTTTCCTTTTTTTAATTTTTATTTTTGCCTATGTACCCACACCATCTAGTACCGTTAAAAAATTAATGGTTTCAAATTAAAATAACAAAAATACCCTCAATGGGTAGATGTACAGAAAGAAACATTTATAAAGCGATCGCAATGGAGGACAAAAAAATAATTTCAAATTTCTATATTTATTTTAATTAAAATAAATATGATTTTATTAATGGTGTTAGAAGAACTGTTATATTAGGGTACAGAAATAAATATAAATGTTAAGAGGATATTCATACAAATTTGAATTTTTAAAAGAATATTTATGCAAAACACTCTATACTATATTATATATTAATATATATTATATTTTATTATGCTATATTGTATAATACTATGTAATATCTTTTATGAACATTTTGTTATACAAAAAGCGTTTTTTTTTAATTTGTTTATCAAATATTAAAGTTCGCTTTGTCATATTTTTTTTAATTTACTTGATATTAATTTTTAAAATTTAATTTTGTGTCCGATTGCAAAAATTTTGAATTAGAAAAAATTAGTTCTAGTTGTCATCTGACATCAACTTCCTTATCATATGACTTAGCCTGGAGTTTGTCTAAGGATTTCCAGGCCTGATACTGACAATGAAGGAGCAGGAAAACACTGGCAGCAGATAAGCTGAGCAGTTGTAGAATAAGTAGTAGAAGTAGAAGTAGAAGAAGAAGAGGAAGGAGAAAGAGAATGAGAACTCTGCTCCTCTCCCTTCCCACTCCTCATCCCACCCTCCCTGCCCCAACCTCCATCTCCTTGCTTACACCAAAACCAACCCTAACCCCAAAACACCATCCTCTCGTCTCCGCCACTCTCTCCACCTCGGTCTATTCCCTCGATCTCGCCGCCAAGAATACATGGAGAAAGACGGGGAAGAAGAGGACGAGGAAGGGGCGGAGGGATTTCCGTGCCGGCGCCGACGAGGACGACGTGGAGGCGGACAACGGCGATGTGTACGACCTGGAGGAGGGGGAGGAGGTGGAGGAGCTGGACAACAAGAAGGACTACGACGTCGAGTACGACCGCCTCCTCGGCGCTTCCGTCTCGCCCGCTGCCGTCGCTGCCGAGGACGCGTCGCTGGACGATATCGAGATGGTGCCGAGCGAGAGCTTCGTGTCGACCCAGGGGTGGGACTCGGAGACGGTGGTCGATT
Organism: Phoenix roebelenii; assembly: GCA_025769935.1. Taxonomy (NCBI): domain Eukaryota; kingdom Viridiplantae; phylum Streptophyta; class Magnoliopsida; order Arecales; family Arecaceae; genus Phoenix; species Phoenix roebelenii. The sequence goes on along the minus strand of JAOXJJ010000002.1, from coordinate 2,220,991 downwards.
ACCGGATCAACGAGGAGGAGTTCCACAAGATCAGCCTCCTTCATTGTGACTTCTTCATCCGGAAGCCCCCCGACCCGGACAATAATGTCTTCGACTTCAGAGAGGTTCCAGCCTGCTCTGTTTTTTTCTCTAATCTTATTCAGCTCCGGTTCTTTCAATCTTTGGTTACTTACATTCTCTCTGCGACATTTATACAAACAGATGTATGTCACTCCTCCTGACACCGATGTGTATTCAATTCCGAAGGTTCTGTCTCCGATGCCTCAGAAGGTAGGCGGACACTTTGCAAGCTCTTTCATTATTCTTTTGCCCTGATGAAGAGTGGATGGATTCTTGCCTTTCTGTTTTCGCTAAAATAATTTTTAACCATATAGGCATGAATTCTTGGCAGGACCACAAATAAATTGACAGCTTTCGCAAGTTGCTTTAATGTTATATTTTTTGTCAAACCTAAATAAACATGAGTCAGTGCTCATTGTTGTTGCTGCATTGATGTACAAGGGTCGATCATGGTGAATCAGCGGATGAGTTTTGTTAAACTTTATAGCTTGTTATTGTAGTTGTTTGAATTGAACTGAGTGAATTTGTAAAGTCTCTTTAAGCTGAACAAGCATCATGACATCTTTACTGTGCTATGTGATATTTATTTTCTATTGTTTAGAAATCAAACTGCTTAAAGTAATGGAATCTGTAATGAGTGCCAATTCAAAATAGTTTCAAGACCATAAGCTACTAATTTTGATTTATAAACTCAAGAAAATTGTACCTTTGGGTTGATATTGATGCTAACCTTTTTTTCTATGTCCATGAGCATGAGACATGATGATGCCGTGACAAGAATGCAGAGTTACAGACAATTAAAAAAATTTCAGGGTCAACTTTCGTGATAATGAATGTGATTAACAAGATCCACGCTATTGGACATTGGTAGCATTCTTGGACCCCCTTTACCTAGGAATCAACTGGACAACGCTGGAACTGTTAAATGCTATTAGGAACATACATTAGAGGCTTGTACAGAAGATTTAGGCTCAGTTGCCTGACTAATGATGATGATACAGATGAATGATGTTGATACAGGACCGTATTCTGGTAGATGATAGATAGATTGACATACCAATAATGATAATATTGCACATAAGATGAAGAGGTCATCTTGATGAATATTAAGCTTTGATTATTTAGGTGGCCATGTCATCGCCATTATGGAAGCCAGATCTCTATAGGAACTTTCAAGAAGTCGGAATGTAGTCCTTGCAGAGATGCTTCTAAAAACAAGCTAGAAGCTAACTTGAGGCTTACTGCTTTTGTTAGACATTCTTTTAAAGAACTATGAGAAATTTGCTCTTTCTTCTATAAGACCTAAGTGTTCCTTTTTTGTAACAAGACCCATATTGCACGCAAGGAAATGATAGCAGCAATTGACATTTGTGGGCGAAGGGTGATAAAAAAGAAACATAAAGGTGGAATAAGATGAGTTAAATTGTAGGATATGTGACCCATTATTCTTGACACTTTATCCATGTACAACTAAATGTTTTCTACATGTTCCTTTTATATTCAGCAATTTGCTGTGACAACTCTTTTGATTGAAGCTTATAGCTGTATTTGCATCATATAGAGTTCCTGATTTTGAAACTAATTTGATTGTGGTTAGTGTAAGCTTTTTATTTCTTCTTTTCTTAACTTTGCCTTCTCTTCCTTTTTGTAGTACATACGCTGTTCAAAAACTAACTATGGATGCTATAATGTTACTGAACCACCCATAGATGCACCTCGAGATCCATTATATAAAACTGAGAGGGAGATCCATAAGGTATGTGGCAGATTGTACGCATACAGTGGAAGTCCCTTCTTCATGTTTAGGAGGGTGGTGCTGCAGTTAGACCGTATTAACTGTTTCCTGAGAAGTTTGAAATATATTTTTTGCTACTGTAGGTTTTCTTAACAAAGCATTTCAGAAACAGGCGATTGAGTGATGCAGAGTTCGTTCTTGATTTTGAGGAGATTTACGTTATTGACTCAAAAACAAAATCAATCACAAGAGCAAAAGTTTTGGTAAGATATCCTTTATTAACTTACTTGCCAATTTCATTTTCATGACAATTCTTATTTGTCTTTTACATATCCTTCAGCCATGATTCCCTTTGAGAGAATTTTAGCACTTGTAGATCTTGACCACTACCTAAGAAAGAATACAAGGTCAAATATACTGGCCAACAGAAAAGCAAAACCACACTGAAAGTTATAAGGAAACAAGATTGCAGATCTTGATCAGTACCTAGCAAAGAATACAAGGTCAAAAAAACTGGACCAACAGAGTGGCACAACCACATCAAGAGTTAAAAGGAGACTAGATGATCTGGAGACTGCAAAGCCAAAGAGTGACACTTGTCTTGATGTACTTACTTTTACATCCAAATCTTCAACCAAGCATTAGTAGCTATCGAGGTTTTGTCCTTGGTCTTTAATGTTGTTATGGACATATTATTTACATGTAACTTGGACCTTTTGAGTTAGTCAGCACCCCAAATAGCTGTATACACCTCTTAGTTTGCAAGATGTTTCATTAGGATTTAACACTAAGCACCCTGTTCATACCATCTCTGGATCCTAGTGTTTCCTCAGGGCCCTATTTGGATGCAGGAATCAGTTATCCAGGGAAGTCCCCATGGAGCTGAATCTTCAAGAGAGGAAGGGCAACTATGATCAAGAAAATTACTGAAAGTAAAGGGAGTTGCCTAGTGGAGAATCCCAAATTTTCAGTATACTAGGTTCTCTCTGAGAGGTGATTTCCAGTATCCCCATTTTTTGGGGGATCCTATGGACCAAAGTTTTCCCCAGTGGGGAAAATCTATCTCATGCTCTTTCTGTGATAACTTCTTCCAGGCCTTTAACATGTAGGGTATAATCGGTGGATACCTTATCGGCATCCAAACAGGCCCTAAATGGTGAGTGTTAATCATGTTCACCAAGTCCAGGAGTACAACGTTCTCGATGCAAAATGATGATGCAAAATGCAAGAAAACAGGACCTGCGCACATCCAAGTAATTGCTCATGATGCAAAATGTAACTTAACAAGCAAGTAGTGACTTGGATCTGCAGGCTTCTGCATGTTGAAGAGATTGGAGTTTGTTACTGGCGGAGCAGAAACCTTGATATCATAAAACTACTGGTGTACTACATCTTATATATATCTCCATTTTGAAGAACTTGAACAAGTTACCATTTTATATCAAAATTTAGATAGCTCTAAAATATTTACTGATTTATGCCTCTCGTGCTTCTTGTAATTTATATACTCGACATTATAGTTGTGTGGAAGCATCAGATGATAAATTTCCATTTCCGTGCCTTACGAGATATGAACCCTTTCTTTTTAGACTCACTATTTCTACTTGTTGCATCAAATATACTCTGTTTGATATCATTTTAACTTCAATATAAGGTGCTATGTGCTACCTAAAGACATTTGTCTGTTATAGTTTCGCTTCATTCTATTTGTTGTCAGTCCAGTATATTTATTTGTAGTGCATCAGTTCTTTTCTAAGTTTCTTGTTGGATAATGCTTAATAGTTGTATATCTAAAAATTAAATATTCCCTTTGTTAATGCATAAATGCTCATGATGGAAAATCTGGGATCATTTATGGGGAAGATCATCCTTCGCTTACATTTTAGGTTGTAAAAAGTCATACAAAAGAGTTTGATGATTCCAGTTTCTTTATCTTACTTCCCTTGTTCTACTCTTTATTTTGTACTTTATCGTTATATCAGAATCATGATATTAAAGATTATGTAGGCCATCAGAACTCTTACCCAAATGCATTTATATGATGATTAGCCTCTGAGCAGGATAACCAGTATGCCTTTGTATTATATACATGTGCACACATCTTGTATCATCACACACACATATTATATGATGATACGTAGTGTACCCATATTTGCTACCATATTTCACAAGCCTTGACATTTAGGAAAAAACTGTTTATTTTACTAACTTGAAGTACGTATGTGCTTATAACAGGTAACTATTCCTGAAGGAAAAAACAGGGACAGAAGGGATGACCTGCTAATCGTACGTGATGGTGGAACTTCTTTCAAAATAATTGACAAGGTTATCAATCGTCTTCTGTATATATTTACTTTTCATTTGCTATGCCTTATCTAATCCCTTGGGTGTGGATTCAGAGTCAAAGGGTTGATCCAACAACTGTCATTGAGAGGGAGGAGTGGATCCAGACAAGACGAGAGATGGAGAATCATCTTCGGAAGCTGCGAGACTTCCCCATTTCAAATTGGTTTTAATGAGTTAATATTAAATTTGCAGGGGCAAAGATTGATGTCAGTTTTTGTATGGCTACTAGATGCAATATCTAGGGGAGGAATTCTTGAGTAAAGATCCGTCTGTTTTGATGAGGGTTTAGAAACAGTTACTGATTGCTATTCAAGGTTCTGTACTGTTTTTAGATGCAGCGTTCTGGTGGTCACGAAGCTTTTAATGAAGTGTTCAGTGTCTTTAATCTCTTGTTTCATAGCTTGCTCATTCTGCAATATATGATTTTATTTGCCAGATTTAAAGTCCTTCAAATAACATTTGCGAAATGGGACTGGAGACCAGGGTGGCCTCGTGGAACTAACTTTTTGGAGAGAGCCTGTTTGTGGACCATATTGCTGTGCGGCTTTTGAATAAGCAAGAGAAGAAAAAATTGAAATTTTAATATAAAACTAAAAAGAGGATCCCATGTCAACGGCGTGATAGAATTTAATGAACCAATGATGTTTTCTTGCTGGATCATAGCACAAGCCTAATATTTTCATGCTCTTGTGCACTATGAAACACAAACTGTGAAGTGCATGAGCACAAGCCTAACAGTTTCTTGCTCATATGAAATACGAACACAATTTGTGAAGTGCGTGCACTTCTCTATGCATCTACATCATTTCTAATTCACTGATCGTTATTTTGGTGAGGATTTGCAGCACTTCTCTATGCATCTACATCATTTCTAACTCACTGATGATCATTATTGTGAGGATTTGCAGCCCTGATGGGTCTGATACATTAAAAACAATATTACATCCTCAATGTAACTATGCCCTCAGAGGGTTCTGATCCTACCCTCGCCTTAGCTGAGCTTCATTACACTCAACCACGAAGTCTTGACAACAATTCTCAGCCAGAATCTTGTTATTAAGATGGTATTCTTGCAAGATATTTAGAAATTTCTCTCTGTTTTTTTCTTAAAAAATTCTCAAATATCCCTTAAGCAACAACTTTGGTGGGTAACATATATTTGGTGAGTTTGTCACTTGATGTTATGTTTGCTTTTAAAATATTATTATCGTAGATGCTTGTATATGCGGGGACAATATTCTTTTTCTCTTCCTTTAAATCACATTTCATATATTCAATTGCTCGGTTTGCACTTTCATGTAAATGAGCTGAAGACGAGCAAGTTGATCTTGGCTCAAAATAAGACCATCTCAGCTCCTCGAGCTCCAGATGAGCTAAGACCAGGGCTCGAGCTCAGCTGGTATATAGACGAGCCGACTCGAGCTCGGCTCATTCAAGGTCGAAAATTGATTCTAATTAAGCTTGGGCTTAATCAACTCATGTCAAACTCGGCTCGTTATTAGGTTCAGTTTTGAAATAAGCTATGAGATCAATGCTCAGGGAAGACTGCAGGGATTTGATGAGAGAATTGATAAAATTAACTGAGAATGCGATGAACCCACCGTGTCACAAATTAGACCTGACTATGGTCCGGTTCTAATCGGGGAAGCGAACCGAAACCGAACCGGAAAGAACCGGACTAGAACCGGAACCGTATCTCACGATTCTTAACCGAACTGAAATCTTGAGAAATACGGTTCGGTCAAGATTCCAGGTTTGATGGAATCGAATCGGAACCGAAACTGGAACTGGCGGTTTGGTTCCGGTTCGAACTGGAAAAAACAAAAAGAAATGAAAAGAGTGGCGTCATCTTCCTTAAAATTTAAACAGCCACATGACCATTTGAATTTCCAAATGGCCAACGACCATATGGAAATGACTGTTTAAGGCCGAATAACTTGGAAGCCCAAACATATGTTGACGATTAGAGAAAGGCAGAACGTAGATTACATGATAACACATTTGAAGACAATGAAGACTTATTTGACATTGGAACTAGCGGATCGTCTACAGCCGGCAGCAATGATAATGATTGATCATTGAGGTAAGGGGATTAATTGCTCAACTATGAAGGTAAGTGAACTACGAGTATTTTGATTCCTCTAAATCCCAAGAGGATACATAGGCAGCTTAATTTTAATTAAGTTCAAGCCCAATTTTTTCTTTTTTTCCATTTATAATAAAATAAATTAGTTCCAAATTTATTTAATGTAATTTATGTTTTTTTATAATGTTATCTAGTTGTATTATTAAAATTTACTTTGATAGTAAATAATAAAATGAGATACAAATTATTATTTTGTATTAATTATACAATCTATTTGTATTTATAATTTTTTTCCAAATTAATTACACAATCTATTTTTTTTCAAAATTTTATAATTTATGTTGAAAAATCGGAATC
>JAOXJJ010000002.1:2136684-2189719 GCA_025769935.1 Phoenix roebelenii | reverse complement strand
GTAACGGGCCGTGCCAGGCACGGCACGTATCGTGCCAGGGCCCGGCACGGCCCGCCACCCTGCCGGCCTAGAGCCGGGCCGGGCTTAGCTTTTAGGCTAAGCGGGCCGTGCCAGGGCACGACCCGTTTAGTAACAGGGCCAGGCCAGGCACGACCCGTTTAATCTGGGGCCCGGGGGGCCTGGGCCCGGCTCGGCCCGATGCCCATCTCTATTCATATGATAAAGTGCTCGTTTACACCCCACCCCCCTATATCTCATCCGTTCTCCTGGATGGAGATCTTATCTACCTCTTGTCATATCATGTTGTCATGCTTGCGAGATAAATACATCAGTCTAGGGCAAATAAGGAGTCATGCAAACAAAGTAAAATGGTTTGAGTGGGACACAGATTCAGCCTACTGTCTGACCAACTAAAGAAAAATAATCTGCACACTAGGGGTTTTTATACCTAGGGGTCAAGTTAGGTAGAAACCAATTTAATTCAAAGGCGTCATATATCGCACAACGGAATCAGACATGTCCATGGGTTTTTGCACAGAGATCGCTCAGGTTGCTGCTGCTTAATGCTGGGTTTTTGACTCCATTCTGCAGGCTATGCGAGCTGCATAGCTAATCTCACAAATCTTGCAGATAATGTTTTCAGCAGTCATCCATAAACTAGGCATCTATACAAGATAGACAAATCCTATCAATCCTCAATTTCTCATCCTATCTTGTGTTGCTTTGATTGCTATCAACCTTTTAAAAGTGGCTCTTTAACATCATAACAACCTTTAAAATACTTTATTTACTAAAATAATGACTATTATTACATTAGGACAATTTTTCCAAATAAAATGGTACACTTTTTTCAAAAAGCAATTTTTTTTAATATATCTCCTAAAAAAGTTTGTATTGAAAAAATTAATTTTATATTAAATACTAGTTATTGGAAAGTAACGTCATTTTCTACACTCCACTATTGCCATTATAATACTCACTACTTAAATATTAAGACAAACCAAGATCCTACCGTCAGTAAACGAGTGTAAAATAACACCGTATGGAACATTGATGCATCGTGCCTCAGCATTCCCTCTTACACTATGCCGTAAAAAAAGATTGGTCGGTAGCAGACTGTACCATCTTTCAAATCGTGCATGTATACTAAAAAGCTAATGGAGGTGCAAGCCGCAAACCGGATTGCCACATATATAGCCCAGCACTTTGGAAAAATCTTTTGGCCACAACTGAAGGTGGGACTCTATTGGCCACGTTCACGCCAAAATAGCGCGAGCAGCCGTTGTATAATAATTTTTTTTTTTTTAAAAAAGGCAGGTTAAACCCTAAAATAACACCGTTACGGAATGTTGATGCGTCATGCCTCAAAGCGTTCCCTCTTACGCCATGCCGTCAAAAAAGGCGGGCTAAACCCTTGAAACCGTGACCAAAAAGAAAAAAAAAATATTAAGCGCCAACCAAGCACCGCAAGAAGAAGCCTCTGGAACCGGACGCCCAAATTGTTTTTAGAAAGCCGCCGACCCACCTGTCTCCGTCTTCCTCGCTTGGGTTCCGTAGCCACCACTACCGAGGGAAGCGATGGCAGAGCGGCTCTCCACCACGGCCTCCTACCTCGGTGCCTGCCGCCTCCCCGCTGCCGCCGCCAGGCTGGCAGCGCTGGCCCGATCGTCCCTCCCCCTCCTCCCATCTCCGCCTCGCGCCTCCGCCGCCCTCCGCTCCATCCACCTCATCCCGGACGGCTACCGCGCCGCCCTCCGCCCCTCCTCTCCGCTCTCCTCCCTCCGCCCCCGCCCCCGCCAGGTTCGCCCTCTTCTCCACCCGATTGTATGTTAATCAAGAAATTAGGAAATCGATCGTTTTTCAACTGATGCCTTCTTCTTGGGCGTGCTGGGATCTTTAGAGGCCACAGGCAACGAGACGGGCGATCAGCTCGTCCGCCGTGTGCTCGGCGTCGGATCCAGCGCAGCTGAAGAGCGCAAGAGAGGATGTCAGGGAGCTCCTTAAGACCACCTTCTGCCACCCAATTCTGGTGTGTTTTTCTTCACTGCATCCATCTGCAGCATTTCTTGATTTTCTTTAATTATTTAGTATATTTTATAGAATGATTGGTGTGTTTCAATCGATAGGTGAATTGGATTTGGATTGTGTTACCTAATTGTGTTCAGGTTCTTGATTTTCATTTTACGTTGTATATATGTGTGTATCATGTACTAAAGGTATTCGAGTTCTTGTTTGACTTATTTTTTGTTCAAGTTCTTGAAGTAGGATCTCACCTTTGTGGATTGGTGTTTTCTTGATTAAATTGTGGAATAAATGGGGTTTGATGTGAAATGGATTGGTCTCGTGAGAGGACGCAAGATTTGGGTTAACTGGATCAGTAGGCTTGCAAAGGGAATCTGTGGAATATATTTGAATTATTTGATGGTTATGAAAGTCTTTCAAAGATTATGACATGGAATCAAATTATATGACCAGGAAAACCCTGAACAGTGTTTGCTGTTGCCGTGATTTTATCCTATCATTTCAAGATTGATCATGACCTAGAATCCATGGATTCATGTTGCTATTACAAGACATATTCCATATAAGAAATATAATGGATCACTCGACTTGCAGATAGTTCTTGGAAGAGAATCTTATGGAGTTAAGATGGACTGCTAGCACCCAGAGTTCACTGAACTGGTATCGAGAGTCATACCAGCTAGTGACCAGTGCGGTACAGTATAGGTACATACCATGCTAAACCACAATGTATTGGAACTAGGGGGAAGGAGAGGGAAAGGGGTAAGAGGAAGAAGGGGAGGGAGGGAAGGAGAGAGGCCAAGGCCTCCGGACTCACCTGAGAGAGAGAGAGAGAGAGAGATTGGACTTGGAGAGAGAGAGGGCTCACTTGGCCAGGACGTGGTAGTTGTCATCGAATGTGGACAGGATGCCGTTGGATAGTGTAGTCAAAGGATAGAGGATGGAGGGGAGAGAGAGAGAGGAATGAGAGTAAGAAAGAGAGCACACACTTCTCTCAACAACCAATCATTGAGTACGCACTTCTTAATGACTTAGCATCTCTCACTTGATCACATGTCATCCAAGCTTGATATAGATGTGATATGATCTTTATACGGTATATTCTCATATGGTGGTTGTTGAGAGCTTTGATGATCACACCAGATACATTGGCTCTAATATTACTAGGGCTCTTATGCTTAACTTGGATTTGTTGAAATAGGGGGAAGGAGAGGGAAAGGGGTAAGAGGAAGAAGAGGAGGGAGGGAGAGAGAGAGGCCAAGGCCTCCAGACTCACCCAAGAGAGAGAGAGAGAGAGAGGGCTCATTTGGCCGGGACATTGTAGTTGTCATCGAATGTGGACAGGATGCCGTTAGATAGCGTTGTCAGAGGATAGAGGCTGGAGGGGAGAGAGAGAGAGAGGAATGAAAGTAAGAAAGAGAGCACACACTTCTCTCAACAACCAATCATTGAGTACGCACTTCTTGATGACTTAGCATCTCTCACTTGATCACATGTCATCCAAGCTTGATATGGATGTGATATGATCTTTATACGGTATATTCTCATATGGTGGCTGTTGAGAGATTTGATGGTCACACCAAATACATTGGCTCTAATATTACTGGGGCTCTTATGCTTAACTTGGTTCTGTTGAAATATTTTACTTGGTGTAGCTTGAAGCTTTGTGGAATTTTTATTTTTTTTAGGATTTAGGCAGGCTTTCCATTTCGGCCTCACAGTTTTTAAGGATTGTAGCAAATCATAATCATCAAATTAACATGCATTTCATAGCAAGTCATAATTGTGAAATTAATGTGTCATTGTTAGTGCTTAAGAAGATTATATTACAAGTAGTTTTCAATGATTGGATGAAGTGGAGTTGTCATTATCTACATACAGCATGCCTTGAAGATGCAAAAAGAAAAATTACATGACAATTATCTGGTCCACATGTTGTATAAACAAAATTTAAAACAATAAGAAGGATCCATGCTTATAAGATACCACTACAGACGTTACAATGTTAATATAAATGCATGGTAAATTCAAGGAGGAGTTGCACCTCTTGTGGATGAAGTGCTCGAGGTTGTCCGAGATTGTTCAGGCCAATGCAAGATAATTTAAGGAGGGTAAGATAGGTCTTTGGATGTGTGTCGGATGTTCAAAAAATATGAGTACAGACTTAAAAAGACACACATGGAAGTTGCAAAGAAGAGTCTGAAATAACATATGCTGACAAGGAATGGAGCCCTTAGTAGAAATGGATGGTGAAATGGTGTACATAAAGTTCCAGCCCCATGCAGTTGTCATGCAAGGCTTTTGGTGCTTATTGTTGTGACACAGATTTTATAGGTATTGTAGCCTTTTAATGTTGTTATAATGGGTGACTTTCTTGTTTTGATAGATAGGTGTGAGTTAAAGTGGCCTGACAAAACTTGAATAGGTTTTACTGTGCAAAGGGAGGCTAGCAAGTGCTGTTTTGGAATTGCTTTTTCTTTATCCATGTTCTGGTGCACCTGTTGCACCTCTTGCTGGATGGAACGGATAATACTAATATCCAGGGGATAAGTGGCACTTTCATTTCTTTTCAATCCTGAGTCCTAACAAGTCACATTCTGATGTATAAATGGTGCAAGGTGAATTTCTTTTCTCTTCACCCCTCCCCTTTTTAACATCTTTCTTTTTATTTTCTTTAGTGATATTGATCTTTCCCTTTGCTCTTGGCTCAGTCAGAGCCATCCGAATAACTTGATCTTGAAATATGGAAAAGGTAGCCTCTCTATCTGTTGCCAGCTTATAACAAACTCTATGTCTACTAGGCAAAATAGTGGTGGAAAGTACTCACTATGCAAACAATATGTGTTATTTTGATGTCAAAATGTTGCTCAGTTGCGATGTTTGTGACAACTATAATTATTTGAAATCCAATTATCCTTTCAGGAAATAAACTGATAACATTTGCAAAGACAGCATTTTTGATAGTCATAGTATTGGCATAGGTTCGTCTAGGATGGCATGATGCTGGTACATATGACAAGAATATTACAGAATGGCCACAACGGGGTGGAGCTAATGGAAGCCTGCGATTTGAAATAGAACTAAAACATGCAGCCAATGCTGGTACTGATGCTCTGCGATATATGATCTACTTTTTGCTACTATGGGGGACTGCTTACATTGTTTTACAGGTCTTATAAATGCATTAAAGCTTCTTCAGCCTATCAAGGACAAGTATTCTGGTGTTACTTATGCAGACTTGTTCCAGTTAGCCAGTGCTACAGCTATTGAGGTCCTTTTCTATCTAGTTTGTCCAGCTGCACATGGTTTTTGTCTGTATGATTATTTATATCTTGCATCATTGTCATCTCTCAGGAGGCTGGCTGCCCCAAAATCCCCATGAAGTATGGAAGGGTAGATGTATCTGGACCTGAGCAGTGCCCACCTGAGGGGAAGCTTCCTGGTAAGATTGCATTCTGACATTTGTCTTTTGTGCATTGAAGCAGAGACACATGGTTGTCTCTTTTTTGAGCATTAGAGTTGATGATGTAACACATGGGGTCACAAAAGATTTGACCTATTTGTTGAAAAAAAAAGTGAATCCATCTTCTCCTTGGGAATGTACTATATGGGAAGAAGCAGAATGATGTGTAAGATCCTTCTAAGCAATCATCGTAAATTTTGCCTGCAAGATCCTGAAGCATAAGAAATGTTCCATTGACATTGCTTTTAGTTTTCAAATTAAAATGTCTTTTACACAATTAATATCTAGATCATTCAAATCCATTTGAAAAATGCATTTTATGACACCACCAACACGGACAGCCCTTTGCTTTTTCCTGTCTTCAACCACTTCTCCATCAATCATCCATTTTCCATTGTTTCCTTATGGAACTATTGTTACCACTTGTCACTGCCGCCATACTATCATCATTGTAACTATCACCCTGCAACACATGCAGTATATCATCAATATAGGCACCTTATCGCTCATCATCATAAATGGACTTTGACGGCATCACCTAGCTAGGCTTAAAATGGAAACAATCATGTTAATAGTTCATCACAATAGTGACGGTGATGTAAGGTTTTCTTAATGATGCTTTTGTGATAATGCTGTGAAGTTTGACATTTTGATGCCACTCATGTACCTGCTTTTGCTCCAGACTTTTATTTGAATAACGGTGTTACTTTACTTTCCGTGTTTAGTTGCTGGCCCACCTTCACCTGCTGCTCATTTACGGGATGTATTCTACAGAATGGGCCTTAATGACAAGGTTTACACACTATACTTAATGCGACAAGCTTAGATGTATTTACATGCCAGTAGCCTCCATTAAATTGTGTGGTGTTCACTTGCAGGAGATTGTTGCATTATCTGGTGCACATACTCTGGGAAGGTCCAGACCAGAGCGTAGTGGTTGGGGCAAACCAGAAACGAAGTATACAGTATGTTATTTTCATTCTTATTGACCGTTTATCTTTTAGGTTGCGAGTAGTATATTTTCTTAAAATACATGCCTCTTTTGAGATCTTATTTAAAGTCTTTCCCTTAATTGTAGATAATGGCTTCTTGGTAAACAATTATAGCAACTGTTCACCATATAGATATAGAGGTATCCTGTTTCGTTTCATTCTTCAAAACCTTCCCAAATGTTAAATTGCAAGCTTCCTGGTAAACATAGAGGTTGATGATGGTTCCATTTCAATGTATTGAAATTTGATTTAGGGATTCTTCTTTACATCATTATATAAAATTGAGGAATTCAACTAAATATGTTTTGTTGGTTAGCATAGGCAACTAGTTGGAGGCTGTCAAGCAGAATAAAGGACAAAAGAAGAGAGAGAATAATAGGCAAATAGTTCCAAAATATATAGGATTTTATTGATAATATAGAATGCAGAATTAATGATTGAATAGCTTTTATGTCGGGAGATTGTTTCCTAGATGTCTTACTGGAATTTCTCTTTCAACATAGGGCCCATAGGTAAGGTTTCTTCGTGGTAAAATATGGGTTTATATCCTGAATTTCTCTAATTAATTATTCGAATTATCATAGTACATATGATTTGAAATTTCACAAGCACATGCACCCCTTATTAGTATTCATGGTCTGAATGGTGGTGATTAAATTTGCAGCGACATGGGGTAGCAATTTTATGCTTTCTTCATGTGAAGGAAAGGGGCACTGACCTAGAATGTCCTAAGTTTTATGGAAGGATGAACCTGAATTGAAGTTCTACATGAATGGTGGATAAGCATGGTGGATGCAGAGTATGACAACATGGAACAAGATTGATGCTTGTTTAAAGCAAAGATTTCTTTGAATAGTATAAATAGTCTCCCTATTTTAAATGATCCCATTGTTACAACAGTTGATGAGCACATAAGTGAATATATTGAATACGGACTGGTCTAAGGGAGGCCATTGCATCCAAATATCATTAGCAATGAGGTGTGCCAAAGCTTGTTGCCCTTATACCATCTATCTAAGATAACTTGGCTTAACATCAGATATGAGTTGTTAACAAATGTATAGCGTTCAAGATAGATGAGAAATTGAGAGAATTAGCTTGTCATGAAATAGCCTGATATTGGACTCCAGACCCCAATCTTAGAGACGCACTGTCACCACAGTTTCCAAGGACATGCAAGGAGACCTCTTTCAATATCAGAGGTTAATCAGATTGGCACTTGGGGAACAACCAGTGTTTAATCTAGCAAAAGATGCCATTAATCAGTTGCTTTATAAATTTTCTTTCTCTAGCTCTAATGGGTCATGTTATACATCTTATGGATAATTATGAAAGCAAGCTCTAGTTGATCGAGTTGATTACTAATATTTGTGGAAAAAGCCCAAGAGAGGAAATTGATTCGCATTAAAACACAATGGTGAAGATAAGATTTTCTTTCCCTTGCTCATTACATATTGATTGTTGCTAAGAAAATTGTTGGAAGGAAACAGCACCTTGCACACCTATATTATATGTTGTAGAAAAACTTTATACTTATTTGATAAGATTAACTTCAAAAACATTGTTTTAGCTAAATTATACTAGAATATAAATGATTTTTAAAGTCCATATAGGCTTGCATGCTAAATGGCTAATAGTGGTGGCATGACAGTGGTTGTTGAAATTCTGTGTGTTTTGATGCAACATGTTCTCTATAAGCATAGCATATGTCATATAGAAGGTCACGCTGTATGATCATAATTGGCATTTCGCACAAGTGATCGCATACAAGTCAATGTCAAATGGCAAAAGACTTGAATTCCAATCTTGTGAAGCCAAAGTGGTCCCTTATAGTTAATTCATTCAATTATTGAAAAGTGTCATGTTAAGAAAACTCTCTTCATACATCTACTTCTCCCTACATATTTCTTGTCAGAAGTATATTTGGATTAAGTTTTTACTTAATTGTATCATGTTCAGTTCGGACAACTCATGAAAGCATGTCCAGTCGCTTACATAGCATTGGTAATGGGGTCAATTTGAGGTCCATAGGTTGGATCTCATCTGAATATGCTTTGTGTTAAGCAGTTTAAGGTGAGCCAAACCTATACATAAGGTCCTAAGTCATCTTGGGCTAAGTCGGATTCTTGTTTGGCTTGCACACTCTACCACCAGTTCCTCAATTGTACGAGCTCTTCAGCATGCCCACTCTTCTCGCCTTAGGGTCTGTTTGGTACTGCTTTTGTTTTTAAAAACCCTAGAAGGAAAATGAACTAGATTGAACATGTATGATGAAACCCTTTTGCTTTTTCAAATAGTACTTCTTTAAGAGTTCTTGGTAGCAAAGCATTATTGCTTTCATGAAAGAGTGAAAACAAATGAAAGGGATGGCGAAAGTTTTGCACAAATGCTATCTTCATACTCGATCTCCATGTGGTATTTTACTAATTTGTATAGAAAACAAAAGAAAAAAGCAACAATAATGCCAAACAGGACCTTAGTTTGGAAATATTGTTGTAATGAGTATCATAATGCTAATCACTACATTGTTGAATAAATTGATGATTATGGGCCTAGGCTAGCCTAGGCCCACCTGACTGGGCTGGGCTAGGCTGAGTTGCATGGACTATGAACCTAGGCCTGAGCCTTAAATTTTAGGCTCACGAAGCCCCTAAGCTGTATTTGGGCAGGCCTAGCCTAGGCCATAATCATCTCCCCCAATCTCAAGCACCGTGCCACTTGCTTTTCCTCTTTTGTTCCTCTGGCCCTAACCCTAAGCCTCCGCTGCCATCGCCATCTGCAAAGCTACCATGGGAGCTCAATCCCCTTTATGGGATTTGTGTCGACGGTCGAGAATCATTGATTTCAGTCACTGCCATGTTGCAGAGGAGTGGCTCCACCGTCTCTCCAAAACTCGCACTAATGGTGTGTGTGTGTGTGTGTGTGTGAGAGAGAGAGAGGTTGGGTGGGGGAGTCCTATGACAGACCTGGCTATGGGCTGAGCTAAGCCTATGCCTGATGCATATGGGCCAGGCCTAGGTCTAGGGTTGGTGCTTTTTGTGTTAGCAGGCCTGAGCTGGTATTAAATTACATGGGCCAGGCCTGGGCCATAAGTAGGCAGCATGAGCTGCCCCGTTATCAGCCCTGGCACCTGCTGCACCCCCCTCCCTAGCAGTATATTCCCACCTTAACTTGGATCAAATCCATGGCCAGTGCAACATACTTCTCATGATTTTTGCCATCACTAGTATCTTTGAATTAAGTTACAGCTATCTTTATTAATAAGTGATATCTATTTTAGTGCACCATTCTGCAATATGTGAGATATTGTGCTGTGCTAATGGTATGATTTGGTCTGCTTCTTGACAGAAAGATGGACCTGGAGCACCTGGAGGACAGTCATGGACAGTGCAATGGTTGAAGTTTGACAACAGCTATTTCAAGGTAAGATCTTTCTGGTGTGCCAATAAACCCCTTCATCAGACTGAATGAAGATTATATGCAAATTTGATGATAGGATATCAAAGAACGAAAAGATGAGGATCTTTTAGTTTTGCCTACAGACGCTGTTTTGTTTGAGGACCCCTCTTTCAAGGTAAACAGATAAAACTCATATTGCCTTCAGGAGAATCCAACTTTAAGGTTATGCATATATGACATGTTGTAATATTTGCAGGTTTATGCTGAGAAATATGCGGAGGATCAGGATGCATTTTTCAAGGATTATGCTGAAGCTCATGCTAAACTTAGCAGTCTGGGTGCCAAATTTGATCCTCCTGAGGTGAGTCATTGGATCAAATTAATCAGGATTTGCTTGTTATTTGACATTTTCCATTTATATAATAAATTGGAAGGAAGGGAGACTGCAGTTTTATCTTCAATCTCTTTAAAATAATACTTGTACTGGGGATTATCAACCAGGGCATCTCAATAGATGACGACTCAAAAACCACAGCACAACAGCAATTTGTGGCAGCCAAGTAGTCTTCTAGCCAAAAAAAGGTAGGTTGGTAACCTTTCTGCTTTATTATCCTACTCCTGAATGATTATCTCGGTGGACATGTGAGATCGATTTCTGAAGGAAATTTTCTGTGTTCTGCTTTCATGGCTTGCAGGCTTAAAAAATCAACAAATATCTTTTGTTCTGCTGCATCTTTTAATAACACGAGATGAAGCTTTTCCAACAGTGTGAATACTTTGGAAAAGAGATTGAGAAAGTAAAAGAAATAAATAAACCTTATACTTCAAATGCAAAGAGACCATCGGAGGCCATGAGGCAGAAGGGGGCATAGTATGAAGCAATTGGAGGCAGCCCAGATAAGCCTCTTAAATCCATTACTTTTTCAATATCATGATCCTGATTGCTGCCTTGGCATTTCTGGCGTCTCTGCTTGGAAACTGAACATCATTTCGTTTTAGCTTGTGCTTTTACCTATCTCCAGTGCCATTTTACGGGAATTAGGAGTTGGTTTTAGTTTAGCATTGAAATATAGTTTTGCATGAAAATTTTGAGACGTGGGTAATAACCAATTATTGAAGTTGAGCACTTAAGAATTGCTATAGGTGCCTTTCATAAGTGAATGGCTTAACTGGTCTACATTGTTTGTTCAAGGTTTGGATAATTGGATGCCTTCTCGGTGTCTTCTCAGTTCCTTCTGCAACTCCTACTGATATGGTACCTGTCATTAGGACTATCCGTATACCCTTTCTAGCTTACTAAATATTATTTAGTAGGATTCTTTCTCAAAGTTGCACTTGCGGCTGCTAGCATTAAAAGTTATGGGAGCCGGTTAGCCTGCCTGTGGTCCGGGCATTCTTGATATGTACATAAGTATCTAAACTAAATTTAGGTGTGGAACGATGATTGATCTAGGAACCAGAAAGGTATTGGTATGGATTAGGGGTTTTGGTATTGGATCCTAAACAGTGTTAGGTTCGGCAATTGAGATATTTGCGACATAATTCGTGTGACATGAAATCTCAAGGGGATACGCAAGATGAATTAGTGCCCCATGGTAGTCTTCCACATACATGGCCATTCAATCACGTTCTAGAACCCTTTTGAGATGCAAGATCCCGTGTGATCTCGTATACAATCGCACATAGCATATTTCAAAGCCTGATGGGAGGGGCCTGCGTGAAAGGCCTCACCCATGCCCCTAGATACTGGAATGCTGGTGGAGATGGTTCAGTCAAATGATCGAGGATACCTTCGCCCCATTGAGCCGAGTTTATCCTCCTATTTCATCCCACCTCTGTTATTGAAATGATTAAAATATCTGTTCATTTTAACCAAAAAGTGACCACAAAAAAGGTTTTTTTTTAATTGTCTTTTAACTCATTAATCATCACTATATTTGTTGTACTATTGTAAAATATAACCACGGGGAATAAGAATATCTTATCTTACACTGTCTTATACAAGGATGACTAACAATCGTCCCCGCAACCCCTTTCTCTGTTCCAAAACAGGCCACATGAACCATATTCTGTTTGGGATAAGAATGAGAATGGAACCAAGTAGGCTGAACAGACGAGGTAGTTACACCGAATAGGGGAGTTCTCTTTTTTACATTAATCCAGCGGCTTGCTGGCTGGATTCAAGAGGATGGATGGCCCAAGATAGGAGAAAATGAGAGGGAGCTCACCTTATCTTTGACGAGCTTCTTTGGCCACCTGACGGCGAACACTCCAAGCATCTCCCATGGATCACCTAGCGATTAAAGCTCTAATGGAAGAGCTCCTCGGCTGATGCTAAAGAAGAAGGGGAAGAGTGCCTTTATAGATGAGGCTTGGCTCAAATTTGGTATGCTTTGATCTCAGACTCCGAGAAGGGGAATCGGATGGAAAACAGAGAAGGAAAAGAGGAAGACTTTGCTCAGGAGTCTCCCTCTCTTGCCATATGGCCTGAGCAGGCCAAAGGCTGGCCCAGGCCCAAAAATATGGGCTCTTACATTCTCCTCCCTCTTAAAAAAAAAATTCTTCTTGAAATTAACTTAAGGTTCAGACTTTGAAAATACTAAACCATTATATTATCCTCGAGCTCCTAAATAATCTCCCTTTCGGAGTGTTTGCTCACAAAATTTTGAATACTTATTGAATTCACAATACTTATTGAATTTACTTGATCTCTTCTAAAAAAAAACTAATATCCTAACATTGGATTAAAATGTCATAATTCTTTGCTTAAGAAATTTATTGCTCCTGATTAATTCCATATAGAAATTGTAATCGGCTTAACAGAAATAGGAGAAGGCTTTAGCATCAAATGCTTTTCATAATTTATAATCCTCGTTCTTCTCTTAACTTTGCCCATAATTTAGTGACCAATTTTTGTCCTAAGAAAACCTCAAATCCCTTTCAAATAGATAGATTAACAATGTCGGGGGTAGGAGTAGGGGATGAATGTTAAACTATTCCAGGTCCAAGCTTAACCATGGAATTATTAATCCGTTATATTAAATTTAAGATGTCCAAGATTCTCTCAAGAATTGTCAACAATAGAGGAACTCACTGGTGAAAATTACATAGCTATCTCCAAATAATCCTTAGAATCAACAATACTTTCTTCTACTAGAAAACTAACTCAAGTCTTCCATCATAATACCTTTTGGATCAAAGTATTATTGTTTTCAACCAATTTCAAATAATTCAATTCACCATGCATCCATTGCGCACTCAAATCTAACCCAGTAAATACTCTAAAATTGCTAAATATTTTATGACCGAAATATCGCTATATGCTAGGACTAAGAAAATTCAAATTTCAAGTTTTCAAATAGAATTAGTGCATAACCTCTAGATTTCCTTGTTCTCAATCTATGTAGAGTGTATTTACGATAATTAACCCCTAAGTCATTAGTCAAGTTTAAGGTCACCGGATTATCTCCACAACCTCTTGAGAATCTAAAATATCTAGGTTTAATTTAAAGGGGGTTAACCTTGGATTCCTTAGCAATTTGATTAGAAAATCTACATTGATCTTTCTTCCAACAGAATTTTACTCCAAATTCAATGGGTTAGAAGTTTTTGAGCTAATATCACTACAAGTAGAAATTAACTCTATTCACCTCTAAATCTTTCTTCACCAAGATTTTTTTTATATCCAGCAGCAATGCTCTATATGATAATTCATATAAGCATCTCATGACTGAAGTCTCTACTCAATACGACATTTTACTAGTGACTTCATCAACAATGACAAAATATCCCTACTCAAATTATGAATCTAGATTTGAGTTTTAAATTAACACATCAAATAATCTCCAATAATTATAAGAAAAATTCAGTAGCCCAATCCAAATATGAAAATTCAAATAACTAGAATTCCCCCATCAATATGCATACTCTATGGCCTCAAGGTAAAATCAAATACATCAATAGGAAATAGACCTATTTGTAGTATTTGAAACTTTCATTTCCAAATATAATCTATGTACATATTTAATCTCGAAGAGCATTCCTTTATAATACTATGAAAAATCTATCTTAGCTCACTCCAATATTATAAAAGATCCATGTACAAATCATACTCTAATAATTAGCAGCAAAACCAAAAGTGCGATCACATCTAAACCTGTATCAAATTTAAACTTTCAAGTCATTCAAATAACATTTGAATATGGTATAACCGGTATACCATTGTTAACCTTCCTACATTTACCTTAGGTTAAACCTCTCTTATAATGATCAAAGATAATTTATCACGTCCTTCCGTACTCATCGAATACCAAACTTAATATATACAATTTATCACAATGCCTAGTGATTTTACACCTAAGCACTGAATTTATTTCTTCTACTTTTTGTTATGTCCGGAATGATCATGACATCAAGATCTGATACATTTGTATCACAGTCTCTATTGATCTTATACCTATGCTCTAATTCCACTTTTGTTACAATCCTCAATAATCTTAAACTTCAAACTTTGATGCCACTTATGCCACAGTCCATGGTAGTCTTAAAACTTAAGCTCTGATATCATTCCTGTCATAATCTCAAGTGATCATAAACTTAGGCTCTAATAGATTTTCTATCCCAATCCGCAATGATCTTAAACCTCAAACTCTGATAGTATTTATGCCATAATTCTCAATAATCTGAAACCTAAGCTCTAATAGTTTTCCTATCATAATCCCCAATACTCTTAAACCTATGCTCTGATATCATTCGTATTATAATTTCTAATGATCTTAAACCTAAGCTCTGATACCGCTCTGTCACGCCCCAAACTCAGCACCCGGGTTGGTTACGTGATATAGTCGCACACTCTCTAGGGCAGAGCCCTGGATATGCAAGGCCTAAAAATATAATACAACCTCAATATCCGTAATCAACGGTGATCTCAATTCATACCAAACAACAAATTTGATCCAATTATGAAATTTGATTATCCAACCAGTATTAGTGATGCTCTATCTAATCATCCATCTACCCGTGATCTCAACCATAGCCACGTAACATGCAACCTGTAAGACTGGAAAAAAAGAGAAAGGGGAAGGGGTTGTGAGCTTCACAGCCCAGTAAGAATTTCCACACATTCATACTAACATAATAATAATATAAATTTGAAAACCGCAAGAAATCATTGCACACAACATGAAATCACAAACCGGCTATCA
Source organism: Phoenix roebelenii (assembly GCA_025769935.1). Taxonomy (NCBI): domain Eukaryota; kingdom Viridiplantae; phylum Streptophyta; class Magnoliopsida; order Arecales; family Arecaceae; genus Phoenix; species Phoenix roebelenii. The sequence goes on along the minus strand of JAOXJJ010000002.1, from coordinate 2,174,639 downwards.
ATAATGCTCGAATAATCAGTATAAATATGTACATCAAATATCAATAGAAATCTGGCTACTCAAGAGTGATATATTATATGCTATTTCATAATTTTTCAATAATATTTTCAATGCTTTTCATTCTATTTCTTTTTAACTTGATTCAGATTAATTATCTTTTCGACTTTGGGCCAAATCTCAGTCACAATTTTCAGCCTGTGGTAGGGCCTGCCAAGATATCACATTTCCAACCTATGACGAGACATGTTATAGTTTTACATTTTCAGCTTGTGATGGAGCTTGCCAAAGTACCACATTTTCAGCCTATGATGGGGCTTGCCAAAGTACCACATTTCCAATTTGTGACGAGGCCTGCCATAGTAACGAGATAAGCCCAAAGTCCTTATTTATTTAATTCAGTTCACATCCACACATTAATTTCTTTTTATTTATTTCCGGCTTTAAACTAACCACAGTCACGTTTCCATCCCATGACGGGGCAACCAATATAGCATGGTTAGTCTAGAGCACCACATCCATTAGTCCAATTATGCAAGTGTAAGTTATGCTCATATATGCATTCATTGTACCATCAATCACAAGTATACTTGATCAAAATACAATTTAATATAGAAATTATCATAAAACTGTTCTTCCTTCTTGCTTATCTTGATCATTATCACATCATATATATATATAGATAAAAAATATTTATATCATGCATGTCGGTGTACAAAGATTCTTACCCTTTTGCTAACAACCCAAACATACTACCATGATCTACGAACCAAGGTGCGCAGAATCTGCTTAATGTTCTCTTTTCCAAAAGATTGTTCTATTATAAAACCAAATCAACATCAAAAGTTATCCAATGTATCCGACGACCCAAAATCTTGTGTTGGTCTACTAAGGGGGCCATCATTACGTAGTAATCTAAGACTATTCTCTGAGTCCCTTTAACCAAAATTTTCTTGGATCAAGCTAGAGAGAAAATACCAAGAAAATAAAATAGAAAAAGAGAGAAATTAGAGTATAAGATCTTGTTGAGCTTCTTCCCATCCGGATGACTGTAGCCTCATATAAACCCAAGGCTAACTGTGAAAATAGATTCATATAAGAAGATATATGAGGCTAGCTAGATGACAATACGTAATTGTTCAGATTAGTCAGCACTACATAACTCAATCCATCTAATCAAGAATATATATATATATATATATATACATATACATATATACATATACATACATATACATATATACATATACGTATATACATATATATGCATATATACATATACGTATATATACATATATATGCATATATACATATACGTATATATACATGTACACATATATACATATATATACATATACACGCGCGCGCGCGCGCACACATATATATATATATATATCCAATCAAGAGAATAAATTAGGGGTTATCAATTATAAGTCCAATAGTGCCTGACAACAGTCGGGTTTAGGACGGACAACGTGGACTCGGTAGCAGAGTCCAACGATCCAGGTCGGTCCGCTCTGGCCAATCAAGCCAGTCAACTCATTAAATAAGAATCAGACTATCGTATAGGTTGCACAATAGAGATTCATAATGATAGAGTCCAATGGTACTCGGCGATGGTTGTGGCAGGGCTAGCGCGACGGGTGGTCGCAGCAATACTAGTCCAGGACTCTCTATTGGGGTCAACCTGGGTCCACAATGAGAATGTTTGGGACCCTCTTACTGGGGTGCAGAGTACCTTGATCGGAATCTTCTTGTGCAGATCACTCTCTCTATAAAATCAAACTTAATTATCAAAAGAAAATAAAAGAGTGGACTAGTAACCTATACGTGTCTTCTTCTTTTGGGGAGCTGTAACCCCAGACGCTGCTGCCACCCTCTTATGCGTGGCCTTTTGGATTAGTAGCAAGTTGGACTTCATGGCTGCAACAACTGCAAAATCGAAGAGAATGTTAGAAAACTTTAACTCTGCGACGGGGTAAAAAGATAAAAATTTCAAGGAATTTATCCTAAGGGCCGGCTGGGCTCAGACCAACATTGATTAGTGTCTCCTTGGATAATAGTTCTTGCAACCGGAGAATATTCGATTTAAGAAGGATGTTCGAGAATCTTTGATCGTCACTGGACAACCTCGGAGGTCGATTCAAAGACCTCCGAGGTGTCCTCCACAGGGTCTCAAACCACTATGCTTGCTCAAAGAAAATGAAAAAAAAATCTTCCCTTCCATCCATGTATGAAAGAGGGAGTACCTTGGATCAATTGGCGATCTTTCCAAGGAGAAAAGTATACTAACTGCTTTTTTGATGATGCTTTTTTAAAGTGAAGCATTCCCGAAAAAGAAAAATCGAGGCTCGGAGATTGTGAAGATAGAGGACAAGAAAACCTACAATGACTCGCTAGGAATTCGGAACTAGCTTGGTCAGGATGAAGTTATAAACACTCATAAGCTGGACAATGAAAGGGTGCAGAGGTAATCTAAGCCCGACCCTAAGAGTTTCCTCGTACAGCTCGAGCCGAGAAGGAGGTTTTGTAACCCAGTCCTTGGGACTAATGAGCTCAGAATTAAACTCAGGAGGGACGAAGTGTTGAGCTCGAAACATGTCCTATTCCTCCTGAGTGAGGACTGACTCTTTGTATTCTAGGTCGAAGTGAACTTCGAGCCCAACCTCACTTGGAGGTGAGAATTGTCGAGCTCGAGGAGATTGGTCGGACGAGCAACTCTCTGCCGACACCTCGATCTCAGCCTCGCTCGTAGTGGAGGAAAAAAAAACAAAGCGAACGAAGAAAAAAAAAAGTTCTGAGCAACCAAAAATAGAAACCTACCGATGATCACCGGTGAGGAACTAGAGAGGATGCCGAAAGGAGTACCGAAGACGGAGAACTTCATTGGAGGAGCACCAAGGGAGAGCTCAAGCTGCTAGAGAGATTTGCAAAAGAAACAAGTAGTGAGAAAGGAAGGAGATAACCTTATATAGAGATACGAACAGCTCTGATTGACACGACAGTTTGGTTTTCTGAGCTGATTCAATCATGTATCAGCTCAGGATACAACATGAGCAGTCCATCTTGATCACCACATTAATAACGCTTCGGGATTGCCCCAACATGATGACACATCGGAAAGATCAATAAACACATTAATGCTTCTTTCTAGATGTTTTGTCCTCGATCAAGATGACACAACTTCCATCGCTCGAACTAAAATAAAGTTCATACTTAAAAGTGAGAGGCAAGTGATGAAGAGAATATTGGACATCTTGATCCCGATTGGAATCGACCTCCTTGACTTCGCTCGAAACCGAGGTGAATGACTAGCGCAGATCGAGGTATCATTTCGCTCGAAGCGATAACGGTTAATAGTTATACCAAACTATAGTTAATGCACGATCGGTGCAATTGCTTCCGCGTATTGCTCGTGCGGGACGGTTACTACATTGTTAATGCACGACCAACCTATACCACGTAATTAAGGCACGTCGCACCAAATCACGTAACGGACACGTATTCTACCCTATATAAAAGGATAACTAGGGATCTTCAGGTAAGCTCGTTCAAAGACTCCTCTTCGTAGATTTTCTTCCTTCCACATTGTTTCTCTAGTATTCTGATTTAAGCATAGGAGGGTCCTCCGCCAAAAGCTTTCCAACAAGTGAACTTGCCGGTTGGTCTCGGTTGCGATCAGTTCCTATTCATCTCGTTCTCACCTGACATTACATTTCTGAGGTTCTCACCGATATTAGAGCACTCCGAGTGATGACTGACCTTGGCTCGAAATTTAGCGGCAACAAGTAGTGATCTCTGAAGATGATGAATCATATAGCCATTTCAATGAGTATTTTTTTTCAAAATTAATATAAAATATCTTCAGAATTTTTGTTGCATATGGCACACATTTTTATAGAAGGTTTTTAAAATCAAGAGAGGATTGTGCAAAGAGGTCAATTGAAAGAGGGAGAGACTAATTTTATCAAAGCTAAAATAAAAGCGGCTGGTTCTGGTGGCAAAATGTAAGTGTTACTCGGCAATTCCTGCGAAGTCCCTCTAAGATCGTGCCAGTCGGTCCTCCCTCACGCAGACGACACACACCTCGAGGCCTGTGGAAGCCAAATGCAAATGGGTATTGCCGGACGTTGTCGATACTAAAAATGAATGAGAATTTTTCTAAATTCATTACTCATGCACGAAATATCTTATTAAAGCTTGTCAAGGGATGTATGTGGGCTGGCGAGAAATTATACCCTACGGTGGCAGTTGGACACGTGGTCTACTTGAAAAAAAGACGCTGCACGCAACCTTGAGAAATATACATTGCAGAGGCTATCAACAATAATAATATCACGCTGTTAAACAAAATCCTTCATTAGCTTCTTTTCCTTTGTATGCAAAGGCCTCGAGGCATGATTTCCACCCATCTCCACCGTACGGTGTTGGGGAGCTCCCCCCTGCCTGATCGCTGCTGAACCCTCCACCACTCTCTACCGACGTATAGCATGAACCTCCTCTGCATCATTTCCGCCACCAGCACCGCTCTCCATGCTTCAAACACCGCCATGCGCTCCTTCCCCTTCATAAACTTCACCATCTTTGCTGCTCTTCTTCTCTCTCCCTCCACCTGCATTATCGTCACCACCAGCACCATCGTCCTATTCTCTACTACCATCTCACTAAGCAGCATCTCCAGTGTCGCTACATCATACACTGCCTCAATCACTGTGCAGTAACTCTCCAAGTATGGTTTGATCTTGGTGGCGGGCATGTTGCAGAGGATGGCGATGGCTTTGGCAGGCCCGCTAGTGGTGTAGAGAGATGAAAGCATGCAATTGAGGGTGTTGAGGTCGAGGTGCAAGCCGAGAGGGCGGAGGGAGAGAGGATGCCGGCAACACCGAGTAGTGATGACGACGATAGAGATGGAGCCAGGAGAGAGGAAGGGACATGTGGGTCTTGCAGGGAGGGGGAGGAGCACCGAAGTGGAGGAGAGTCAGGAGAAAAATATATGGCTTTGTTTTTTTTTTTTTCCAAGCTGGCCATGTGTCCAAATACGATTAGCTGCATGCATGGCTGGCGTGGTGCATGCAGCAGAGACTATAATTTCGCATGGATCGGATGTTCTTTTAACACACAGTTGTTGGGCTAGCCCTAATTCAACGTTACAATATCTATTATCCGCAGCTAAAACCTCGCCAACTTGTATGACAGCATCCCTATGTCGATCCATTCCTCGCCGCACCGCCTTCCAGTCTCATGTGATCTTACTTTTCCGACTCTCGGCCGACCATTTAAAGTCGAGCTCCCACGTGTGATGACCCTTTTTTGTTTTTATTCCTTTCAATACCCGATCTTTTTCTCGTACATCGGCTTCCACATCACGTGCCAAAAGACTTCCCCCTCCCCTCATCACCGCACCCATTGTTTCCTCAAAGACGTGGCACCAAACTGTTGTCGCGCCACGTCGGACGGAGACCGTGCGGTGCGGGAAGTTTGATTGTGCGATCTAGTGTTTTATATCATAATTCGTCTCCATCCATGCAAAAAGACCACGGCAGCCCCCTTGAAGCCAATCGCCGCGTCTTTCTTCGCCCGGCTACGTGTCGAAATCTCGGCGTCCTATCGCGGAGGCCACGTACGAGCCACTGGAGATGACGCCAGCCAGTGACGTCCGTCCCCACGCCGACCGCCGCGGCCCCATCACGGTCGTCGCGGCTCGCGCAGGGACTCTACCAGAATCAAAGCTACCCCGGGGGCGCTCTGGCGGCAACGTACGAGCCCGTCCAAAAACCGTGACGTAAGCGATGACAGAATCCAGTGTCCCGATCCTCCGCCCAAACGTGACTGGTCAGCCGTTCGATGACGGCCACGTGGTAGGGGCACAATGTCAACTTGCCTCAGCCTGCTGTCATTCCCACGTGCAGCATCCAAAATCTACCGCGGTTCCGCGACACGTGTCTCCTCGAGGACTATATATATCTCGGGCTGCCCTTCGGTTCTAAGGTTCCAAGCCTCTCCGTGAGAGATAGAGAGAGGAGGCACCGAGCTAGATATAGATTTGTGGTTCTGATCAAACGAGGAGCAAAATGAGCGTCGGAGATTTGCAGCTGCCCCCCGGGTTCCGATTCCATCCGACGGACGAGGAGCTCGTGATGCACTACCTCTGCAGGAAGTGCGCTATGCTGCCGATTTCCGTGTCCATCATCGCCGAGATCGATCTCTACAAGTTCGATCCGTGGCAACTCCCAGGTATGCTCTCTATCTCTTATCCGTCCGATTCGCATCAAACTGTAAAGGATTCCCCTTTTTTTGATGGTATAAATAACACTAGATCAACAGGAAAGGCGTTTTACGGGGAGAAGGAGTGGTACTTCTTTTCGCCGAGGGAACGGAAGTACCCGAATGGTTCGAGGCCGAACCGGGCGGCCGGGTCGGGGTACTGGAAGGCGACCGGGGCCGATAAGCCGATCGGTTCTCCCAAGCCGGTGGCGATCAAGAAGTCGCTGGTGTTCTACGCCGGCAAGGCGCCCAAGGGGGTGAAGACCAACTGGATCATGCACGAGTACCGGCTCGCCGACGTCGACCGGTCCGTCCGCAAGAAGAACAGCCTGCGTGTAAGTATCCTACCCTACTTCCTTGAACCCTAAGCTTCCATTACATATTTGACACGTACCCTCAAAAAATTTTACGAGTCCGCGTGTTTCATGATGTCGCTTGCCTTCACATGGCATGCCTAATTGGCTAAACCGGTCGGATTAGCTCGAACCGGACGCTGTGGCCCAAAATACAGGACACATGTTGCACGAATAGTTTGGTCGAAGCGTTCGGCGTACGAACGAACCTGGACTCGGTAATTGCTTTTTCGTGATCTGAGTGTGAAAGGCATCTCATGCCGTCACCTCTTTTGTACTTATCGGGTTTTAAAAGTCAAAGATTAGATAACGACATAATAAGGCGGTTGAAAGGGATCGATAGAGTGCTTCTCTTAATTCCCTGAATCTGATCGATATCTGATAGACCAGACAGCTTACAAGGTTTAATAATTGCCACGTGTCTTTTTGGTTGCAGTTGGATGACTGGGTGCTGTGCAGGATCTACAACAAGAAAGGGGGGGTCGAGAACCTTACCGGCCCGGAGTGGAACTCGGCCGGTTCGAGGAACCTCGGGCCGGCGCCCGGCTCGCCCGAGAAAAAGCCGGTGATCGTCTCACACGTGCCGCCTCCATTTTCGTTGCCGGTGCCGCGGGCGCCGGCGCCGTCGACGGACCTGTTCTGCTTCGACGCGTCGGAGTCGCTGCCGAGGTTGCACCCGGACTCGAGCTGCTCGGACCACGTGCTGTCGTCGGAGTTCACGTGCGAGCGGGAGGTCCAGAGCCGGCCGAGCTGGGGAGCGTGGGAGAAAGCCCTCGGAGTTGGCGTTCACAACGAGGTTGTCGCCGGGGCGTTCCCGCCGCTCTCGCCCCCTGGTGCTTTCCGGGACCCGCTCCAAGACACGTTCATGATGTACCCCCAGAAGCCCTTCTAGAGGCTTCCGCACGTGAGACGGAGCACGCTTATTACAGATATCTACTAGGGATGTTCGCAAACATACGCCGGAAAGGTTGACCACCGTCTGATTCGGGCTACACAGGGAAGCCACCGTAGCGATTGTATGCTAGGCCCGTGATGAGGGTGTCCAGAGGTTTGTGGACCGTCGGATCAAGAGATGTAGTGAGCCGAGTTGTACGTGTACGGTTGGGATAGCATGTTAGACAAAGGACTTTGATGTCCTCAGCTAAATTTTGTACAACGGAAAAGAGGGCAATACACATGGACGGGCCCACCTAAAACAGATATTTATACACCCAATAAAATTAGAAAACAAAAGGTCCCAAAGTGCTTCATGCAGCTCTCTCTCTCTCCAGATCATAGGGTATCTCCTGAGTGGCTCGCAACATATGTCGCCACCCAATCGGCCGTCCCGTTGGCCTCACGATATACATGCATAGCTTGAAATGTAACCTCTCTCGCCATCTTCCAAATGTCACGAAGCGGGGGGTGAACTCCCCCATAGCTGCTTAAGCCTTTTTGGATCCAGTTGATCATAGTGGTCGAATTTCCCTCCAGTAGGACTGAACTCGCCTTAAACACTCACTGCATGTAACGCTTACCCATCCAAAGAGTTGCAGCTCTGCCCCAGAAACCGAGGTGTCAAAAATCTGACTTGGGGAACATAATAGATACAAATAGACTTTTTCTTTTGAGCTGAGCTCTCTCTTAAGCTGACTTGAAAACTGTTCTTTATGGGTCGAAGCCACCGACCAAGACCCATGAGACCTTGTCGTGGGTGGAGTTGCCCGATAATATGACTTACTGTTTATGGCTCCATTGCTGGACAGTCAGCGGGAATTCCGGGCTGTCCTTGACAAGTGATCAATCCAAAGAGCTCCGGTCGATGGAAGAAAGCGAGCACTCAACCTCACCTGGTCCAGATCGGCTTACTAATAGGAACATCTCCGGCTGCCTACCGCCTGTGCAGTAAATCCGGCACGACCGTATCTAGTCGTTATGATTTGGCTCCAAAAACCATGCGGCTTCAAAACAACGTGTACTGTCTGCCGTGCCAGAAGAGCTTAGTGCCGTGCCTGGAGTGACTGCACCCCTAAGCCACCCTCCGGCAAAGGCAAGCATACTCTCTTCCAAGTTACCAGATGTACTCGGTGCCGTCCCAATGAGAGCCCCACAGAAAACTCCTTATGAGCCTCTCAATCCCTTCCAGAATCGTCTTCGGTACAACAGTATATGCCATCAGATAAATAGGCATAGAACATTGTAAGCTACGTCATGGACTCAGGGGAATGACCTGGAGTTGTAAAATATTCCTCCTCCATTTATTGAATAGATATAAGCGATCTCTTATTTGAAGGAAAGATAAAGGCGATCTCTATAAAGGGAAGTTGGTTTGGACGAATAAGGTTTGGTTTGGGTCCACGTCTATCACCATCTCTGAAAAGGTAAGCAGGCAGATCCGCCCACTTGATTGTGGCCTACGCAGTTTACTCAAAAAGAGATGGATTTTTGTGGAGTAATCAATTTACGGTTGCGTCATGGCTTGAAAACGAGACAGAGTTGCACAAATGTCGACTCTCTTTTTTTTTGTTGCGGCTAAGTAAAACCTGGCCGGGCATAGTTTAGATGTTCTTAATCTTTAATTCCAGGGGGGCACGTTTCTAGATTTAGAGAAACAGGTTCTCATAAAAATCTGATCTTATAATTTTTTAGACAAGTGGGGGAAAATCCTTGCAATGCAGGAACCTAATCAATTTTTTTTTTTTTTTTTTTGGTTAATGTTGCCTGAGCAGAGTGATGGATGGGAACCAATTATTTGCTTCTTACAGGCTTTGTTATCTGTGACTTGCATGTTTCTAGATCAGGCCAGTGAATGTAGGGCTCGGATCCACTCTAATCATGTTGGAAATTGGAGAGGGCACGTCCATCCATTGCATGGCCCGATGTGGCCATCCAGCAGATGGACGGTTTAGATTATTTACCATTGGATGAGCCCTTAGAGGGGATACAAAGGGAGAGATATGGGCACATCGTTCCTGCCTCTCCATTTTTTAACAATAGTGTATGCTGCCGCCAAAATCCGGCATTCCTCTTCTCCATTTCTCCCAATAGTGTATATTGCTGCCACATTGCAATCTAACGGGACTAGATGAACTAGCGATAGAGACACGGTCCGCTCGAATTGGGAGGTCGAACATGCAACAGGAAGGAGAAAAAATAAAGGTTGTCGGACTTGATTTGGCAGAGGACCCTCCAATACTTAAGCCAGACCAGGCTTTGGTTGAAGATGTTGAAATATGAGAGTATGAGCAATGGAAAGTATGGTGGAGAGAGAAATAAGCATGGAATAAGCGTATACCTAGAGGTCTCCTAGGTCCTATATACATAGGACTATGGGTGTAGAGTCTTCATGTTGAAGCTATCAAAGATATACCGAGAAAGGGTAATGTTTAGTTGGTATTATTGCATTCTCTTGTGCTTTGGTAAAACATCTCGATATTGGCATTGAAACATCTAATTGTGTTATGTTGGATGTTACCATTGTCCTTCAGTAGTAAGTGAAGTTTTATAGTTTGATTCTTTTATTGGTCTCTCTAAGGTTAGCATCTAACACATCTTAGAATCGACCATAACTGATATGGCAAACGGCCAATAAGAGCTCGTCATATAGCCATAGGCTGACTGTTGGGGAAAAAATGGACCACCCCACTAGTACAATTAAAGCACCCAAATCCGACAGCAAGCCTGAGCTCATGCAGGCCGAGTCGAGCTCATGCAGACCGAGCTCAGAATATCGAGCTCGTGCAGGCCGAGCTCAGAAGACCGAGCTCATGTAGGCCGAGCTCCGAAGACCGAGCTCATACAGGCCGAGCCGAGCTCATGCAGGCCGAGCTCCAAAGGCCGAGCCCAGAAGACCGAGCTCAGAAGGCCAAGCTCATGCAGGCCGAGCTCAAAAGACCAAGCTCGTCGTCCACATGCTGCGGCCATGCCCTGCAGCAGTCTCACCATACCATGCTTTGCTTGCCAGCCATGCCACAACACATCAATTAGGGACCATACCTGCTACGACTGTCAACAATTAATGCGCATGGTTTCCACGGATCTCCAGGTTACTCAAAATCTCAGACCATCCACGGCAACTCATCGACTCACTCAACTACGTCCGGTCACCCACAACAACTCATTGTCTCCACACCCGTCCTCCACGGCAACGCATTAATTCAGATGACCACAGTCAATCATGACGGTAACTCATTTAATTCGCCCGGTTACATCACAGGCAACCCTGTATCCCTCCTATAAAAGGAAAACTTTTTTCTCTTTAAAGGGGGATTTCTTCTTCTTGATCTGGAGACTCTGACTTCGATGTACAGTCCATCTCCTTCTCCAAATTAAGCCCCCCTCTGACTTAAGCATCGGAGGGCCGGCGCCGGAAACCCCGGCCACCGACTTTTTTGTAGGTCCTTCGGAGGACACAACCCGCCGACGTACCACCATCCCGCACCGGAGCTCCTCCTTAAAGGTGCAGAGTTCTTTAAATTTCAAACTCTCCTCCACATGACTTGGGCATCCAAAGGTCTCGGTCGGACACCCTCCAGCAACTGGACTTCCATGTTTTCTATTTCAAGTCGGAGCGCGCTTAGGAATACCGAACCAAGCATGACCATCATTACCCAACTCTTTCACTGCTGCTCGTGCACCAAAAGTGACCCTGATTGAACTTGCCAGCCTGGGTGGATGCATGACTCACAGAGCTCTCCAGCCCAGGAGCCTCCACAGCGCCAGGCCAGATTTCAACAGCAATAGTATCTATACTAAAGTTGTTTTTTGGATTTCAATTTGTTCCATGCATATGAACATAATTAAACATTAATTGCATATTAGTGCATTTGGACATTTAGGAAAAGAACTGAATGTAAAAACAATGTCCAAAAATGGTATCCATCGTTAATTTCATCTTGGGACGTTACCTGATGTCTCGTTCCCCATGACATTTATATTGTAATGCTGAATAATATTATCGTTACTGTGTTTCTGGTTGCGCAGACTCCAGGAAAAGACATGCAATAATCTGAAAGTACTGCAACTGCCCCACTTCTAAACAAAATCAAGCGGGCAAGACCCCAGATTCATCTGGATGACGCTTTTCTTATTTGTTTTGGCTACAATTTTGTGCCAGATCGCTTGCTCAAGCGCAGCAATCAACATTAATTGTTTGGAAAAATGGTTCATCCGACCTCTCGGCCATCCTGCATAGGTCATAGGTGACCTTGATTTGGGACCAAACAGCATGGCGATCATATGGGTGGCCACATATATAGGCCAAGGTGGCATGCACATGTAGCTTGAGTGGAGGAATCTTCGTCATTTATTCTTATCCAAGCCTAATAAATCCCTACTTTGCCTACCTAGAGAGCTTCCAAACTGTGTAATATAATACTCTCATAAGATAATGCAAAATTTTGTCACAGATGCTGTACGTTCTCTATTATTACCGGACAGCCATGGGATATCTTTTTTAGCTATCGAATATATCGTGTGTTTATGTATCAAGATGTTTAACTAGTGTTGCTGGACTGTAATCCAAACATCCATCCTCCTGTCATGCGCCATCACCTGTAAACATTACAATCGTACTTTGTTTCTGCATGCATGCATGCTTGTTTACAGTTATGCTGGCGTGATTTGCTGCAATACAAGGACCTCCAGATTTTAATTGCCGCAGAGGAGCTGATGCTGAACATGGGCACGCACAGGTCGACCCTTTATGCACAGTTTGTGCGAAAAGAGGACATGTTTTTATGTTCATCACACAATGCAAAGCGCTGCTCCCATTCCCTTATTCGAAGAGCTTACAGTCTAAAGATAGCACAGCAACAAAATACTCACAGAGAAAAGATGAGAATTTTGATGCATTTAATATTATATCAGCAGATAGAAGAGTGAGAAAGGTTTCATTCTAAGTTCTGCATGCATGCATGCAAACATCGAGTCAGAGACAATGGATGCTCGTGTCTTCGTCTCATTGTCAACCCTTTCAAGAAGGACGTAAATCATCCAACGGGTAAGTTGCAGACTTGAAAGCCCTGCTGCAGTCTGCGCTGGCCCATCCAATCCGCTGCTTATCATTGTCATAAACAACCAAGAGGTCGAGCATCGATATATCTGCAATCGTCCAGCAAATGGATGAAGTTAGTCGGTGGTAATCTGAGAATCATCTCCTGCGGCACCCCTACTTTTTTTCTTGCGAGTGTCGGCAAAATTAGAAGAATCCTACCTCCAATTACATTGATATTGCTTTGCAGCCCCTCTTCTGTGCCATTGAGAATACCCAAGCATGCATTATGAAGCTCCTACAATCAAAAAGCAACGCAGATACCATCATTTTTGCAAATTTCTTACCTGTCCAATAAAGAAAGTAAAGCAGTAAGGGATACCGAAATGATCAGATAATTCGCTGGAGGTATCTTCATAGATGCTGCCCCATCAGCAAATCTCAGCTCCAATTGCATGAAGTAGCCCTGAGCATCAGCTATAGAGCTGAATGGCCGCGGGCCTCTCCAGCAATAAGGCAGCCAGTGGTCATCGTATGCCCTCGTCAGCGGCTGTTTAGATACATGGCCGTTCAGCTGCGAGACGAGAGGAAACTTTTAGCTCTGAACAACCAAAGCAAAGAAAGAAAGAAAGAAAGAAAGATCCAATTCCATTTACCGTAGAGATAAAATTGTTGTACGGCTGAAGTCCAAAGTAGGTATAGGTGGTTCCGCTGTCCAGCAACACCATGAGATTGGAACCTAGAGGCTGGTTCCCCCAGAAGAGACTTGCTGGCCCCGGCGAGTAGTGAAAGCTGATCCAAAACATTAGCATCATATATATCTGATTAGTATATCATATATAGCGTCATCCAGAATTCAGCAAGGGCAGGACTCGGGCTGACCTCCGAGTCATGGGCGCCCAGGTGACCTTGCCGGAAGGGATCATGTCATCCCCCATGAAGAAAAAGCCTCCCCCTCTACTACCAAGACAGTGCGCCACAAGTTTCCCGAACACCCCCTGGCTGCTCAGCTGAGACAGGATGCTGATCTCCCCAGAGCCGAGCCCCAGCATGCCGTCTGTGGTTGCCCGATTGTCCTTGTCGTTCCGCCACCCCCCGCACCTGCAACAAAAGCTCATCTGCTAGAAATCATCACGATCGAGCATATAAAATCTTTAACAAAATTTTTGGTGAAAAAGAGTTCGAATTTTGGAGAAAAAAATGATGCGGTGAGTTCTTTAGAACATAAATAAAAGTACGATTAGTGAGGAACTCATACAATTATTTAATATAATTAATGAAGGAAACTAACAAGAGAGCACTAGGGAGGCGATAAAAAACAGTATACAACAGGAAAAAATAAGGGCAAAAGCACATCGAAATACTCCGTTAGTGTGCGCTTTTTCTTGACTAAAAACTGTGGTTCAGCTCATAACAGTACATAAATTTGTGAGCTACGGATGTTAATGCTAGGACTCCCTCGGCGGAGTGGGTACCCGAAGGCAACGAGAGGATGGACGATAGAGCCGTTGGTGAGGCGGAGGGTCAAGGTGTCGGCAATGAGGACTCCCTCGGCGGAGTCGTCGACGTACTGTACTAGGAAGTCGCACCGCTCCGGAGATTTGCATGGCCTTGCACCGGCGGAGGCGTGCAGTGCTCTACATCGCGGGTCATCGCAGGGGATCAGCTTGTCCATCGGCGGCCGGGGGTACACTGCTTGAGGCGGCACCTGAACACCGCCCGAAGAAAGAATGAGAAAAACAAATAGAATCGAGAGATCGAGAGAGGAGGAGGAGGAGGAGGAGGAGGACAAGGTTCTTGAAACGATCGAGGACGAGATTTTTTTCCCGGGTTTTTCTTTGGCAGCGGACCTCGCATTGGACCCAGGGGACGTCGCTGCCGGTGTCGATGTCCAGGGAGTAGGAATTCTGCGAATTCCCGAAGCTTATCTGCACGTAGAATTTCCTGCGATTGAGTTGGAGACCATGAGTCCGCTGCTTGATCCCGAAAGGATCCCAAATAATGAGCTCTTTTTACATGCTATCCAGCTTCCAGCTTACCCTTGGGGATAGACGTTTCCTTGCAGAGGGAAGTAGGCGCCAACCCCGCGGCCAGCGTCGATCTGCGGCGGCGGAGACGCCTTCGGTTTCATGGGGAGGGCGGTGGCGTACAAATTGGCGGCGGCTGAGCAGGATGAGATCGCCGCGAGGACGGATGCTGCGACCAGAAGCGCGACCAAAAGCGCAGCTCCTTTCCCTCCCATTCTCACGAAAGAGGAGCTCTTGTCTCCTTGTTGGCGGCGGTGGTTCTCCGCGGTCGTGCTCAGTGGAGTCCCGTCGAGAGGACGACTTGCGACTTGCTTGCAGCTCGGCCTCCGGCGCCGGGCGCTTATTTATACTCGCCGATTCGATTAATTAATCTCTTAAACCCAACCTAAATCCTACTTTACCGCCGTTAAACTTAAATTTAGAAAAAGGCCGGTGATAGTTAATTATCTCTCACTTTGACGCGGAAATCGCCGATTTCGCACCGTGCGATCAGTTTGTCCTCGTTAAAAAAGTATGATGGACTAGGTAGTGATGACGTGAACTGAGAATACCAGGGTTGATATTTTTAGATTGTGTAAGAAATGGACTTATTTTTAGGATATCCGTAGCTTAAACATAGGATGGGGGCTTTGGTCTATTTAATTAGTTTATTCTAGATGCATAAAGGTACGGCAAGAGAGAAGCTTAGCCTTAGTGTGGACAAGTGTTACTAATATTCCTTGTTACAAGCATGGGCTGGTCGAAGAAAGTACAGAAGTTTACAGTCGGTTTTTTTTTTAATAGAGTACATTTCATGCATTTTGAGTATAAATATATCTAATAAAATTAAAAAAACAAGCCACATACTGTCCTAAACAACTTTTCTTTCCAGCTCACAGAGTGCCCCCAGAGTCGCAGGATATATAAGAAGCCACCTAGTGCACTGTCTTATTAGTCTCTCTAAATACATGCTTAGCGTAAAAGGTCACTCTTATTTACTCCATGCGGAAGTAAGCTTGCAGCTATAAAACCCGCCACCGGTTTTGATAATGTTGGCTGCATGGTTTCTGTAAGCCTCCAATTCATTTGTCTCACATGCCCTGCTGTCAATGAGAAGCACAGCAAGAAATCAAATGGCTATATCGAGGGCGGCAACAGAACATGATCCATTCTATAAAAATATAAACGCTAAACTTAATTTGTCTCGTCTAATTAGGGGTTGATAAGGGTGCATGTGGGATGATATGAGAAAATTTTGACATTGTTAATACCTGCATATTTACGTGCATGGAAAGTAAGAATTTTTTTTTGGCAGGCTTTACGAATAATTGTAAGGGGGTCCATTTACGTGAGGGCAGCCCTTCCACAAATGGTGTCTATTCTAGTATTTAAACTTGACGTCAATCGTATAGTGGTCTTGGAGTTCGTGGCTGGCCATTTATATATGTAGGTATTAACATTTTTAATACCTACATTCTTACGTGCATGCTACGTAAGAACTTTTATTGGCAGGCTTTGAAAACACTTATATGCAGTGCCTCTATGTGAGTATAGCTTTTCACCAACGTTTTGGTGTTTGTGGCATGTGTCTTGCCTGTCCTTCTACAAATTGATTGTTCTTTAGTAAATCAGATCAAAATGATGAACGCATTGATCCGGCCACAGCCATTCTCAAATGCTTCACTTCCCTAGTTTTCCCTATAAGAGTTTCATTTCCTCTAATGACCCATTTGCTGCATGTGATTCGTCTTCACATCATGTGTTCCATCTATAAATAAACTATTGTTCTATTTACTTGCTAAACTACTAACAAACCATTTTTGGCGAAAATAAGGCTTAATTTGGTTATTCCTATAGAGTTAGGCTGTAATTTCTATAAAATTTATGGACTAGGTCATTTATTTAAGTATAGCCCTGTATCAACCAAACTCTACACAGCAAAATTCTATGGAAAGAAAGAAAAAAAAAAACTTCCATAATTTTTTTTAGTTGGACAAATGGATTTTAGAATTGTTGATTGCCTATCTTTGCTTAACACCAAATTATAGGCCGTTCAAACTAAGATATATTGTGAATAAAATTTAGAAACAAGTTTTAACATCATCCACTTCTATGTACTTGCCAACGCAGACTTAGAATTATTATAGTGAAACTAAACCCAATTTTTATGTCATGTATAATATCATATTAGATAAAGATAAATCGCATGTTCTCATTGCATCCAACATTAATAAATGATAGGTCGCCATCGTCAATAAGGTTCTGACCGATGCGGTTAGACTCATTTTGAAGCCTAACCTAGATCGCCGTAGAATAAGTGTGTCTAGAGTTTAGGTATAATAGTCTAAACTTAGAGAGGTATCTCTATAATTTTTTCAAGATTTTAAATTTCATATTTTTTAAAAAAAGTTGGATGGAGTATATATTGAGTTTGGGCTAGAACTAGATTTTGAAGGTTAGTTTTGTGAGGACAAATTATATTGTACCCAACATTCCAAAAATCTACATCTAACCAACAGGTGTAGGTTGCATTTTCTAACTATATTATGCTTTTGACTTATGTTTTCTTGGAGGCAAAGACTTATGAGTTGTCACCCATCCCCTCACCTCACATAGTTGATCAACAACAACGAACTGATGAAGTATATTGGAGTTCACCGGAGCACTTTCAAGCTCATCCAAAAGCTGCTTGCCTTTGTGACTACTCATTTTTGTATACTAGTAGCTAACAATGCAATGCATATGAAAAGCTCATTTAAGTTAAATTTACATTTTTAATATTTTTTTTTGAAACTTTCATAAGTTTAGATTTTTCTTTTCTTGAAACTTTCTTGTAATTACAATATTTGGATAGCTTTTCTTTTTAAGCTGCCTAACCATTCACTTAATCCTTGTCTCTTCTCACATGCCATTATGTGAAACCAGTCGATCAACAATGAATGCTCAAGGGTTCCCATTAAGTATGGTAGGAAATGGATCACGAAACTACTAGATGGTAAAAATGAAGGTTTTAAATCCTAGTAGAATGGGGGGATAGGAGGTGTCCAAACCATACCATCTCATTTCTGTAAATAAAATAGGAATTAGGGCAAAAGCGGAACTCTAAAACCCATTCATATGAAAAAGAGAAAAAAAGAAGGGAAAGAAATAAATGAAGGGAGAAGAAAAGAAAGAAATGAAAGAAAAGGAGAAGAAAAGAAAAGAAAATAAAAAAAGGAAAACAAAAAGATTTTTTTTCCAAAAATAAAGTTAGAAAAGTGTTATTAGGAGAAGCTGGAAAAATTAGCTTGTGAAAAGAAACCTTTCTAAAGAAACCGATGCAACGCCCTTAGTATTAAGATAATTGGCTATCTTGGCTATGTTTGTTCTTTTGCCATTACAGAGTACAGATGAAATCAAATTCCTCAAAGTAAGTTACATCTTGTTGCCTCATGCA
Source organism: Phoenix roebelenii (assembly GCA_025769935.1). Lineage (NCBI taxonomy): Eukaryota > Viridiplantae > Streptophyta > Magnoliopsida > Arecales > Arecaceae > Phoenix > Phoenix roebelenii. Next base: position 2,156,612 of record JAOXJJ010000002.1, on the reverse strand, counting down.
TATCATTTTCCAGGTGAAAGATAATGAAACAGGTCTCGTTGGGTTAAGCGTGCTCTCGCCAAGTATAACCTGTTATGATTTATGGGGTAGCTTATCTATATGGATACAGAAATTACTGCTGTAATATTCTTGTACACTTGCCGCTATCCAACATGCATGTCTTTTGTTTGTCTTCAAAAAAAAAAAAATCTTTGTATTTGCTGAACAGATGATCCGTACAATTATCTGCTCCACTGTGACATGCCAGCATAATGTGTTGCAGCTTTTTATTTGGGTGGGGAGATTAATTAAAGCATCGATTGCATCCATGGCAGTCATATAAGTAGTAATCTTCTGCGACCTCTGATGTTTGGAATGCTCATGCTTTCTGCTTATGTTTAGATTGCAATGCAATGATGTCTCATGCCTCCAGAGTTCGCAGGCTTTTGATTTGCAATCGTGTGTCCAAGGCATTTGTAGCCAGATCTGGGAATGGCACAATAAGTACTCTTCTTAGGTGAATCATCATCTGAGGAGGCTCTCGTACCGACAGATGTTACAGTCAGCGTTGCCGGACAAAATCTGTCAATAGAAAACATAGGAAAGACAAAGTGGATACAGAAGTTTCCTCCATGAGTGGATAAACATGCAGGTTGGATCATCTGCTTGCCAATATTTTAACTTCCATCTACTTAGATGTTTAAAATGTGCCTACATTCAAAGCTTTATGGATGGTAGGAAAGTAATGCTATGGAACATGGTGCTTGAATATGCCTGGGTCAAGGGATGGATATACCCAGCTTGAACACATTTAGATCGTACTTCTAATTTGTAGATCTCTCTATTGGACTAGCAAATAGCCTCTGCATCACAGCACTCCATTTTTTTTTACCAAGAGAGCATGATTTGGATTTCAGAGTAATGGTTTCATGTCTCTTTCTGAGAGGAAAACATGACAGCTTAATCAAGGCCAGGCTCCAACTACTGGATTTACATGTTCAAAGGGAGAGAAAAGAAAAAGGAAAGACTAAAGCTAGGAATATTTCTAAAATCACAGTAAGAAACGATACAGCTGCACTAGGCAAGGGCATTAACATAATCCATACCGCTAATATTGCAACCCCCACCTCAAAACACCTGCTTTAACCAATACTTGAATTATTTCCTGATGAGGATCTCAGCAACGGATGATGATTAGAAGTGCTTGCCACACCAGAATTGAACATAACATTTGGAGAGGGGGTGGAGGGAGATGGGTGGATCGCAGAGAGAGGTAATCGGGGCCCAAAACCAAACATTTGTTGTCGTTGCATAAATGACATCTGAGGATGTCCTGGCAGATTGTTGCCAAAGGCAGGTGAGATGTTTGCCTGCCCAACTGAGGGTGACATGGTTGGTTGTCTTGTGTTTGCATTCAAAGCAGCAGCAGCAGCTGCTGCTGCTGCTGGCCCTGCTGCAGATGAGTGAGTAGTTCCTGCTTGAGCAAACCGGGTTGACATCATTCGAACACGCTCAGCTGAAAGCCTCTGTCTTGTCCTCTCCACCTGTTCACATTCTTTCAACAGAGTGGTTTCCACCTCTGCAAACTGTTTCAGCTTCAACTCCAACCTCTTTAACTGCATCAAGATAAATGGGAGGCACATCAGCTTGAAAACAGGAACAATATTATAGCAACAGCAAAACCTCAGACTCTCTCAAGGATAACCAACCCTATTGCGGAACTTCATAAATACATTAAATAAAAACTGGTGGTGCAAATCTAAAATGATGCATAATGATGCCAGATCAGAGAAGACTGACAACCTACAAGTTACAGATTGTAAAGGGAGAGTGGAAAGAGAAGATTGGTATACAGTGCATGGTGATGCTAATTCCCTGCCCTAACTTTTTAAGGCCATGCAATTGAATACAGCTCATGAACAACACAAAATAATCCAGAACAAGCAGCATATCATATCCCTCTAAGAAAGGCATTTCATTGATGATGTTGCAAGCAGTTAATAGAAGGCAAGAAAATGACTAAGTGATCAGGCATTAGAGGTCAAAGCACGCCAAATACGTGTGCTTTGAAATTGTGCTTGAAATATCTCCAAAAACTTGTCTATGCGACAGAAACAAGGAACTGCAATGACACCCGCATCAAAACACTGAGGCACCATTTCTCACATAAGAACCATGGAACAGTTTGGTTCAGTTGCGGTCTCAACGAGCTCAAGTTTATGATTACCTAAGCTAGCCCAAGGCTTAGAACAAAAGAAATTGCCTTCACCATCTGACATCCAGCCATCCGCAGAATTTGTCACTTCTCATTCTGTCGTTGGATTATACCAGCCGAGTGTCCAAAGCATGCAAGGTATTTGTGTTGTAGGATGAGCAAGGGTACCTTGAAAGCTCAGGCCGGCCCTGGGCTCAAGGATACGAGGTTCAATCCCAAACTGAATTGGGTTAGTTTCTCTGGTTTCAGGCTGGGGCTGAAATCCAGGTACTATTTGTTCTAGGGTAAAATCAGAGATTGCCCCTGGCCAAAAATTTTCGGGCTTCTTATGTTTTGATCCCAGGGCATAAAACCTGAGCAGGGAATAGGCTTTTTTGAGTTGGGTTTTTGGCCACCTGGCCCATTCAGTCTTAATCTCCTTGGAAATAACAAGCTCACTATTTTCGTAGGTTCCTTACATTGACTGACATCACTTCTGCACCGTCACCACTAACAACAACCAACCCTCTTCTCTTGCCAATCTCAATTTCAAGCTTGAATTACTTTTGGCTCAATCAAGGCAATCAAGTCAGTCAAAATAGGCGTGTGTTTGGCTCAGTTTCAATTCAGGCTTAATGAAACAACAATGGAACTGAATATGACCTACAAATTTCAGGCTCAAAATTATTTTCAAGCCTTGCTTGATCAGACCCAGGCTCGATCAAGCTTGGCCCAGTTACACCCATACCGTCAAGATATCAAAATAATGGAATTCACTCCATCAGAACATAAATCCAAAAAAATCATACACCAGTCAAAGAGTTCAATAATGCGTTGCATTTTAAGTGAAACTTCATTTTCTAATGGAAGAAAAGACATACCAATTCATTTACAAAATCCTTCTCAAGGAAGAAGCAACAAAATTTATCATCTTAATGAGGTAGAATTCAAGCACATCAATTTTGAGAATGTTAAAATATAAGTGCAAAAATCCTTAAAATAGATGCAAATATATAGATATCATGCTTGAATTGACCAAATAGGAAGAAATGAAATCAGCATCAGTTCAACATATGGCCAGAATGACATGAATTGGTCTCACATGGCTAAGTCAAACAAGTGATTAGCATATTGCAGGAACAAGACGGATGTAAAAGGCTATGAACTAGTTTAAGAGGTGAAATTTGTTGAACAAGAGCTAGAAGGAACTTACAAATTTGGGTTTACAAACCCAATCACAAGCCTAATGATTGATACATTTCACAATGGCCTGTAAGGTTTAATATTTATATTAACCTGTACATCAACCCATGTCAGTAACATTTAAAATAGTCTATTCATGCTGATCTTTCTATTAAGCGGTTCTATCGCATAGCATTATTGTATATGGAGTAAGAACTCTTCAGTAACAGCAACAAAAACACAATCAGTTGCCATCAATCAATTGCATGCAGAAAATCATTTGCTCTATTTTCAGCCACCTCATCTTTCAAAAGATTAGTTCAAAAGTCTCTCCTAAGATATCAGTTCAGAACTGTCAGATATTATCTGAAATCTTAATAAACTCTGGCATATCTGTCCAAGAAATTTAATAAATGACATTTATGATAAACAAACATAGCACACAACATGGTAAACAACATTAGCTTATACAAAGACCTGATGATTTATGATAGTGGCAGCCAGTCTCTGAATTTCACGCTCCTCTTGATCAGCAAACAGTTTTGCCTTCATGGCTGCTGCACATAGACCACTCTTGGCAGCTAATTTTATATGCTCAGGAGAAAGAGGAGAAGTAGCATCTTTTTTAGCATATGGCACTTGATCTTCTGGAGTTTCATCTGGATTAAAATGGAAATTTTGAGAAAACAATAACAAAGTGTGGAAATGAAGAAACAGAAAAAGAATCAGTATTTTACCCTTCTGGCAACCTAAGTTTGCATGTGCTCCATGAGCACCAACTTCAGAATGTGTACTCTCAGAACTCAACCTACAAATGCAAAGCAGAAGTCTAAAGTTATTTGTTTGCAACTCAAGATGATGAAAGCTTGTATTACAGAAATCAACAAACACAAAACATGGCACTGGAGAGACTTTGCAACTAAGGTAATTTTAAGCCCAAGGAAAATAACCAAGTTAAACATAAATGCAGTAGCAAAGATAGATTATATGGAAATTGTTGGAAAATAGTTGGTCATCACGCTTAACCATCACTAGTAAAAGCTCAATATTCTAACCTGGGGTCCTCTTTAGTCAAGACAGATAACGCTGCACTCGCACAGGCTGCAGCAACTCTTGGTCCAATTGCAGAGGTCAAAAATGCAACCTAGAAACTTCTCCAAACAGTTAGACAGAGTAAAGTAATTAAATGACACAAAGACAATAACTGGTAAAGAGCCAAGGAAACTATAAACATATCTATAATCACAATTCTTGGAGATTGACTGAACAATACACATATCTAGTTGCAAACTATTGAACATTGGTTTTATGATATCTAATTCTCCAAAAGTTACTATAAATGGAAACCTCCAATCAAGCTACTACAACCAATTCACTAGGTAACAGTCAAGATACTGAGATTGTAGACTGTTAGAGAGTATTTCATAGATAATTGTGTTATGCATACTGTTCCATGTGCCCATATAACTCCACCCTGGTCACAATGAATCAGTCATACTGAACCTTTACAAAACATATCGTTTATATTACAGTAACTGGCCTAACAGAATATACACACATCTGGTTCTACATCAACGCAAACTCAAAGAGCATTAAGGCATGCAACAACGTTAGCAGCAAAGCTATCCAAAATACACTGGTTGCCCAGGATGAAGATTGCTATATCTTAAGATGAGACCATTTATTGGCTCAAAGCTGCAATGCCCATTATCATTAAAAAAAAAAAAAATCATTCAGTCTACTTTTTTCTCCAACACTTTAGGATACTCGGTTATTCAAATTACATAGGGGCACAAATCCCAGTGCTTATTTGTTTATGTGGATTATTTGCTTTGGGTGGCTATGTGACATCTTGCTACATACCTAAAAACCATGACTGGTATAATTAACTCATACTGATTAAACATTAGGATGATATGTTGGTCATTTACTGTCACATAAGGAGACAGGTTAAGATGCAACACAGTGATTTCTTTGGTTTCTTGATGTTAGATGCTTTTAACAGGATTACACTTTATCTTTCTATTTTTCATTTAAAGCTATGAGATGATTGGCAAGTCTGTATTGTATGGAAACACAAAAGAGATGGGTGGACATGTTATTTTAAGATGTCGATATGGCTGTATGGGCCGCATCCACAGTCTGCACATATATAGACATGTATATATGCTTGTATGAGCATTGAAGCATGCTAACCATCGCTCTAGACTGAATGTCCGTTACACCTCCATCATGCCATGAAAATTGAAAATCACAGTCCATCAGATTTTAAAGCAACTGTCATATTTGGAACCAGTTGGTGTTTTTAAGATAAGCAGAAGATATTTAACTATAAGTCTATTATTTCCATAAACCAAAGTAACAGCCATTAAATCAAGCATACCAGTCAGATATGCATATTAAATTAATTGTCCAATCATTTGAAAGAAGTGAAAGTAAATCCATGCAGAACAATGTAGTTACCTACCAGCGACATAACTGGATTTGAAGAATTAGCAAATGGAATCTGGTCTCCTGAATTTAATTCTTGAAGGCAAGTGCCTAAAGGAAGACAGAGTCAAAACAGGAAAACTAAAGAAGAACAAAATAAAAAGGCAGCATAGGAAGACCAATGCTGATCTTTATTGATGTGCATGGACAGTGTAGAACTACCTGTGGCATCACCATTAGAATCAGAAAATGGCAATCCAGGCTTGTGCCCTTTCAAGGAATCAGATGAAACAGCCATGTGTGGTAGTTCAATATTTTCTAGTAAACCATCCTCCGTTGGAAGACGAATAAAATGAAGAATGCATTGTGCTTTTGACTTGGTGCCTACATGCTCTGCAATTTCATTCCAGTTATCATTATATTTCTCCAAGGCCTCTAGCAGCAGCAAAGTTTCCTGGTCACTCCAGCTATCCCCATCAAGATCAGGTGTATCTTTCCTGGAGTCTACTCTCAGAAAATCTAAGCTTGAGTGACCCGTAACAAATTTTGCATCATGGAAGCAATCTGAGCAAAGTATTACATCAGCCTGTTCAAAAAATTACAATCAAGAACAAATACTAATTATGAAGGCATTGAATTAGCATAAACATTGTTCACAGTAGAGACAACGCATAGTTATTAAATGCATCAGCCATAATTGAGTAGATATAGCAATACTAGCATGGATAAAGCAACAGAATAGAATTAGCATAAAACTTGCTCACAGTTGGCAGCCTCCCACTTGCCAGCATTTGTAAATGAAAGATAGAATATTGGACCAAATTTGACCACATGACACTAATTCCATTGCTTATTTCATGAAGATCTACCAAACAATGATGTATCTGAATAAAGTAAATTCATCCACAGGCAAAACATTATTATGGAGAAAATTGATTTATTAATGGCACGAACATCTAAATGTGGCTGATTACTCAAGTGCAGTAGGGGAAGGTCACCAACTGATAGAAGATCTACTATATAGTGTTGTACTTATGCCAGAGGAAATATCTTCTTGGGTGAAGCAAAAAGCAAAAAGTCAAAACATGATGAAGCATCAAAGCATAAAGAAATTGTTCACATTGCATATCAGTCATTTCAGGCTCGAAATCTATTACAGGAATTAGGCTTCACTATGAGCTAGACTATGATCACGATGCAATCTTTATTTTTAGTTGTCCAAAGTTTTATCAAAGGACGGAGCATATTGAAGTTGCCTATCATTTTAATCAAGCACTGATGAACAAGATGATTATTGCACCATCTGAAGTCCAAAAATAATTTAGGAGATCATCTCAGCAAAGCTTTTGGGTGACATAGATTCCTGACCATGTGCTCCAAGAAGGGAATGAATGACATCTAGAGCACCACTTAAGGGAAAACATTGAATACTTTAGCGCATTTTATTGGGGACTTGATTAATAATACAGGCCCAGTATCTGTACATGGATATTTACAAAATTATTTAATATGTCTATGAACCCATTACTAGCTGCAGCCACATACATGTTATTCATAACCGGCTTCACTAAAGGGGAAATTTGGTCTTCGCACCAGCCCCTAGTGCATGTCCTAATTTCATAGTTACATAGAAGGGTGTTTAGTTAGATGTGATAACCGAACAGTTGTACCTTTTTTCTTCCCTCTCTTCCTTCTCTTATGCTACCTAATACAGATTCTCCTTTGCTTTTATCAAAAGATAAAACTTAAACAGCATTTCTGCAGCAGAATTACACAGGTGATGTGTCCTAGTAGAAGTTTGGAGGCTACACATGAATAATATAGCTTCACTTCAACTCAGATCCGAGTTTTGATCCAAATTATATTGAGTTATAAGCCAGTTTACTTAGCAAATAATGTAAATCCAGCCCTGAGCCTGCTAGCAGGTCCTTTTTATAAGAAACCCTGAAACAGTGCAATATAGATCTGATTTTTAGATCTGGTAACAGAAGATCTGATTTCTCTCAAATAAAATCTCCGTACAATTTCTTGAAGATCCCTGAAAGAGCCTATTAATAGGCTAGGCATCCTAATTCTTTAGTTCAGGGAACAGATCAAGCCCAAACAGCCACCGGAACCACCTAATAAACACCTATATCTAGGTCCATCGTTAATAGCCAATTTGAGCCCTTATTTTGAACTCGTAAACAGGGAATAGATCGACCGATGTATATCTATTTTGAACTCGTAAACAGGGAATAGATCTACTGATATATATCTATTTTGATAAATACGACTGGATACCTGGTAGCTGATAAATTTGAGTCTAAATAGGACACCAGAAATACTTCAGATAAATAACCCAAAAAATACCAAAAGAATAGCATGAAAATCCACTCACTAAAGCCTCATAAGATATCAGATTCGACGATCTAGATTATTAAATTCCCAATCACATCGCAAGGCAAACAAACTTTTAATGCTATCTTCCCTGAAGGTCAAATCTAGATATGTCTGAAAACACAGATTGAGTTCCATGTAATTGCATCCAAGCATATATCTTACATTGTAGTTAACTAGCACCACTTACATGCAATAATATATCGACTTGTTGCTAATGCACGACCTGATTTTTCTGAATTTTCTCTTGTCACATGATACAAAAGCCCATTCTGAGCTTTCCATGTGAGCTTCAAACAACACGCGAGCTTCCAAGTTCAATGCATATATATCAAGCGATCGCCCTTATAGGTGAACTACTGCACTACATGCTCTTTTTCCCCTACTTTCTCTTATTACGTGGCATAAAAGGCCATCTTAGCTTTCCACGTGAGCTTCAAAGCGCACATACTTCGTGCGCAATCCCACCAGCACTAGTTCTTTTTAATTGATCACGGTGTCATGTCGTGAGCAGGGCCAATAAATATGGGCAGCAGCATACAGACAAGGAACGCGAAGCAGATGTCCGGTAATGATTAGAAGGATAAAGTTAAATGCAAGCACATAAAAGAAGTTCAGCAAGAAACAATAAAGAATAAAATAAGGACAAATTGATGTTGGCTTGGTTTAAATATGCGCACCAAAGACGAGAGACAATTTCAAGTAAGGAGGCTATCTTAAAGTACAATCAGCAAGTTGAGGGCTCAAGAAGAATTAAAAAAATACTGAAAATGATCTGGAAATGTTTGAGATGATAAATGAAGCTCCAAAATAATGCGATAAGGCGTAAACCATTCCTACATTATTGTTACGTCAAAAAAGAATTTGGGTGGCGAAGAGGGTAGTTTACATCTCCGAACTAAGATGATTTGTGGCGATGAATAATAATCGAAGAAATATCACCTGCAAGCATGCTCAAAAGCAACCAAAAAGAACTTTTTCATGATATGATGTTCAGGATTTTTGTTCTGAAACCGAACCCAGTCAGCAGCACTTTATGCAGAATATGGTCAAAAAATAACGAATCCAATTAAAATTTGGAAAAGAGGGTTGTATGAACATAATACTCTATGTAGTGCATCTTCAAACTGTAGATTAAAACAGACCTCCTTCTGTGACTGATAGTGCAAATTGGGCAGAGGCCGAGAGCAGTAATTGCATGCATGCTCGGATAGGCGCTCCCGTATTCTACTATCCAAATCACGAAGTCGAGAATCAGAATCCACTGATGCAGAAGAAGACGAAGATGACAGCAAAGCGATATCCTCCATTCTGAGACTACATTTAGGCCTATCGAACAACACCAGACTGTCAATGGATCTCAGAGGGCCAGTCTTGAGCTGAAGCTCCCCGGTAGTTTCCTCATTTAGAAGACAACCAGCCATTCTGAGCCCTCGATGAACTGAGGAGGTGGCGAGGTAATTAATGATCCCCCAGTGATCCAGGAACCGCACAATGCGGCTCAGATCATAAAGCTCGTTGTTGGCAACAAGCCCTTGGCAATCAACAAAAGACAACCTCTTTCCTGGATTCTCCAAGTACTTGGCCACTATCTTGTTTCGAAGCGTCATATACCTCTCCGGCGTGTGGTCGCTCGACTTCCCAGAGAAGAAGTGCGGCACCACCTGCCGCTCCAGCCGGTGCACCGTCGTCAGGGAGAACCAATCTGTGTGCCTCCAAGAAATCAACTTTAAGCGTCCAATCAAAGGTTTTGAATGAAAGAAGAAAGAAAAAAAATGAGCAAAGAGATGGTACCGACCGGCATGCATGGGGAGGACTATGTAATGCTCCCTCCCGAACCGCTTGACGACGCCCTTCCCTTCCATAAGCGGCGGCGGAGTGCAGACATAGGCCGATGGTTTGTCGAGGTCGGGCGGCTGGAGTAATGACGGGTTGTCTGGGAGGACGAAGGAGAGGGCCTGGAGCTGGCCGTGGGAAATGTTCTCCAGAAAGGGAGGGGCCCAAGGCCTCGGGACGGCGGAAGCAAAGGCGGAGGCGGCAGAGGAGGAGGAGAGGGAGCGCTCGACGGCGACGAGGGCGAGGACAGAGGGGTGGGGGCGATTGACGGTCCGGCGGACGGCGGCGGGGAAATCGGAGATACGCTGGCCGGCATCGGAGAGGACCTCGGCCTCACGGAGGTCGAGGACGGGATCGGAGGCCGGATTGTTGACCTGGGAGTCGTGGTCATCATCCTCCGCCGCTTCCTCCGCGGCGGCGGCCTCCTCCTCCTCGTCGTCCTCTTCGTCGTCGTCGTGGGGCTTCTGCCGCTTGGAGTTGCTGTCGCGCTTCCTCTTCCGCCATTTGAGGCGCGAATCTGCCATGGATCCAAGGGGATTAAGGTCGGAGAGGGGAGATCGGAGGATCGAAATGGAAACCCTAGCAAGAAATCAAGAAGACACGAGAAGATGAAATGGATAGGAGAGGAGGAGAGAGAAAGTACCTGAGGAGGGGAGAGAAGGGGAAGCAGGGGACATGGGCGCAGACGGGAGAGGGACGGAAGTGAGGTTTTTCTTGGCAGAGGAGAGAGGGAGGAACGGACCACGAGGGGGACGGCGAGGACGGAGCTGGCGGGATTAAAGGGAGCCGCGGGATAACGTACCTCTCGCACGTGCGAGAGATATTTCAGGTTGTGGTGTTCCTGCGGAACTACATGGGCGAGGGTTCATCCAATCCTTTTTTTTTTTTTCCCAGATTTTTCTGTCATTTCTTCGCCCATCAAGTTACCTTGTAGCATTGTAATGTGAACAACATTTAACCAAAAATTGTAATCCCTTTTTTTATTTCATCTCCTCTTCGTTTGTATTTTGCATGCTAAATTCTAGTATCATATCATATAATTCTAATTGATGGATACATTTTCATTCTTTGAGTTCAACCCAATTAGAGCGCTCGACTCTTCTATACTGTATTTTTCTTGTGAGGATGTGTAGCCTTGCTATTCATTATTTAAATTATTGGTTCTACATTGCACTAATTAGGATTGAGCTATTCCAATAATGCAAATGTCGGTATCTTTGACCATCAAATCAACATCAATGAATGGAATAATGATATTTAGTTTTTTTTTAATTTTCAAACTATCTTTCATTTATTTTCTATTGTTCTTCAATCTATATATAACATTAATATGTAACAAGTGAGATGCATGTGCCCTTGGAAGGGCCAATGAGCAAAGGAAGATATAAGAATAAAAAGATGAATTAAACTTAAGGACAGAGTTGCTTCTTGCAAATTTGTATTGACATAGTAGAGATTAAATGACTCCATCGTATTGACCACCTTAGCACTCTTAATCATTTTTCATTCATTTCATGGATGATGTGCAACGTCAGTTGAAAAGTTAACTAGAAATTGCTATAATTTAAATTCTAGACAACGTGCCATCTTACGTATCCAAGTCATGACTTTATTGGAAGTCGCATCATGTTGATATAATTCCTATTTTTTTTTAATAAAGAGAGCACATGCTCATTGATATTCTATGCCTGACTTTTTACAATTTTGTTCTAAGAAAGTTTAATTTTATATCCAAAAAAAAAAGAGACGATCAATTTTGCCTATTGGACTATGTAATTCTCCAACATTGCATTGCCTATATATCATGCAATCATGCCTAGAGATATAAAAGATGTCAAAAAAACTCTGCAAGCTAGCATCAATTTTGTTGCAATCAAATGGGCTGCATAGCTGAAGACCATATGTACACACCATTATTTTGGATAGCCAAATGATCTATGACCATCGAATCTAGCCCAGTATCGATTGATGCACCTTAGATCTAAATGGCCTACAAAGCTCCCAAGTCTCACACAACGCTATGTTATATGCCCTAGTATTGGCATAATTAGACATATAATCTATTGGAAAACTATTGCCTAAAAACTGCTATATTTTTTATTTTATAGAAGTATTATAATAAAATAATCTACTAGAATAAAAATCAGAAGATTGAAAAAAAGCTTATCTGGATCGAGACGTGTGATATACACTGCCCTAAGAACGTGATTCCTCTCCTACGTGCAAGTTTGCGATGATCTCATCCTCAAGGTACAACAACCCGGCTCACTCCGATCCTCCTCTAACGAGCACGGTTGCTAGGAAGGCTTGACCCAACCAACTCCTTCAGTGGCCCAAAAAAGATAAAAAATGGAAAGTAGAAAGTTAAAGAGTAAAAGAACTTTATCTGTGAAATAAACTCTCGGAAAATAAAGTAACAGTGAGAGAGATTGGATTAGGATTAATTCTGAAGGAGTCTATTTATAAACTCTATCCGAAGAACAAAGAGAGGCGATGGTTCCGAAGATATATACGTAATGTTTTGGAAATACCATATTTTTTCGGAAGCTAACATTTTTTTCCTGAAGAGTCACAACTCACAACTCTCCTGAAAGAGGAGTTTCATAAAAATAATATTTTAAAACATTTAAAACAACCAAAAGTTAGGATAAGAAAAAATTATTTTTTAAATTAAAACTCCAACATAATCACTACCAATGAAAAAGGAACATAATTTGCGGATGAAAGGGATGTGCCCGATAAAAGCTAACTAGATTTACAATCAACTTGGACTCAACTGTAGGACTAAAAAAAAGTCTGCCTCCTACAAGAATAGATCTACTACTGGACAATTCTTAATGGAGTCATTTAAACATATCTGAAAAACAAAAAAAATCCCTAAACTAAGCTAATCATCTAAACCATCCGATTGTTGTAATTCATAATTCCAGAACTTCTGAGTGAAAATCAAAAAGCATATTCCACATCTCAGTTTTCTTTTCCAAGATAGTGACATCCCAACCTCCTCTCTCCATCAAATGCTCATAACCATCCATCAAATGCTCCCTCCTTTTATATATCATTGCATACATTTAATGTGCCAAGTTTTAATATACTGAAGCTAATTTGGCCAAGCCTATGAACTATTGCACCTAAGTAGCTTACGTATCAAACTCCCACTAAGTCCTCCGCCCATAGTGGGTTGGTATTGGCCCCATCATTGTTTCAAGTCAACCGCGCCCGTATCTATTTTTTCCTGTCCACGTAAGGATCCTCGCTGCTAACTGCCACCAATACTACTTGTCTCTTTCCCTATTAGATGCCTCTAAGTCAAGGATGGACCCAAAAGTTTTTGCCACCAACCTTTTTTTCTCAAGTACTGGCCTTCAATCTCGCCAAGAATAATTCCCAAGATTACTCCTAAAGACCTCTATAAAGGAAATAACGATTACTTGGTGGCCAGAGACCAGAAGAGAGAGAGAGAGAGAGATTGGGATATAGGCATGAGAATGGATGAATCCTTCAAGAGGCCAGGATCCATTCCATTCAAGTGGGAGATCCAACCAGGCATTCCCAAGCCTCACAGCCATTCCACCCCTTCCTCCCCACTAGAAACCAAGCTCAGCCCCCCTCCTTCAAGGACACCTCCATCCCCATCCCCCAGTATCTTCACCTCGCCATTGCGACCAAAGCTCAGCCCCCTTCCTTACAGCACCCCTCCATCCCCTTTCCAATCCCCCACGACCCCTCGCTCTTCTTCAGCTTCGCCATCCAAGCGACGTGGTCACCGCATTCTCCAGTCTAAGATTCATGCTTTCTCTCATGAGGTTACTGTTGTTTCGCAAGGCTGCTTTCCAGTTCCACCAATCCGACGCAAGGATGACAAGAGAAGCATCGGCGGTGGAGGCATCGAGATGATCTTCCCTTCTCGGCATCGTTCCATGCCGACTCGGAGCTCACCTTCCTTCTCGTCGCCTTTCAGAAAGTCCTCATGGGCAAGGGATGAGGTGGAGGTGGCCGCTCGCTGGCTCTTTTAGACTACTTTTAATGGATTACAGCATATCTTTGTATAAAAGGATTGGAACGACTATCATCAGCTAGCATAGCAGCAATAATGTCTGGTTGTATACTTAGTCAACAGCTATATAGGTATTGTGCTAAGATTTTCAACAGAATGAACTGAAGTCATATGTTTTAGCTTCATATTTGCATTGGTGTTTACGGTTAAAAGAAAATGCACCAAGAAGCAGCACTAATCCATATTTGCATGATACCAGTGAGGACTAGATGTGTGTTTAGTCCCACATCGATTCGATAGATCTTGGATTCTCGTACAGTATTAAAAAACCTAAATAATATCTTTCGGCTAGCTTTTCTTAGATGAGATCCTGAATTGTTACAAATAGTATCAGAGCAGACCTAGTTTAACCTATGTGGACTAGAAAACATTGCAGCACGGATTCATTAGGGCCGACCACGGGCCGATCATGATGCTTATGATTAGATTTGAATGGATTTGAACCCTTAACCTGATAAGTACATCAAAGCTTAAATAGGGAGAGTATGTGAGGATCCGTACGGGTGTATCTTTAGTCTCATATCGATTATTCGCTGGGTAGATCTTGGGTGCTCGTACATGATTAAGAAACCTAAATAATACCTTTAAACTAGCCTTTTTAAATAAGGTCCTAAGTTGTTACATTATCAATACATGATAATTGATCATTTAGGTAAATCACAAACGACTTCATGATACAAGCAGATGTGTTTGAAAAAGTAATAAGAACATAGGCAAAACCTAGACTAGTTTGTCACTTTCAGCTAGCTCATCAGTAGTAAAGTGTAAACATAAAATCCAAAATAATATGATATGGGCAATTGTTTAATTAGATTCGGTCCAATTTTTTGCTCGAAAAAAGAAAAAAATATAAAAAAAAGATAAGCACAACTGTTATGAACTATTTATATTGGTTACCTTCTTGAAATCCCATCAGATAAGTAGGATCGCATGATTATAAGAAACTCCTCCCCACAAACCAAAGTGCAACAAATATCGCTTAAAATCTCTCCAATTAAACTTGAATGAATGCTCGAAAATACACTTGAAGGAGCAAGCAGTAGGTAGGATCCAATCCATGTCATAAAATATTTGGCCACAAGTCCCCTCTGCCTCACCCGACTCAAAAGACTAAATTACACTACATGTAAGCCTTAGCAAGAAAAATACAATCCCTGAAAATATGTAATTGCATGGCGAAGATCACCCTGAGAGTTGAAAGAGCCTAGATTAATGTATACACAATGACATAAATGTTAAGGATAACAGTGAATGCAGTAAAGAGAAACATATGTCTTAAGAAGAAGAAGAAGAAGAAACACAAGTTCTGTACCTAAGAATCTAGGATGATGATCTTGTAAGGTGGGCACCTGTAATAGCTACAACAAAACAGAAAATAACTTAGATGAAATCGAAGAAACAAGTGCAGACAAACAAACAGATATGTCTTTCTTGTAAAATTAATGAGCAGTGTGCTCTTGATGAGATTCAAAATCCACTGCAACAGCAGCAAAATCCTTGATTAATTTTTATCTTCACAACATTACTTCCACAATCGTCAGTTGCATTAAGTTCTAGAACTCACATTTCTGGCCTGCCAAGAGGGTCAATTATAAAGGAAAGGGGAAAAGCTTCTAATTAAGACATGTCATTTGTAAGCTTATCCAAGGGAAAAACAGAGGTTATTGAGACATAGGTTATCTTACAACTCCATAAGGAGTGGAAATTAGGGATAAGGCCTATATTAACTGCATCTAATTGGCTCCAAGATCTTAACGTGGATCAAATGCCGAACCAGTCAAATCTGTCAAACGATTGCTTGTTAAGTATTATTTCTTTTACCAGCAGTTAAGCATAAAGCCACACAGATTTGTTTTGCCTCCCTATACCTCAACAGCCACACTAGTATGGCAGAGTTCCCTATTACATTGCCCATAAAGACTTACGAGATGGAAGTCTGCAGAGCTTCGGCGAAGTATGTTCCTCTCTGCATTACTTTGTGCGGAGATGGAAGTTCCAATATGACATTGTAAGAATCCATGCGGGCGTGTATTTAATTCCATATCAGTTATCCGCTAGATAGATCTTGGATACTTATATAGGATCAAAGAATCTAAATAATATCTTCTGATTAGCCATTTTGGATGAGGTCTTGAGTTGTTACAAATGGTATCAGAGCAGACCCAATCCATAACCTATGTGGACTAGAGAATACTGCAGCATGGATCCATTAGGGCTGACCACGAGCCGGTCGTGGTGTTTATGATTAGATTTGAATGGATTTGAACCCTTAGCCTGACGAGGACGTCAGGACTTAAACGGGGAGAATATGTAAAGATCCGTGCGGGTGTGTGTTTAATCCCATATCAGTTATTCGCTGGATAGATTTTGAGTACTTATATAGGATCAAAGAATCCAAATAATACCTTCCGGGTAGTCATCTTGGATGAAGTCTTGGGTTGTTACAGACATTGCTTGTGACATGTGCCATGTTAGAGGGAGGTCCACCATGCAAACTCCCTGATGGGGAGATCTGTAAAAAGATTGACGAGACAACTATGAGATCCTTTAATAAGATATCAGCCACAGCTTCAAAGGGAAGGTTCCTAAACGAGATTTGAAAACAGTTTTCCTATAACAAACAAAAGAAAGCTGATGAAAGAAAAATGATGAACAGCAAAACTAATTCCAGCCATATGTATTTGGCTTTAAATAAATCGAGGCATAAATAAACAACTTTGAATATGTTCTGTGACTGATTCTTAGCCTGAATTATCTGTTAATGGGTTACAAACTCTTGGCTCAAACAAATTTGAGAAGGAAAAAAGTTTGACATGAAACCTAAAGAACTAGTTAGAAATCAAAGATCGATATATAGTTCTGCTATTGTGCTATTTATTTCTTTTGTCAACTCATCCCAACCATTTGTTTTGGGTGGGTATATAAGAAAATTTTCTGTTATCAGCCCTGTTGTGCCCGCTCCGCGGCTTCCCCTCCCTTCCGTTCATGATTTGTTTTGTTGGTGAACAAATTGGGCCGTGGAGTTAGCGGCAAATTGAAACATGCACTTTGTAACAACTCAGAATCTCACCCAAATAGGCTAATTAAAAGATACCGCATGGGTCCTTACATATTCCTTCCGTTCAAGCCCTGACGTCCACGTCAAGCTAAGGGTTCAAATCCATTCAAATCTAATCACAACCTCCATGATACTATTTATAACAATTTAGGATCTCATCCAAAAAAACTAGTCGAAAGATATTTTTTTAAGCTCCTTAATCCTGTATAAGTATCTAAAATCTCTTTAGCGAATAACCAATGTGGGACTAAACACACACCCGCATGGGTCCTCACACACTTAGAGACCTAGTGATTGATGATATCCTAATGCAAGCCAAAAAAATGAATCTTAATGAAGTGCTATGAACCCCCATGCAAATTCATGATGTCTTTTTTGTCATGCAAGATTCTTGGTCAAGCAATAGGACATCCTTTGGTTAAACAATTGCTAATCCAAATTTAATCCATAAGTGAAACCGGAAAGGTAGGAAAATTTATTCAGCCAAAGGTAAAGCTTTTACCAACATCAATAAATCAAAATTCATTGGGGCACATTATTCATATAAGAGCTGACTTTTCGTTGGGGAAAATATCCTTGGTGCTAGAGACCACTTACAGAGGTGTCATAGAAAAGCAATCATGGGCATCTTTCTTTTCTTTTTCTTTTTAGATAATTTGGAGGAAGTAAGGTACTTTCCGCTCTTCATTAAAGTCTTGGGCATCCATAGAAGTGTTCATGCTTCCTTTTTTTTTTTTGATGAGAAGGGAAGCAGAGCCACCCTTGATTTATTAAAAGCAAGCGTTATTTACACAGTATATTTACATAAAAGCAAAGAAGGAACAGATGCAAAAGAGATAGAAGCGGAGATGTGAAGTTACAACAAATCCGGCACAACATTGATAGAAAAGATGGGCCTCTAATTCCAATGTCTGATTACAGCAGCAGCAGCATCCACTTGATAAAGTAGATAGAGTCGTTGATGCTTGATATGAATAAAGTACAAGTTTGAATTCAGGATATGAACTTTCCACGTAACTCGCTTTAACATAGTGTGTGTTTCTCAGTACTTGTCCCATGTTATCCTAACAATTCTTGCCAATCATACTTTAATTGATAAAGAATCACTTCAGTACTTAGCTAAGCATGGATTCATGCTAATAAACAAACATTGCCACCTAAATATATGAATGCTCCTAGCCTTAAGAATTAAAACATCTTTTACATACATTGGCACCAGGATACCATTTTTTTCACCCATCAAATATAGCATTGATAGTATTTACTCTTCGCTGGATGTACGAAGATAGACAAATAGTTCCTTGCCATGTAAAACTTCCATAATGCACATAGTAAAAACTCGCTCATTAAAAAATAAAAAAAAATATAGGAACACCTCCTCAACTTACGGTCTATCCCAAAGACACTCTCTCGACTTTAAAAAATTCCAAGCGGATCCTTCAAATTTCCTAACTAGTTCCATCATTTATCTCCGTTAACCGAATGATGTCACGTGACTATCTTATAATAGCATAAAATTGTATTATAACCAAGATATCTTTCATATGAGTTGTTTATAGGGTGATGTCATGGCACAAATCTTTTAAAAAATCTCAATATATGACCCATACTTAAAAATCACGCATTGCATATATCTTAAAGCACTCCGAACACCTTCGCTCATCCACTAACATAAATCTCAAAGTATCCTTGGTATATGGCACATAGTTAAAGATTACCCATTGCACAAATTTTAAAGCACTTCAAACACTTTCATTCATTTTTCTACAATAGATCTCGAAGCATTCTTAAAGCACCCACCGCACATATCTTAAAGCACTATGAATAACTTCATTCATCCATTTGCACATATCTCAAAGTATTTTTAGCATATGGCTTACAGTTAAGAATCACCAATTGTATAAATCTTAAAATACTCTGAACTTCTTCATTCATCTATCTGCATAGATTTCAAAGCATTGTTAACGTATAGCCTAAAGTGAAGAATCACCTACTTCATAGATCTTAAAGCACTTTGAACCTCTTCATTCATCCGCGTGCATACATCTTAAAGCATCCGTAAGAATTACTCACCTTGTAAATCTTAAAGCACATTGAACCCCCTTTATTAATCCAGCTGCACAGATTTCAAAGCATACTTGGTATATAACCTATAGTGATGGATCACCCATTGTATTGATCTCAAAATACCTCAAACTTCTTTATTCATATGTCTGTATAGATCTTAAAACATTCTTAATATATGATCCACAGTTAAAAATCACCCACCATACAAATCTCAAAGCACACCAAATTTTTTTATTCATTCACACACTGAAGAGAGTGAGGACTTTTTGGTTATATGCAATGGAAGGCTAGTGCCATCTGCTGCGGTGAGCGGGAGAATTAGCTCCAAGAAAATTTTGGAGCATGCATTTGAATTTTTTTAAAGTTCAAAGGGCACCATATATTTTTTTTAAAAAAATGCATGAAAAAACAAACAAAAAAAAAGAAGCAAGAACCCAAAGAAACGAAAAGTATTGGTGTTCTGGAACTTGGAAACGCGTTTCCCTTGCGCTAGGTCCATAACGGATATACCCTCAGCAAAAAAACAAGGACTCGTGTGGCTTGCCGTTTGCGTGCAGCCACCGTCCGCTCTCCCATTCTGTGTTCCCCGTGGGATAACTTGTAAGGCCCTATTTGGGGGAACTGTTGGTAGTAGAGCTGTTGGAAGTAGAGATGTCTAAAGTAGAGCTATCTGAAGTAGAGCTGTTATAAAAAGCTGTTTGCTGTTTGGTAACTACATTCGTAAAGTGCTGTGGTACTTTGTTTTG
>JAOXJJ010000002.1:2097295-2134162 GCA_025769935.1 Phoenix roebelenii | reverse complement strand
ACCGGTTTTTCAATAATAAACTACCGGTACCGGATTTCATGCTGATCCGGTACCGATCTCAGGCCGGACCGGTACGGACCGGTACGGCAGACCATGGTCTCAATCATATCCAATCTTACCTTAATTTTCAGTAACATAAATAGTCCATTGAAAAAAAAATTGATATGCTTTATGCATCTCGGAGATTGCCTTGTGGTGCTAGGAATGGCCGTAATGAATTACTTGGAGAAATTGATGAGTCCTTGTGTAATTGCCACCCATCATGAATAACTTGGTAAAGGGGAGTATTTAAGCTCATAGTTGTGATGACATGAAGCTTTAAATGAAAACCAATAAGAAGTAATTTCATGGTACATCTTAAGCAATTTCTGCTTCTGACTGGATGCGCTAAGTATGAAGATTGATATGTAAAATCAATTTGGCTGACACAGATCTATGCAGAATCAGGATTATACACTTTTTCTCACCATTTTTTCTTAGAAAACATAGCTTAAGCAAAATACAGTATGTAAACTATGAAGCATGTTTATAGGAAATATCTTCGCCTCAAGCAAGAAGCACCCATTTACTCTGAGCAGGATTTCCTTTTCTTTTCCATCTCAGTTTAGCTCTCCTGAGTCTGGAACATTCGGGAGGCGACGAATAAATCAGCACAAAAATTATCACTATCAAAAGTATGCACTATTTTTGCATGCCCCTTTTTTTGAATATTGTGCTTCATTGGCCAAACTAAATGAACCAGTTAATGAGCATAATCACACCTACATGTGTAGGAATCTTTGAATGTATTTTTTTTTTAATGTAATGACTGATAAAAAAAATATCTCATTCATTTTATGCTACCTTTAGGATTGATACAAAAAGATGGCTGATAATCTGGACACTCGCAATGATGCTTTTCTTATTTTCCGTTTTATGACCGTATCATTTAATGCTCTTCATAACACTTTCTTCTTTGTTTAGGTGCACTTTACTGGCATGGAAAAAATTGACATTGTTTTCCATATCTCTTTCTGCTGCGACAGGGTCAAACCTTGGGCGCCCACAACAGTGTTTCTTCCTTTTCTTACATTCAGCCTTTGCCTTCTGGAAGTGATTTTTTTCACTGATCAATAAATTATTTGGAGAAATTATTTTTAAAACATGCCTTCTCTGCAATTATTGCTGTTAACTGAGCATGGGCGCAGCCTTCTGGCTTCTAGGAGGTTTGTGGAGCTATTCTACTTGTGTTTCTGCAGTACCCTGAGTTTGGCTTTTTAAGGATGCTTCATTACCTCATTCGCATCTCAATAACTATGCCTATACTTGAGCTAACCCCACAACCCCCACATACACATGTTAAAAAAGAAAGAAAGAAAGAAGGGAAGGAAGGAAGAAAGAAAACAGCAGCAGCAGCAGCAGCAGCAGCAAGAACTTCTAACTTACAAATTTTCTTAAAATGTTCTTGCATGTTAAGAAGAGAGTGTCTAAATTTATGCAGTGATGAAAAGGGCGTCCAAGTGCATGAGGCTCATGCCATTGCAGGGACTGGGGAGGGTCAGTTGTACATAGCTTTACCCTTATGTGTTGAGAGGCTATTTCAATGTTTCGAACTTGTGACACCCAAGTCATAATGGAGCAACCTTACCGTTTTGTCAAGGCCTGTACTCAAATTATGCTGTGAGCCTGTGACGAACTTCAATACATAAATTGTCTTAAACAAGAACTACAATAACCATCCAAGAAAAACGAGAATACGATGATGTCAAAACAGGATGTTTAGTCAAGATAGACAATAGATTTATGAACTCCTTTCTCCAAGCTTCTCTTGACTAACAATATTGCACAGGATTCTTTAACACTGACTGCATTGAAAACTATAAGAACTAGAAGATCTTTAGGTTACCATATGAGTTATAAAATTGGCATTTATGCAAATGCCGAAAGCTGTAGAGAATGTCTTCATTGGATTAGAGTGTGCTCAGGAGCTGCAAGTATGCTGGCATGAAAACATAGGGGCTGACAATTGCTTAGATATGATGAACTTATGGATTGTCTGGGGCCTTCGGACCAACTTTTGGTTGAATTATTCATGAACTTGGACTGGGTCTGTACATCATTCATGGAGAAAGAAAATACAAGTGAAAAATGCCATAGAAGTATCAAAGGATGCCAAAAGAGCTGCAATAGAGTGAGGTTAACTGACAAATTGGCTCACCGCGTGAACAAGATTTGGAATGTATGGATGCAAATATTTTGACAAAAAAGTTCTGCAACAGTTAATTAAACAAGGTGATGAAGGTTAATATCTATCTGCATCATGATATGAACTGTAAAAGCATTAGAACTTAGATAATTATGTACACTTCTCAGATAAGGTGTACTATAGTAACAATAAAGTATCCTTGGCAAGAGATTTTAATCAATATAAACCCTGTACTAGCATTGATTAGTCCCTTTATATATATTAGCAAGATATAGTTGCTACACAAAATTGGAGTGCATAGTTATGTAAGCTTGTCATAAGTCTAATGTCAGCAAAGACTTGACTGAAGATCAAACATAGGCATAAGGACCTTATTATTTACAAGATGTAGGTGAGCAGGGCTATGTGGATGTAGCCTCAATCCAGAATGAGGGCATACATTTAAGTCCTAACCAAACACTTGACACGTGCGGTCCAAGTTTCTAATGATCTTTATCAACAATCCTGCATTATGAGTATTAGTTAATTCAGCGTGTGACTTCCTTTTTTTTTATTTTCTGTTTATTTGATTGCATTAACCAGGGTCTGCCGTACCGGTCCGTACCGGCCGGTACGGACCGGTACGTACCGGTCCGGCCTGAGACCGATACCGGATCAGCATGAAATCCGGTACCGTTAGTTTATTATTGAAAAATCGGTTCGGACCGGTACGGGGCCGGTTCGGACCGGTTCGGGACCGGTTCGGACCGGTAAGGGACCGGTTCGGACCGGTACGCACCGGTTCGGACCGGTACGCCACCGGTTCGGACCGGTACGCCACCGGTCCGGGCCGCCACCGGTACGGCGGACCTTGGCATTAACGATATGGCATCTTAAAATTTGGGGCCAGGTGTGGATTCTTGAGGAGCCAAGCCTATAAACTAGTAGAAGATGGTATTAGGAGGGCCATGGCCCACCCTATCTTCAAATTGGCTCTGCCCATGGTGACCTATATTGTTAACTTTGTATCAGTGATTATATTATTTTGTCCTTTGTAATAGTACACTCTAATGTTTTGACCTGTTCGATACTTTAGTGCTAGAAGGTCATATTGACAAAAACCAAAATGTGTATAAGAAAAAATGGTTAAACTGTGACAATTGTCTTATTTACATGCCTTTGAACTGATATCTGAAGAGCACGGCATTAGTTAAACTATAAATTGATGGAGTACAAATTCAGAAGAAAGTATGATAATGTTAATGAAGATTGTTGGCCTGTGTTGTGCTGGAGAGTTAGAACTGCAACGACCTCTAAACAAACTTAAAAGGAAGCAGTGAGAAAGAATTTGAATAAACTTGTATCAAAGTGAGGAGCTGTGGTAATAATAATGTTGATGAAAAATACCCAAAATAGTTCTAATAGATCTTTTTGTTTGTTGCTATGGTTATGGTAACACTCAGAAGTTGCAGTCTGAATTCCAATTCCTTTTTCTTTTTATTTGCTACATGACACCCTTTCTGCACATAACTCATGTCTGCAGTTTCTATAACATTTATTTACGTTTTTTTTTGTTGAATCAGTAGACCTTTTTACATGTATTAAATTTGTCCCTATAATTTTGGCCTTCGAATCTTTTATTAGCTTTTGAATCTTCTATAAGCTTTTTATCCTTTCCGTTTGTTTATTTATTATGAAACCTATTTCGCTATATGTGACATCATTGTCATGTACTTAAAACTTAAATAATAGGATTGTATATTTTTTGGTACTCAATGTCTTTTGTCACAAAGAACAATGAAACACATGCCCTCTATGTCCTCAGTATTATTTGGGCATCTAAAGTATATGCTATCAAACAGGAGAACAGTTGCATTAGTCTCAGGTGTTCTAGTGGCTGGTGGAACTGTTGCATATATGCAGTCACGATGGCATAGCAGCTTCCCCAGACAAGAATCTTCTTGTAACATCTCTACACCTGGTCAGCATAAGGAGAGCTTGAACCAGAATGGTGCAGATGATAAATCAATTAGGACATCAAGGCAAAAAAAAAGGGGATTGAGATCTCTACATGTTCTGGCCGCAATCTTGCTCTCACGGATGGGCCCAACGGGAATGCGCAATCTTATGGCATTAGTGGCCACAGTGGTGAGCTTTTTTGTTTTCACATTTTTGGACTGTAGATGTCATGCCATTTGATTCTTGGAAAGTTATGTTGAACATATATTTTATAGCATGTGACCCAGTTAAAATGGTGACAGTTATTTCATGCTAGTCACAATAGTGATAGCCATCACATGGAAGTACTTCGGATCACTGTCGATATCAAGTGGCATTTGACTTCCTTGTTCTTTGTCGGGCCTTGTTCTTCCCCCTTGTTTCTTTTCCATGCTTCCATGGTTTTCTTAGTGCCTATGTTTTTGTTCGTACTTTTGCATGATCTAGTAGTTTTTGGTCTCTGTGAAGCCAATTGCTGGATAAGATCCACATATCCTTGCCTCTGATTGTTCAGGTTCCTTTGCTCTTTCTCTTTAATGGTAAATAAATATTTATCATAGAAACAAAAAATCAGTGGAAGTGAAATTGCTATCACGTGAAGAACTAACAAGTCCAAGACTTAGTAAAATGGGAGCAACAGACTGACACCTAGTCTGTGAAGGTGCCCCCTAGAGTTTCACTGATGAACTAGATTGACAGGCAGTCTTCTTAGCAAGATGACTCACTTAAAATTAACATTGCATTTGCCATGTTAAACTGCAGAGTAATTCACTTCAGAAATTTCCTAGTTTCTAAATGTAATCTGTCAGTCATCTAAGATCCCCATATTACAGACTAGATAATTTGAAGATAGCATAGCCCGTAGCAATGGCAAAATAATGCTGGACCTAAAAGACCAGAGGAGTAGTCCATGATTCTGATGAATTACTACAAAATTTTTATCTGTCCTCAAGCCCAGCTATTTGTCATTCTCTGATAATGACAAGTTGACGGGTTCATGCAACTATGGTGCAGAACAAACCCAGAATCATTGGATAATCTACAGCCTCTAGTTGTCTGCAGGTAGTAAAGAATCAGAGATGGTCAGAATCTTGTTGTTGATGCATCCTGCTTGTCATCTTGTCCGCTAAATAAAGAAGTGGCATTGGCAAGACGAGTTAATTATCTCCCTCAAGTTGCCCATTGTATTGATGATTGATTGATGTCGAACCATGCCATACCATGGAATGCACATTGTTATCAAATGTGAACCCAGTGGACAGGTGTATATTCTCATTCACTTTTGGACCAATTGTGCTCCTTCACTAACTTGGAAGCTTCTATAGTGACTTTGGAAAGAATAGCCATAAGCGTCAACCACTAAGTTGATAATGCCCTGTTGAGATCTATGCTGGATGTGAAGTGTTATGGCTTGGTAAGAATGCTTTTGTTTAGGAAACTTTTGGCATTGTCATGTGAGATGGCAAAAACTAGCATATCCCAGTAAAATAATTCACTTAATCACATCCAACCTTCATTTCATCCATGGCTTCAACATCTGTCAATCCATTATGCTCCCTGTGATGCTTGTACAAGTTATAATTTTCTGCCGCCTAATTATAGTGGCTATATTGTTTGAACCATGGTCTGCCGTACCGGTCTGTACCGGCCGGTACGGGCCGATACGTACCGGTCCGGCTTGGGACCGATACCGGATCAACGTAAAATTCGGTACCGGTAGTTTATTGTTGAAGAACCGGTACGGGACCGGTTCGGATCAGTACGCCACCGGTTCGGACCGGTACGGGACCGATTTCGTATCGGTCCGGGCCTCCACCGGTATGCCGATCGGTACCGGTACGGCGGACCTTGGTTTGAACTCTTAAGTTTCTATTCACCTGCAAGTCTAGGATTGACGTCCTCATTCAAAATCAGCACTAAATTTAAGCTGCAAATCTTTGGAACTTTGTAGAAAACCACCAAGCTCTAGTCATCTAGGATGTGATTTTGGGAAAAGGTCCCCCATTCAAGAACCCTAGAATCCTAATGCTTTAGGTTTTTATAATATTTAAAATTAAAATGTGCCTTTTTCTTTCTCATCCTGGCTTAATTGTATAGAAAGATAGATATTCAGTAAACTCCACATGCAGGATTTTTCTGTTATTATCCATATTTTGGAACATTGTGGTTACAGTACATGTAGTTAGTTCAGCTTCAGCTGTTTGATGTTTGGTGCATTCCACCTTTACTAAGATTTGCTTTCATATATCCAGTACACCAGAGTGCTCCTGAAAGGAATCAATTTTTTGCCTATAGAGATAGCTATTACTATATTGACTTATTACCCAATTTGTGAGAGAAGGTTAAAATCAAACTTTATTGCAGGTGTTGAGAACTGCCTTGAGCAATCGATTGGCAAAAGTTCAAGGATTCTTGTTTCGAGCTGCTTTTCTTCGGCGTGTACCAACCTTTTTGCGCGTGATTGTTGAAAATATTCTCTTATGTTTTCTCCAGTCTACTTTGTTTTCTACTTCAAAGTACTTGACAGGTGCCTTAAGTTTGCGGTTCAGGAAAATACTAACAGAGCTCATACATGCTGATTATTTCGAGGTAACTATGGTTTCTCGATCCATTTGCTGTTAGAGCACTTGATTTCTTTCTTTTGATCTTTATATTTTTGTGTAATGCATTGCCTTAGACTTATGAATTTCCATCTTAATTATGCACATATTATGTAGGGAAAATAAACTTGGGAGTTATGGATATGATGCTACTTTTATGTAAGTATATGCCATGGGCAGGTTTTATGGCCGGTATAAGAGTTTTACAATTCTAGAAGAAATGACAGAGATAGACAGTTCAAGGAAAGTGTACGGTGGACCATAATTTGGCTATTGCGGTTTCTTGTGGAAGCATCAGGAATCATATGAATGAAGATTTAAAATATTCTTAATGTTTCTGCAATTATTTAAAAAAGACAAGTTCTTAAAAAGTGGGTCAGAGAACGGAAGGGACAATAAGATGAACCCTTTCAAACAGTATAAAGCTTGTTGTTGCTTGTGGTCATGGTTATGCGATCCTTAAACCAGGTCCAGGTGATGTGACCTCCAACATTAATATGCACACAAGGTGTATGCTAGAGGACTATAAGCAGCATTGTGAAAGAAATAATGGATATTGTCGAATATGAGCCTGCAAAATTAAGCAGTCTACTACTTATATATGATTTAAAAATTTTAGCTGAATAACATCCTAAATATTTGGGTTATTTATTATGATAAGAAGTAATAAAGTAGCAAGAAATTCCTCAGTGCATTCAGGAAGGGAAAAAGACATGATATTGCCAAGAACAGTAAGAAAGAAACTCGGATTTTGAAAAGTTTTGCATCATTACTGGGTGTGATTTATGATAAGACCTTGAAATATATCATCTTATCATTAAACCTACTTTGGGAAAGAAATCTCAATTGAATCGTCCATGGATGTCTCATGGAAGAAGGGGTCTAATAAGATTGAACTTGAGGAGAGACTCAAACCGTTGGAAAATATGGTATTCTCAGCCTTGCCGAGGTATATATCTTGGTTCCAATAGTTGTTATATTTGCTAATTTTGAGAGAATTTGCTGAGTGATGTAAGCCCTAATTGGAATTGGAGATCACACATAATTACACAGCAAAGGAATAGGTCCATATCTGAATTCCACACACAGATTGGAACCTGTATTTTGATTGTTGGTATGAAATGGCTTCAAATCTGATTACAGATCTGATTATCAGTCAGATATCTGCTGTTTAACAGCAGGTTAGCATAAAAGATACTGGAAACAGAGTTATCAAGGGTGGAAAGAGGAGTGCGAATAAGAATAGAAGATGTAGGGGAGAAAGAAGAAGGTTTAGGCCACTATTAAATCACAGATAAATCAACCTATGTTTTTCCTAGCAGCATACATAGTGCTTTATAAGAACCTTATCCAACTGCCCATTCCCCCCTTTAAAAAGAAATAAATAACTCCTAACAACCTTCCAAACATGGACAGACTTGACTCACATTAAGCCTCCTGATCAAGTAAAAGAGACTTGAACATTGACTAAAATACGCCAAATCAATCCGTTACTATTCATGGTAGTGTAGTGTAAGTAGTGCCTTTGAACGACATCCTACAATTTATCAACCCACTAGAATGGAAAATAATGAAAAAAAAGCAACTAAAAACTTTAGAAATTTGATTGCATCAATCACTTCCACTTTGTGTTGGCTCGCCCCCAAGCTTGCTTGCTTGGCTTAGTTGGCTTCCGCCAGGATATGGCCTTAATATTTCAGTGCCTTTGCTCTTTATCATCCACCATGAAAGTTATGATTGCTTCAAATTCATTGGTGGTGCTATAGGCTTCATAGAATGCATAACCAGCTGCTTACTATTGTATAGGAAGGAGTAAATGTTATGGTATGTGTCATGCTTGACCTTCCTAAGCAACCAAGGACGTCCCAAAAGGCTATGGCTGCAGACATGAGAACTGCTTTACATAAGACTTCTTCAACATAATCATGCCCTAATGAAAATCCAAGCAGATATTGATGCTTCATGACAATTCGATCATAGTCATTCAGCCATGAACTGATAAGGATATGCCTTTCACTCCATTTTCAGATTCAACTTTTCCACAAGTTCAGAAGAAACAACATTTTGTATGCTATCACTATTAATGATAAGTCCACATATTTTAATCACTAGAAACCCATTAGTTCCATATATAATATGACAATAATACAGAATTTGCCTTTCTAACTGACCCTTGTTGTCTTTTGCATAATTATCCCTGAATTATTTGTCATCTATAAATGCTTTAGATGCATATTTGTCTGGTGGTTCTTTTGTCAAACTGTCTTTTTATGTATTTCTAAAAATTTCCCCATATGATCCATTTCTGATATGCAGAATATGGTATACTACAAAATCTCTCATGTCGATGACCGTATCACCAACCCCGAGCAACGAATTGCTAGCGACATACCAAAATTCTGTTCAGAACTGAGTGACCTTATACAGGATGATCTCACATCAGTTACTGATGGCCTGATATATACGTGGCGCCTCTGTTCCTACGCAAGTCCAAAATATGTGCTCTGGATATTGGTATAATTTCTTCCTCTTCTATATATCAAATAAATTAGTTTTCTCACAAGTCTGTTGTTGGTCTTCATTTTCTTTCTCACAGGTATTTCTATCCCTGTAACATATGCTGCAAGCTAATATGCATCTCTTCAAATAACCTAAGACTATAATTAATTATGTGTTATCTACAAAGTAGCTTAACAGTACTAATTAATTATTAGTTCTCAGGCATATGTACTAGGGGCAGGATCTATGATTAGAAACTTCTCACCTGCATTTGGGAAATTGATGTCCAAGGAGCAGCAATTGGAAGGGGATTATCGGCAGCTTCACTCACGGTTGAGGACCCATGCTGAAAGTGTTGCATTTTACGGGGGAGAGAACAGAGAAGCATCCCATATTAGACAACAATTCAAGACTCTCATTAATCATTTGAATCTTGTTCTTCATGACAATTGGTGGTTTGGAATGATTCAGGATTTTCTCTTAAAATACCTTGGTGCTACAGTGGGAGTTATCCTGATTATTGAACCCTTTTTTGCTGGCAATCTTCGACCTGATGCTTCGACATTGGGAAGAGCAGATATGTTGAGCAAACTTCGTTATCATACAAGTGTGATAGTTTCACTATTTCAATCCTTTGGGACTCTCTCCATCAGTTCTCGACGGTTGAATCGACTCAGGTTATTTCTCAATTCACAAGCCTAAAGCTGGAGACAGGATGATGCCACTTTTCATGAATGTTACTTGTCTATATAGTAATAAAACATTTCAAGTAATTTTTCCTTCTAGGTAACATATATCTTGTTGGTGGCTGAAGGCTCTCTCTAAGAACTAAGATAGCAATCTCAATGTGTTCACTTTTTAACTCTGCTCATTACATATATGCTTTACATTTACCTACTAGTGCCTAGTAGGTTATATAGTACCCAAAATGTGGCGTTAGTGATGTTGTTTGCACCGAGTGTATATGAGATATAAGTTGTTTTGCTGCACAGTCCTTTGCCTGAGTTAAATCTTCAAGTTCTGATTGATGTTTATGCTTATTCTAGTTTGTAATCCTCATTTCTTAATATGCATAGATTAACTTGCTTTTACTAATGTGCAGTTTGTATTGTCATACACATCATTGTTTGGAAACATGTCATAGTTTTTATGCTGTGTATATATTTTCTGTTGAAGAGTTGAAGTAGCTTTTTGTAGTCAACAGTTTACTCTACATCCTTTCCAAATTCTGGTTTAGAGGTTTGTCAAAGCATAAATTTTGACATGAAACTTTTGAAACTCTCATGTGCCATTTCGTGGAGATATCTTTCCAACTGAGTTTCTTGTGACAGTGGTTATGCAGACCGCATTCATGAGCTGATGGTTGTCTCTAGAGATCTATCTTCTATTCAGGGCAGATCATCAATTCGAAATAGCTCTAGTGGGAATTATATCAGTGAAGCAAGTTATATTGAGTTCTCAGATGTCAAGGTAGCTCAAATTTACTGAAACATTACAAATCACTTTCCAATCATGTTTGTAATATTTGTCTTTTTTTTTTGTTAATAACAATTTTTTCAGGTTGTTACGCCAAAAGGAAATGTATTGGTCGACAATCTGAGTCTTAAGGTTGAATCAGGTTCTAATCTTCTGATCACAGGTATTTTTCTTAATTATACTTTTCTATTACAATGTCTAGGATTGGTCAATGTTGTGAAGGTTATTATAATGAATCCACATACTATGTTTTTTTTCCAGACTTTTCTTGCTACTCAGAAATCTATACCAGAGTTTAGAAATTAATTTTAAATTTATCATTATTTTGTAACATGAGATTCCAATATCTATAGTTATTTCTTGTGGTTAATTTTTTAGGTTTAGTTTTCAGGCTCTATATGGTTGATGGAGAAACACTTCGCAAAACTGAAATTTTTCGGAAAATTGATTTTTTCAGCTGTTTGGATGATGCAGAACTAAAAGAATATGGAAGTTAGTCAAGGCTAGATGAAACTTTAGCTAGGAAACCTTTTCTTTTTCCTTTTCCTTTTCCAAAGGTTTCTGAGCAACCAAATATACTCAGGGAATAAAGTACATTTTGGATAACTTGCTAAATGAGTCTATATTGGTTGAGAAGCTTATAACATAGGTGGAATGTGATATATCATCTCATGATTAGAAGGGTTACAAAGAGGCTTTATGGTTAATAATTAGGCTTGAAGAATGTTACTTTGTTGCCAACATGTTTTGCACACTGAATTTTCTGCCTAGAGTACAACTCCATTTATGAAACTAACATTTAAAAACCCTGTTTTAAGAAGTGTTGACATCAACAAAAGATAGTAGTTTGCTGCTTTTTCCAAAGGTGTATTAGTTTTATGGTGTTGCCATATTGCATTTTGTAATATTTATGTCTACATGTAACCCTCTATGTATTTATGGACACCTGGAGAGGTTTCCTTTTTTTTAATGCAGCCTTTATCAAGTACATGTACTGCCTGGTTCAGGCTGTAGCTACCCAAACCAGTGCAGAGCTGGGTGAAATGGCTGTTTGGATTGGTAAGTGGCCTGAATGGGCCTGAACCGAGAGGATTAGGTGGGGGAATTTATATTAAAAAACCACTTGGACCTTAGATCACCCTAAATTGGATGGACCTTAGATAGTCTAAAACCAGTCCGTACTACCTGAATTTTTTTTGGGATCGATCGGTTTTGCCTGGTTTTGCTCAGTTCAGCCCCTTTTCGGAATTGGAGGACCATTTCTCAGTTATGGGGTTTATTTCTCGGTTCAGAGTGTTTCTTGGTAAAACCAATTCTCTCTTTCCCTTACTAACTTAAATTTTTTGTTTTGTAGTAGTGGATAATTGGTATGCATCTTTAAAAGCTAATACCAGATATTGTTGATATATTGGTTGGATCTCTCAAAGCATTCAACTACATGTAAATAACATCTTAAATCTGCTGAATTGTCTGCAACTTTTAACTTGGAAGCATCTAGTTGCCTAATTGTATGGGAAATTAGTTTCACTCTTTATATTTGAAGTATCTGCTATCAGGAACCATTTGCTTGTCTTGCTGGGTCTTCATTGTCAGTTTAGTTTGACTTACTGCAAGTCTTGAACCTTAAACTAACCCTTGATTATGGCATGTGCCTATTCTATAATGATTTTTTCTCTGATATGCTTGTGATCTATGCTGTAATTGACATTTATCTGCATAAATATCCACCAACACATGCAAATAAACGCAGCCTCTTTTTGGTTATCAAAAGCCTATCCATTTCTCCTATTTTTCATTCAGGTCCAAATGGAAGTGGGAAAAGCTCCCTTTTCCGGGTTCTTGGAGGCCTCTGGCCGCTAGTATCTGGTCACATTGTAAAACCTGGGTTTGGTTCTGATCTCAATAAGGAGATCTTCTATGTCCCGCAACGACCATATACGGCTGTTGGAACACTTCATGACCAATTAATCTATCCTCTTACAGCAGATCACGAGAGTGAACCACTTACACATGATGGAATGGTTGAGCTGCTGAAAAATGTAAATTAATTCAAACTCTTTCCTATCCTCTTGATTTCTTGATCTGTTTTATATTGCAATTTTTCTGCATTATCCTAATGGTTCCATACTTCACAAATGATTAGACAAAAGTAATCTTAGCCATTGTCCAATTGGCAGGTTGACCTCGAGTACTTGCTGGAACGTTATCCCCTTGACAAGGTAATTAACTGGGGTGATGAACTATCCCTTGGTGAGCAACAGAGACTAGGAATGGCCAGGTTGTTCTACCATAAGCCTAAGTTTGCCATTCTTGATGAGTGTACAAGTGCTGTCACAACTGATATGGAGGAACGTTTCTGTGCTAAGGTTCAAGAAATGGGGACGTCATGTATTACTATATCTCACCGCCCTGCATTAGTCGCATTTCATGACATAGTTTTGTCCTTGGATGGGGAAGGAGGGTGGAGTGTTCAGTACAAGAGGTTATAGCCAATGAATTTTCTTTTCACTCTATCTAAATGACATATTTCAAACATTCTGAAACTATATTTTCTTGAGTGATGCAGGGATGGTCCATCATTTTCTAATGATGCGCCTGATCTGCTAAAATCTTCTGAATCTGATCGTCAAAGCTATGCGCTGGCTGTTCAAAGAGCTTTTGCCATCAGCAGAAAGGTTTTGACATATTAGAATATTATCTTCTGATTTCTGGATTTTGTGCAAGGTGATTTGTTCATGGCATACATTTGGCAGGACAATGCATCACCAAAATCCAAGGGGCATTCTTATTCAACAGCGGTGATAGCATCATCTCCTGAAATACAGTACAATGTTCCATTGCCCATGGTTCCACAATTACAGAGCGCTCCAAGAACATTACCGCTTAGAGTAGCTGCAATGTTTAAAACACTGGTAAGCATCATCTTCCAGAAGTGCCAATTGAATATTCTTGTTTGGCTTGATTTAGATTCCAGAAAGGTTATACTGTCTTTTCCCCACTTTTTTTGCCTGCATGTATGCAGGTATGCGTGTCTTCTAGAATTTGATTGATCACAATGATTCAGAGAAAACTAAATTAAATTTCAAAAATGCTGTTGAAGCAATTCAATCACCACTACTGTGAACATTGATATTTGAAGGTACATGATATATATGAGCTGGCATAAAT
Organism: Phoenix roebelenii; assembly: GCA_025769935.1. Taxonomy (NCBI): domain Eukaryota; kingdom Viridiplantae; phylum Streptophyta; class Magnoliopsida; order Arecales; family Arecaceae; genus Phoenix; species Phoenix roebelenii. The sequence goes on along the minus strand of JAOXJJ010000002.1, from coordinate 2,120,257 downwards.
TTGGTATTTATGTGCTCTCCATTTTGGCGGTTTCGTTTCCAGGTTCCCACTCTGCTGGATGGACAGGGTGCACAGTTGTTTGCAGTTGCTTTACTTGTTGTGTCTAGAACATGGATTTCGGATCGCATTGCTTCTTTGAATGGTGTGTGAAATTTTATCATAAGTGGCCTTCAGAAAACAACTGGTGAACTGTCTCCTTGATTGTTTTTTTTTAACTTTAACAGGGACTAGTGTGAAGTATGTCTTGGAGCAGGACAAGGCAGCCTTTATTAGATTAACTGGTATTAGCATTCTTCAAAGTGCTGCATCGTCCATTGTTGCTCCATCACTAAGGTATGTACTTCATTTTTTGTTTTGTTGAGATTTGACATTGCCTGCTTGTAGGATTTAAACATTCTCTATTTCTTGAAAATCGCAAATTAATCAGTGAAAAATGACCAATTGTATGAGCCCATCAGATGAAATTTTGCTTCTATGTAAAAATTGTTTGTATTTCTATCACAAATTATATGTTTTTCCTTACATGCTTACAATGCTTATGAAGAAACACTCGCCAATACCGAGATGTATGCATGTGAGAAAATTTGTGCTTAGCCTTTCAGGGGCAAGCCTTTTAGGTTTTTCCTAGTCTTGGATGCCTCACCCAGTCAAGAAACCAACAATTGCATGTAAAACACGCCTATGTTTCAAAGCCTTAATTCGTGTCTTGTTAAAAATAAAAAGAAGACTTGCTATTGCTTCCTAGCAATTACTTGCTAATATCATAGCATTTTAGAAAGGAAAAGGTGCAAAAATCTTCTTAAAAATTATATATATATATATATTGACAAGTAGGAACATGATTTTGCAAGAAAAATACTGCTATTCTGTCCCTATTTTTTCAGCAATGATGACTTCGTGTATGTTATTTTATGCCATTTGGCAGTATACCACAACACCAAGAGATTTGGTAGATAACACTTGAATGAATTTGATGATTGATCTGTAGTTGCGACTGACTGAATGACTAAGTAAATTTAATTTGATTGATTGAGAGATTTGCTAAACAAACAAGTGCTTTTATAAGAGACTGGCTTCCGGCTGTTCATGGGTTTATATATAATTGTTTGTGTCTATTTGTTCTATATTCTATTGGAACGGGCATGAAATGGTCATAAAGCATGCAGTCCATATTGTTTCCTGCATGCATGTTTCATGCACCATTCATTTGATTTTGAATATTCCCTGCTTATACGACCTTTGCTGTTATTTATTGTTTCTGATTGCTGTACATTTTCACATGATAAAATATCATTTGTGCATCTTAAATGCTCTAAGTGTTTACTGTTTCTCATGCAACTCTTTGGGGCTAGTTCCAATACTATAGCAAATGATATATATGAGTTTTAGGTTTCAGACTTCTTTTTCTTGTCAACACTCTTTTATGATCATAAATTGTTTTTCACTTCTGATTTGAATTTACCTATCTTTGCTGAGTAAGGAAGTGTCAAGTAATAATTTAACATTCCTTTGTAAAATATGCTTTTGTGGTTTACAGGTACCTTACGGCCAAGCTTGCCCTTGGATGGCGAATTCGTTTGACTCAACATATACTGAAATATTATTTGAAACGAAATGCTTTTTACAAGGTAATATTTTCTCCATGAAATTAAGACCTACAGTAAATATTATTTGCAGTCCTGTTGTAACTTAGAGGATGTCTTTGATAATTTAAAGAAGTATTTCCTTTCTCAATGAGGATTGCATCACTTCTCTAGACATTTGTTTTTCTTTCTTTTCTGCGGTGGTGGTGGGGGTTCATTGAACTGTTAATTATGTGATGCAGGAAGGCTAGCAGAGAGAATCTTTAAGCTAGACAGGACTTAAACATACCAGGAACTGAAATTGTAGCCTGCTAAACTTTTTAGTTCAGTTCTGAATTTGAACCTATCTATGATTTTAGTTCCTGCTGAACTTTTTAGTTCAGCATACTTTAAAAAGTTAGGAACTTGTGTATTCCATAGACAAGGTTGGCCCCTTATCATTAAGCTATGAAGGGTCAATTACTTCAAAGAGTTTTTCAGAGGATTTTGTAGTGGTCTTAGAAACACAAATGTGGGACAAGAAGAACTTGGTTCAGTCACTCGAGAAAACTTGACCATTAAGTTGTCACTAGACTGCTCTTGTTAATTATGGAGTATTTGTTAGGACTCTCAGCAGAAAATATAATATAGATTACAAATTACAAAAGGGTGTACAGTTTATATCGTTTAGTGAGGACTCTCATCACACAAAGTAAAAGAAAAGAAAGGAAAGAAAATCCACCATGAACGGATAGCCTTATCCTATCTACGAATAAGGAGTCCTTCGACCAGGAACACCTCTAAATGCCTGAACTTCATGCGTGACTCTTTCCTTTCCAAATCCCTCTTTTGTTTTCCATGATTGTAGTCCAACTAGGAGAATCATAAGGACTCATTTGGTTCGCAGGAAGAATTTTTTCTCATCGGAATATTTTTTTTGGAAAGCTGATTCTTGAAAATATGATGCCTAGGAAAATGGTTTAGGCATGTTTGGTTAACCATGAAAAATTGGTATATTCCAGAGTGACTTATGTTTGGTTGAGCATTTACTTTCTTGAGAAAGTTGTGGGAAATATCTATTATACTCTTAATAAAAGGAAAGACCTTTTCCATGGATTTTGATGGCTTAAGGGTAGCTTGGGAAAAAAAGGGATCCCAATTTCTAACTAGTGGGAAAGTAACTTTCTTATGTCCCTCATGGGTTTTTCTTTCTCCTAAAACATGACAATCTTATTTCCATAGGAATGTTACTTTCTCATCTCTCTTCTTTGAAAACTCCAACCAAACTGGAGGTCTTTCTTCATTTTGCCGTTGACCACACTTTTCCTCCTTTTCCCGTTGACCAGAGAGGAGCATGGGGACGAGCCCCTCTTTTCTTCCCTCCCATAAGCTTCCATGCTGTCTTCTTTGCACCTTAAGTGTTAAGTCATATAAGCATTAGCTATCAACATTAAATTCCATCGAACTGATCATATTACATGATAAGTTATTCCTTGAACTGCTTTTGGTGCTTATCCTTTATGATACACTGCAATAGCATCATTTTCTGAATCTAGGCATAATCTAATACTCTGTGTTCCAGGTGTTCCACATGTCAGGTAAAAATATTGATGCAGACCAGCGAATAACACATGACATGGAAAAGTTAACCAGTGCTCTCTCAAAATTGGTCACTGGAATGGTAAAACCTTCTGTAGATATTATTTGGTGAGTACCTTTTGGGTTATATATGCTATGCAACTTTTGTCTGGCTTCTAAGATTTGGTCATTGTGAAGCCTTGGTATAAATGTTGACATGTCTATGATGTTGCTTAAATGCTGAAGGTTCACTTGGAGAATGAAACTCTTAACTGGACAAAGAGGAGTTGCTATATTGTACCTTTACATGTTACTAGGCTTGGGCTTCTTGAGATGTGTCACCCCTGATTTTGGTGATTTGGCAAGTAGGGAACAACAGTTTGAGGGAACATTTAGGTAAGCATTGTTGCTTCCTTGCTCCATGCATCTTGTTGTTTTTCTATTTTGCTCCCTGCCCATGTTTGTTCCTATTTATATTCATAGTTTACTTTCTGTGCTTTATCCATTTTGCCAGGTTTATGCACTCAAGACTCCGTACACATGCTGAATCCATTGCTTTCTTTGGTGGTGGTTCTCGGGAAAAAGCTGTAAGTTTCTTGTAAATGCCATGACAGTCCACTTGTATCAAGATACTAATATTTTCTGTGGTGGCATTTTTTTCTAATTATTGTACCATATTTATTTGTTTTATCTCAGATCATTCTTTCAAGCTTACAATAATATAAGAAACTTACATCTAATTAGTATGCCAAGCATATAATTTTCTTAGGGATGATCCTGTATGCTCAACAAATTGGCAGAAAGAACCTTCCCGGACTGCTCTGCTGAATTGGGCTGAGTTCGTGCTGTAACCTTTGTGTCTTTATATACATGTTGTGTTTGTGACAGTAGTTTTCTTATAATTTGTTGAAGAGCTTGATATAAAAATTATATCTTTTAGTCCAATTTGATCTTCGTGCGACCTCTTCTATGTTATATTGAGATTAGCCTGAATGAATATCTTGCACATTAGAACATTTCTAAAATCTCAGTTTAATCTGTATGCACAGGCATAATGAAAAGTATTTCCGCACCTTTTAGTGGCATTTTATCTTCCTAATCCCATAAGTTTAAACAAAATTAGGTGCAATTTTTTGAATTTGAGCCATTTGACTATCGATTTTTTTTTTTATTTTTTTAAATAGTTCTATCTGCCCTTTCTCTCTAAATTGAAGCAAAAAAGATTTAGAGAGAGACACAGGAAATGCGAAAGAACTCAACTACGGAACGAGGGCGACCTATGGAAATATATTGGTTTCTTACTTGTGCAAAGGAACTATTTCTTGGCAATTGTGTGGGCCGGTCCACAATTGTTGCCCCCCTTAAGGGATTCGTCAATTGTGTTGGATCCTGCAGACCACGCCGAAAGTCCTGGCTTAACGATCAAAACCTGGAACATATCGTAGCGACAGCTATAGTGCTCTTTTTTTATTATTATTGGGATGGCAATCTCGGACCAACCAACCAGCCGGTTTATAAACAAGTACTAATGAGGAAATGAAAACTATACTAAGCTAAAACTACCAATCTATATTCTCTGGATTTGTCTTGTCAAGGATGTATGATAATGAACAACCGGACTTCACTTAGTTGCCTAATTTTAAGTATTTTGACATTGTAGACCTTCCTCTAGGTAATTGTGTCAGATGCGTTTTTCTTGTACTTTTCCTACATTCTGTCATAGAATATACCTGATGCAGAAAAGTTTTCTGTCACTCTTGATACTTCAAACATGTTTTCTACATTAAACAGATGGTTGATTCAAGATTTAGGGAGTTGCTTCATCACTCGAAGATCCTATTGACAAAAAAATGGCTGTATGGTATATTAGATGACTTTGTCACTAAACAACTTCCTCACAATGTGACATGGGGACTTAGTTTGTTATATGCTATGGAGCATAAAGGAGACCCTGCTTTGACTTCTACACAAGGTTGAACATATTATGATGGTCATTTCAATGTATTCATTAATTATAGGTCATCTGATATTTACAGTAATATAATTCTTTCAGGGGAGCTGGCACATGCATTGCGCTTCTTAGCATCTGTAGTGTCACAGAGTTTTCTGGCATTTGGGGACATACTTGAGTTGCATAAAAAATTCCTTGAACTTTCTGGTGGTATAAACCGGATCTTTGAGCTGGAGGAGCTTCTTGATGCTACCCAGAGCGGTAAGTCTCATTTTGATCATCATATTAGTATGTATTTCCCCTTCTCACCTTTATTCCAGAACTTTCTTTTTCAAAGAATGTCTTCAAAGTTGCTGTTGGTAGTTTTCTAATGTCATGTTGAAGTTCTTGCTTTTTTTTTTTTCAATTTTCCCTTGCCAAGATAGCTATGTAGGTGCGTGGAAGGGTGTCTGACCTAAGTTTTACATGCTTAATGTTGATAGGAATTATATTATTCTATTAAACGTACTGTTTCATTGAATTTATTGATTGTAAGTACAGGATTCTTCATGTCTGGTGCCTTTGGGATGATATCAGCAACCGTATAGCAAAATCCAATTGAATCCTACTTTTAATGCATAATTGTTCATGAATTCTAACTGTACATATTTAATGTATGCATTTATCATTCTGCTGCTTCTTTCAATTTTTCATTTCAGTTTTTAATTGCTTAATGTATTGGTGACTTGCTTTATTGAATTCATCATTAAGATACCTGCTGTGGATGTTGAGATGCCCAATTTGCCCTTTCCATTTATTTAAAAAAGAAATTCATGGATATTGGTGCCATTAATGTGGCCCTTTGGGGATTTTTATTATCTGTTCCCTGATGGAAAATGAACAATCCTCAATCTGTGCAGAGATTTCTCTACTTGATGCTTCCATGTCCTCTGAAGTAAATGAATCACCTGCTCAAGATATTATTTCTTTCTCTAAGGTGGATATTATCACCCCATCGCAGAAGCTATTGGCTAGGCAACTGACATGTGACATCGTACGAGGAAAAAGCCTGCTTGTTACTGGTAAATAGTATAATCTTTTAATTTTGAGTCTATCAGGAACTTGATCAATCTTGATCTTATTATTTTTCATGATCTGTTGAAGGACCTAATGGGAGTGGGAAGAGTTCTGTATTCAGAGTCCTTCGTGGTTTGTGGCCTATTGTAACTGGAAGACTTGTCAAGCACTGCCAATGCATGTTCTATGTTCCCCAGCGACCATATACAAGTCTGGGGACTCTAAGGGATCAAATCATATACCCTCTTTCTCGTGAGGAAGCAGAGGTGAGGATGCTCACAATATTTAATATAGGTAAGTCAGCAAAGGCCTATTTTGATAAGTGGTTGATTTAATTGAAGCTTTATGGTATAATAAAGGAATGATTAAGTTTTAGATTGATATGGGCGAAGTTATGTGGGACTGATTAAAATATGTGTCATTCAGCTGTTTTTATTCTGCGTTACTACTGAGGAAAGAGGGGAATTAGGAAATCTTATCTGGTAATGGGTAGCGTACAGACCTGAAACATATGCCAAGGATCCAACATGCTTGTGAGAAAAGGGGTTGGATCTGGTGTGCCAAATCTAGAATATAGCTATGCTTTTGCATGCATAAATGTACTCAATCTGTGTGCCAGCCTTGAGGACTTGTGCAGTCAATATTTCAAGTGGCCGCATGCCTAATGCCGTATTGTTGCTATGTAGGTGTCAAGGATTTAAACGTGGCATGGCTCATGTACATCTGATGCAGGAAGTTCTCAAACTTAATTCCCAAACTGAAATTATATGTATATCACATTCAAAAAGACCTTGTTCTGTAGTTTCTCAGTTCAAATCCTACATCACTCTCACAGGAAAGCTTTACTATTGACAGATGGGCCCAAAATTCTCTGAATTTAGATTCCTAATCATACTTAAATTCCTTTAGATCTTTGTGCATAAGAGATAGCCTTTTTGATCAAACCAGGCTAATGGAGTGCATAATAAATTCCCATGTCTTCTTTCAACCTCGTTATAACAGCTGGTTCAACAATTCTGCAATATCTTATTATAAACACCACTTGATCCAATGAACCAAATATATTGTAATGTGGAACACTGTTGCAGAAAGGATTAGGATATTATGAAAGATATGCCAAGGTTATGCTTTTTTTTTTTTAATTCTAGTATATACAGACCATTTCCAAAAGTTTTTGCAGTCAGGAATTTCATGTTTTAAAATCACAGACACATTAGAAATACATGTCTCAACAAGACAATACTTCTGGATTTGTTTATGTATTTTCCAGGAGCTTCTGAAAAATTACTCTGGTTAGCAACTTCAAACCACTAGAAGACATTGATCAAATGCTAGAGAGGAGAAAGTTCCCATAGATGTATGTTATTGGTCTAATTTAGCAAGTATGAATTGCGTATTTATGTTATGCCACTGTTACTTGTCAATCAGATGAACCCGCTGTTGGCTATGATAGAGTTATATATATTGCATTTGAAAAATACATACAAGTAAATGGCACCTCCTAAGATAGTTACTTGCAGTTTTTTTTAAAAAAAAAAATCATGTGCTATATAGTGAATATGTTACGTGAGAGAGTTTAATATTTTCTTTTCTTCTCTTATATAGTATATGTCAGAATACTTCACATTTACAGTACCATGATGTGTAGGTGGCAAGCCTGATGCTGCTCGTCTTCTGGATGCTCACCTGAAGACTATTCTTGAGAATGTTCGATTAGTCTATCTTCTTGAAAGAGAAGGTTGGGATGCTACATCAAACTGGGAAGACGTTCTTTCGCTAGGGGAACAACAGAGGCTGGGCATGGTGAGTCAAATCCTCAACTTTTACTCTTATAATTGAGGAATCATCATCATTTTAATTGTCCTTTCCAAATACTTCAAGTTCATGCTGCTAATACATGGCTAATTATGTAAATTCCAGGCTCGGTTGTTTTTCCACCAACCAAAATTTGGCATCCTTGATGAGTGCACAAAGTATGCAGTCTATTAAGTTCTTGGTGGATGTATTTGTTGAGTGGTTTAAATCATAACTGCCAATCAGGTTCTTAATACTCTTTTTACTTGTTACAGTGCCATTAGCGTCGATGTTGAAGAACACCTATACAGACTTGCAAATGAAATGGGCATAACAGTTATTACGTCTTCCCAAGTAAGCAAAGATGCCACAACATTTACTGTTCATTTTTTAGCTTAGCTTAAATCATCCCTACCTCATTTGTTGTTTTAACTATTTTATCTACTTTTTCAATAGCGTCCTGCCCTCATACCATTCCATTCCATGGAGTTGAAACTTGTTGACGGTGAGGGCAAGTGGGAGTTATGTGCAATCAATCAGTGAAATTTGTCGACATATTTTGTTGGAATTTGTGTTAGTATATGGGCAATTTATGCCTGTGGAAGCAAATCAGACTTGCTTGTTATGACAGCCAACAGTGCCGTGGTGCAGCTAGAGATTTAAAGAAATACACCAACACAGGTGAAGCCAGATGTATAAGTAAATGCAGATTCTACCGTGAGATGGGACTTCTGCACAAGTTCGGACCTTTTGTGCTTCTGGCAAACTTTTATTCTTTTGTGCGAGATTTTGAGCCAGAAGAAAGGTACATACTATAGGTATAGATCATAGACGGAAAGAAGAAAAAATTAAAGTTGGGTGGGGTTCCTTACTTTGATCAATAAGAATGGGAGATACTATAGCGAGGAATTTTACTGTACAGTCCAATCCATTAATCTAATACATTATCTACAAAGAAGCTGACATTATTTCAGATCAACTGAAAGATGTGTCAATATTTGCCTTGCCAAATTTTGAAGCTCATGTGCAGTGAAGAACCAGGTGCATGAAGAGTCATTCTGACAGGTCTTGCACTTCCATAACGGTATGGATATGGGGCTTTGAATTATGACGGTTGGTTTTTGTACCTACCTTCTATTCTTTTTATATTTAACACATCAGAGCTTGCTAGATTTTATTGCATCAGCTGGTGGAGATCTGGAATAACATTTGACTTCTTTTTGGCATATGGGGTTTCTGCTGGTATCTCATTCTGTGTTTTTATTTACCAAAAATACCTTTATCTGATCTTGATTGTACTCCTAATGAGAATTTGCAGCTAGCATCACAGATATGGCAGCAGTTTTATGGATTCGTAGGGAGTTAAAGGATTTTTATTCAGGAACATAAAGGGATGAGATGCATGGGTGCAAGGGAGGGGGTGTGATCTGGATGAGAATTTGACCCGTTAGCATGGCCAACAGCGCTATAAGCTGCTCTAATCCCTTATTCCCTTGAATTTGTTATAGGTCACTTCCATGATATCCTTATTCCTGCTACAAGGTGTTTTATTTAACAAGTCAGACTGCGGCACCTGCATCAGCGTGATTGTTGCATTTCAGTGTACCAAGCGTTTGTATGTATTTTGATTAGATGGGGGGGAAGTTTCAGGGCAGAACCCTTGCATTTGAGAAATGCTCTGGAATTTAGGTTTTCAGTGGGACGGAAGCTGATAGCTCTCTCTTGATTAGTAGTTGCAGACCAGGGGTTTAGTTAGAAATGCAAGCTTGTTCAGCCAGTGTGGCTCATTAATGGTATTTTAATCATGGAGAGTTGTCTGGTTAAGAAGCTCACGTCTACGCAACTGCTCTACTTGTTCCCAAACAATCTTGGGTTGCCACGTCTGAGATGTCGCGCATTGGCGGGACGAGTTAAAGTGTCGACGATCATGGGGTCCAAGGATCCGGCAATTGATGCAAAATTCCGTTAGAACAGTATCACATCTCTGTTACAGCAATAAGATTGTGACAGTCAAAGATCTTTGCCATTTCATTTTCTTTTAGCATCTAATCATCAGGCAGGCTAATGTTTGCATGGCGTAACGAGGAACCGAGTCAACCAATTCCCAAATCATGCTGCATGCGGTGCACATATCAATCTCAATTCCTGCTTTCCCCATCATCATCATATGGAAGAGACCCCGAATTCTTCTCTCAAGCCCAACAAAACCATGGAGAACTGAATTACGATACAAAAAAACGATGGCAATTAATTCAAGCTGCATGAAAACTTCCTAGCCCATGTTCGGCACTCAATTCGGGGCTCGACCAAATCTCGGATTAGATATTGAGGAACTAATCTCAATCAGACGATCCAATAAGGTTAACATAAATGAGTAAAAGAAATCAAACAACTGCGTTCAAATGATGACTAGCTGGATTCTGAATTTGAAATTTATTCTGAACCAAGCCATAAATGCAACAGCCTCTAATTTTGAACCTGGGGTAAGACTCGTAGCTTGCGTCCTTGTCACGCTCCACGACCGCTTCCCAGCTTGCTACGACTGTACGAGTGTACCCAAGGGCCCAAACAGACGGGGCCGCAAACCAAACCCTCCAACCCCGTTTCCCCTCCCTGACGCCCTAACGAAACGCGTTTCCGCATCCATGCCCTTCCCCGTCGCCGTCAGACCCTACTAGATCTACAGTATCTCGGTGCAAGGATCCGGCGACACCCTGTACGGTAAACCGGCCCGGTTAGCAGGTGACAGACAAACAAATGCACAAAAAACGCCCATACCCACGGAGTCACGGACGAGGAAACATGGCACCGCACCCATGCTGGTCGCTATCAAACTCCAACACATTCCTCAAATTAAAATCTTCATAACAAACAAATAAATATCATAACAATCTCAAAAATATTAATCACCTGACTTGGGAGAACTAACTAGGAGCGGAGGAAGGGATTCTCGTGATTAAGATTATAAGAAAATCCGGATGGAATGACCCAAAATATACAGCTCCTCCCGGAGGTTGTCAGTCCCTATGCTCGTCTAATATATTATAAAATAAATCCCCCTAATCTCTCCGGCTCTTTTTTTCAGGAAAAGAAAAAGAAAACCGAGGGAAAATGAAACAAGAGTCGTTATTATTGTTCGACGATACGACATTATTTTAATTATCGTGGGCGGAGGGTGGGATTAGACGCGGATGGGAGGGGCGGACGTGGCGTCGGGTTTGGGAGCGGCGGCGGCGGCGGCGGCTGCGGCGGCGACGGAGGAGGAGGAGGAGGAGGAGGAGAGGTGGTTCTTGTTGTTGTGCATCCACACCTTGAGCACGTGACGCTTTACGCCGACCTCGACGCAGAACTCCTCAAGTGCGACGACGTCGTGCTTCTGGATCCGCCACCCCAGCTTCTCCGCGAACGCTTGCATCTTCTCCTTCTGTTCTTGGGTGAATTTGGTCCGATACCGCTTCCGAGCAGCTCCGCGCGGCCCCTCTGACGCCGCCGCCGCCTCCTCCGGCCGGGGCGGCGTCTCCGACCCGACTCTGCTCCGATCTACCTGATAAGGCGTAGGCTGCGGCGGCGGCGGCGGGGGAGGACGGATCGCGTGGAAGGGCAGCGGCATCGGGTGCGGCGGTGGCGGGAGGAAGACAGGGAACCCGGACGGCGGCAGAGCCGCCTTTAGGAGGAGCGGGCCGCAAGGGTCCCCAGAGGAGAAGCCAGCCCGCCGGTGGAAGTTCCGGTGGCAGCCACACGCGGCGCATTTTAGCGCCTCTAGAGTCCCCTCCTCCCCTCCAGGCATGAACTCCCCGCACCCGTCATACGCCTGGCCGCCGATCGCCGCAGCGTGGTTCCTCATACACTCTCTATACTTCTCCCCGTCACCGCCGCCGCTGGCGACGAGATCCGCCGCCCTCGGCTCTCTTCCCCGATCCACTTTACTTCTCCCCGTCTCCCCGTACAGCACCACGCTTAAATCCATCTCCAAAAAATCCCACCGCCTTTCCCTCCTCTCTCTCTCTCTCACACTATCGCTTTCTCGTTAGGCCTAAAGCAAACCAATGTGGAGGGTTTTCCACTGCGGGCGACGCAGAAATTAAGCCTTTATAAATGAAATCCGCACCCCTGTTTTTTTTTTTCCTTTCAAACTAACTGGCGGTAAAAGTAGACAACAAAAGTCGCGCAGGACAACGCAAAATTTAAAAGATTTAGAACCTACATTAAATTGGATCTCGCCGCCAAGGCGGACTCCCCGACCGTGAAACGGATTTAAGACGGCGGAGGGAAAGATCACGTGATATCAGAAACGTGGCAAGCCCTGATGGAATTGCTCGGAAAGGGCGCCAAGTCACGTCGTTGATTAGACTAACTCAGGCGGTAGCTGTTCACGTGTCGGTGCTCGATTGGCCTTAGTTAAATCGTTCCCCACACCGCCTCCAAATGGCCCATGGTTTGATAATCGTGAGGCGCCGGGCCCCACCACGTGTGGGATGGCAGAGGGCGGGGGCGCGTGGTGGCCGTCTGACGGATGGACCCATGGCAGGATCCGTGGACCGGGGGTGACGGGATCCGCGTATGGACGACTGCGACCGGATGCAGGTCAGGCTTCTGCTCCCATGCCGTTGCGGGTCCCTGTTCCCCCTTTTTTTTTTCCTTTTTTTATGACAAGCGGGCCCTAACGACGCCTTAATCTCCCTTTCCCTCTATAAATACACCTCTAATCACGCTAATCATGGTATTAGTCATCATTCGCACGACTCGCTAACGTGCGCCTGACGAACTTTTTTTTTTTTTTTTTTTTTGCCGGTACGAGACGCAAGCTCCAACTAATTTTAATTTTACGGACCACATCGGGATCTGATGAGCCAGTCCGTTCTCGTACGGGATCAGAGTTGATGGGAATTTAAGCGACCCTCGCCGTTGGATCAGAGTTATCTCTGCGCATCAGACCGCTGGGAAGGGCGAATGGAGCCGTGCTGCCTTGGATACCGGCCACGTCATCATCCATTAAATCAAGAGCCATCCGTCTCGGATATAAATGAGAGTAAGCCGCACGCCTAATGCTACGGCGCGCCGAGGATAGTGGGGGATGCGGGGCCCACTCCGGTAATCGGTGAGGACACTGTGACGTCACCGGCGGTTTCTGAGTGCTGCTTTCGGATTTGGGAATGGTGTCGGCTATTTTATTACCGAGTTTAAGTTCCCGACTATTATCACCAGGAAAACGATATAAGTTACGAATAAATTATAAATTCGGGATTTTTTTATTTATTTATCGCAGATAAATTCGGAATTTTCAGCAGCACGAAAAAGCGCGGCTGTGGGACCCATGCGGCAGCGCGGACGCACGCGCTCTCCGGCTCTCAACCTTTTCGCTTATCTCTAACTCATTAATTAATTAAAGACTTTTGTAACCTCGTGTCCAATGTAGGACGGATGCTAGATATCCTCTCAGTCGTGTCTCAGACACAAGGGAAGCTTCAATTGCATACCTGCTTACGTAAAAGGGGAGAAAAAAGTGATCTTGAAATGCTGGGGAAGTTATCTCATTTTTAGTTGCCTAGTACTCAATGTGAAGAAACTTATGCATAATTTGATCATACTTGGTAGTGTTTTACATGCAGGATAGGAAGATAAATGAAGTGGTAGAAAAAAAAATCAAGCATTTTTTTATTTTGCAAACAGGAATTATTGTTAAATAGCCAGCAAAAAGAATCTCAAGTTAAATTGTATAAGCTTTCAATAGTTTAAGAGAATTGCTCTGATGTCTAGTTTGATAAGAAGATGGTGTGACCGTGACATCCGAAGGATGGCAGGGATTGTGACTTCTTTAGGGCTACTTATGTTTATCAAAAGACGCATGCAGGCAGATGTTTTTTTATTCTCTTCGCTAGGATTTTTTTTTGATTTTATTGATTGTACTCGCATATAGTTCTGGGCATAATGGGTTGGACTCTTATGTCCAGGGCTTGGCGTTGGCGTCTATCTAGTTGTATGGATTCTAAATGGAACTATAAACTAATAAAAGTGGAAATGGAGCTAATGTTGCGAAAGTAGAGCCACATCCTGTAGGTAGCTGTCTGATATTAAGGGGCAAGAGGTTGATGCTTCTCTGTGGACCATGCTGGTGAGATCTATTTATTTATTTATCTATGATTTGATTGAAAGAGACGGAAAAATGCATAAATTTTACGATTAAAGGAGTTGAGAACTGAGTTTTAATATTTTTTTATATTTTTTAAGTTTTAAAGGAGGTGTGGAATCCCTGCCCTGATGGCAAATCTTAGTGGTTGGCGGTGTCAAGATTCGCAGGAGATAGGGTGGTGATCTCTGGGGACCACCTGAGGTTTTGGTCGGCTGCAATTCGTGCTTGCCTTAACGTTGTGGTTATTATTATTTCAGCCGAAAGCCAACTTGGATAGTGGATTGGGTCAGAGGACAGGCTCGGCCCACTTGGTTGACGTGATCGATTGCAGCTGGGAGCCAGATTAGCTCCGTGTATTTTTAATTTATCCGTCACGGGAATTACTATCCAGACTTTAGTACGAAAAATTTCAACCCTCAAGCATCAGGAGAATAATGGTAAATGCTGGCCAGCTGGTTCATACGATCTGCACGATTACTACTACCCTTTGCTGAAGTCATCGTTTTCAGGAAGTCTGTTTGCTATGCCAAAATGCTCGCATTTATTAGATGTTACAGTATATGATCTCTGAGCTTGTCTTGGATCAAGCCTCAAAGATCACTGCGTTTTCATTGATCAACTCAATATAAACGTAGCATTTGGTCATTAATTATAGAGCTAAAGCCGACGAAGAATTATATCCTGCACCGCACGCACCATGTGACCGTGCATGTAGCTAATCATAGCCGCTCGGTTTCTATAGAGAAGCTTCGAGATGAGCGCCTGATGAATAGGGTTTACAAACATGAGCAGCTGTGACTGGCTGCATGCACGGTCATACGGTGCATACAATGTATAATATAGTTTTAGAGCTTCCAATCCTGCATGAGCGAGGGGACGGCCGGTGTTAAGGGAAAAATGGATGGACAACTCTGGCTAACTGGGTATTAAATTGTTGATGCAATGTAGCTGGATCAAGACAGGCATCAAGAGTTCAGAAGTAGATGGATGTATAATGACAAAGGCTTCATGCTGGCCATGCCATGGCTGGATCAAAAGCCATGCACATTATATACGATATACATACGTAGGCTGGACGTTAGTGGACCATGTTTGGAGTATTTTTGATACGAAAGAAGAGTATAATTGGATTGTTGAAGTGTTGGTAATTGAATGGTCGATTATTGAAGTGTGATGAATGCAATTTCTGATATTGTCTCTTCTGCACGCAATGTCACAAATTTATAGCTTTACATCTTTCAAATGTCATTATTTTCATGACTCGGGATCTACTATAGTGCCCAGCATTCTTCACTGGTGGAAAGGGAGGCCTAGAAGAAACTGATGAGCTGCACATTAGGGGGCCCCTCTTTAATATAAAGTCAAGATCTGAGTACAGATCTTCAGTACAATCTTTATTTTTTTGATGGAAAAAGGAGGCAAAAGCCACCAGAATTTAATGATATAACCAAACAAAAAAGAAAGCAGGTATGTGCAGGGATTAGGACATTTGGGAAGGAGTTACATAGAGTTCCAACATATTCAAGCCCTGCTCCTGAAGCTTCCGCTGCACCATTCAAGAAGAGAACCAAGTGCAGCTGATACTTCAAGTACAGTTGAAAACCATGATACTCAAGACAAAAACATCAGATACTTTACCTCCACCTGAGACTGAGATGGAAGCATACATCATGTACTAGTAATCTGAAATCTGTAGAAGGGAAGAAGTAACAGAGAGAATTTAGTACTTTGGTCTATCCAGTACAGATTTTTAGCGCAATCAATGAGAGAATCTAGTTGGTCTATCCAAATTACATCCGAGGACTAAGGAGGAAATCCAACCCAAAATTAGACAAGGATATCACTTCATGCCATGTCATTGTTCCAACCCTCATTATCAAACTTTATCACCAGCACTTTATAACATACTTTTTAAAAATTAAAAAAAAAGTAAAAAAAAAAAGAGAGAAGTTAATAGAGTTATAAGATGTTTTCTGAGAGGCAAAATCTTTTATATGTAGATGAAAAGAAAGCTACAACTTCTAACATATTTAGCCAGAGGAGCACAATGTAGGTCACGCATGCCATTAGAACCGCACAGGTAGGGTTAAGTCGGATCTTTCTTTATGGAGCAGCAATACAGCATATAGGATAAATGTTAAGAGTAGGTGTTTGTCCTACTGAGTCAGGCTAGAAGCCAGAAATTCTTCTGCCATCTTGTACTGACTGGGCACCCACCTAAATCCCTTGTCCTTTTTTCCTCACAGCCATCGCCAAGCTCTCGGCTTTATTGATATGCTGCTCCACAGAATCCTCACTGCTGCTCCTCAACATGCTGCAGGTGCACAAAAAGTTTGTGAAATCATCATTACAAGAAATAGAAAGACCTTTCTCTGACTCCTCTCTGTCACACTACTTCAAGTTCATGACAAACCAAGAGAACACGGATCCACTAAAATCCTAAAGAAGCAATGGGGAATAATCATAAAACAGAAGAGTAAAGAAAAAAATGTTGAGTTAAAAAAAAAAATAGCAAGATAGATCAAAGTTGGTGGGGTGGGAAGAGATACGAATTGAATGCCCAACTGATAAACAGTGACCTTGGTGGGTTAATGTCATCCTCAAATGCCTTATATTGCAACGAAGGTGGAGACTTTTTTTTCTTTTTGGTTGAAAACGGCGTTCATATAGATCTCACATGAGTACAATCTACCAAATCAAAAAAAAAAAAAAAAAAAAAGATGATATAGAGGATGAGATATATCTCCAAGCCTGGTCCAAATTACTCCACCCAAATGCCGAGCTATAAAGAAGACGACTCAGTCTGCGTAGAAACTCTTTTCAGTACTTACCAATGCAATATCTACCAACTTTTCCAACAAAAAAAGAAAAGAAATCCACTGCCCACTTCAATCGAAGGTAGAGTTGAAATGAATGAAGGTTTTTATATTCATAACCTTTATATTCGATGTATGTAGGAGTTTTTTTGATTGGAAAGGAGGTCTAGAAGAAGCATTCGAATTTATTAAAATAAAAGAGAAGATATAAAACTCTTCTACTCAAAAATAGAATCAAAGCCCAACTAGTCCAAGCAACACCCAATAACCCCAACCCAACAGGCTATATCAGCCCAACTATCCTGTCATGTAGGTTGTACAAGCTCAAGTGGGCAAAAGGAGAAAACTAGTGTGCTATACTAAGTAATCAAAAAGCAATTTTCTATTACAAGTCTTGGATTTTGAAATTCCATGAGAATATAAAAAATTTATCTAGAATTTTTTCATTTGAATAATGTTGATAATAATAATGAAACATCTAGGACCTTGTGAATTTTATTTTTGATTAGTTAAAGAACCCAATAATTTCTTAGTAGAAATAATAAACAAAAAATGATAAAATAAGCACAGTAGAGGATCATTCAGATGAAGCAATTCCAATTTATGTAAAAAGCCCATACGCGGCAAAATTTCACACGCCCGGTGGGACTCGAACCCACAATCGCCTGATTAGAAGTCAGACGCCTTATCCATTAGGCCACGGGCGCCGGTCGGAGACCAGGGCAAAGTATATCCTAATGAAAGATGGCTACGCCACCCCAATCCCCAGGACCCCAGCCCCTCCGAGCCGGGGGGGGAAAAGATAAAAATATGGTAACTAAGAAACGCCAGAATTCATGGGGTCTTCCTATTTTCTTTGACACTAACTATTCGGTAAGAATTCGAAATTCAAGAAACATTCATAATCAAATGAGGACCGGAGGAACAACAAAGAATTCCAATAAAAACAATTGGAGTTGTGGGTTTGCTCATAGAATATGATAAATAACAAAGATTGTACGGAAAGAAAGCTTTCCTTCCGAATTGTTAGAATTTAGCTATTGGGATATGAGATGTATTGTGTCACGAAGAAAATGGGAACATGTGAAATACTCCATTTTTTAAGCAGATCCTCTTGATTCGCCTCGGATCATGATAAATAGAGAAACCCTGGCGGTTGATTCAATTGACAATTGTCATGAAATCATCTTCTGTAACAATTCAGAACCTTATCCAAAATAGCTAGTCAAAAGATATTTTTTAAGTTTTTTAGTATGTAAGTATCCGAGATCTTTTCGACGAATATTTTATGTAGAACTAAACACACGTCTGAATCTTCACATCTTCAATTATAAGCCACTCATTCTAAATATAATTTACTGTCGTCTCAATACCAATAGAGGCAGATGAGGTGTCCACCAGAATCGATGCTGCAAGTAGCACTTTACCTTCACGATCACGAATCAAGAAACCTCCACCAGCCTTGTTTGAGCTAACTGATCCATCAAAGCCAATACCAATTAGTCTATTTGATTTGAACAGGGCATAACAAAAAGCTACCAAGAGTGGAGAACTGTTAGCATGGGATTTTTGTGCATTGATCTATTTAACTTGGAACAGAATACAACATGAGCCCATCACTTGTCAAAGAACCATTTTGCCATCAATGTCTTATTTTTGACACTTCTTGCGTTGGACCCTGTTGACTGATCTGATGATTAGTGAATATATGAGACCATGTATCTATCCCATGAGTTTTTGGGATAATATCATTCTGATCAGCTGGCGAGGAAACTTATGACATGATCCAATTATAGGAGAAATGGATTAGAATTAATATTGCATGTCACTTAAAAGTTTCTGACATCACAATTTCTTATTTTTCCTTTGATTTTCTTGAACAAACTACAAAACAACGGTTTTATTAATACGTATACACACAAATAGGGAACAAATCAGTACATGAAGCTACTTTGTTTGCGTGTCATGCCTTAATTAAAGTTTCTCATTTGTTTGTTTTCTTTTAATCTTTTAGATAGCTTTATGAGGTACAATACGTTGGCTGTCATGCCTCGTACATGGCAGCCTTAAAAGTTCAAGCCAAGTCACATGTACCATGTCCACTAACAACATCATAGGAAAATTTTAGGAATCCTCGTACCTTCGTAGCCTCATGTTTCCCAGTTGAGTGCTGATTTAATAATAAGTTCGAAGAGGTTGGTGCGGTGCATCTCTAACCAGCTATTACCAAGACAACCTTGCAGGCAATGAGAATATTTTACCTCAAAAGCTTAATTCAATGATGGCTCTAAAGTTATCTCTAACTCACCAAGTCCTTTCAAGTCTTTAACTACAAACTTATAATTTGATGATTAAAAACAGAAATGATTCGGTCATGCAGAAACCTCACTAAAAAAGAGTTGCTTAACAAATGCTTCCCATTGCTCATCTTGCTAGTAGCCTTTGTGGTTGTCAGTCCGAAATGGGATTTTCTCATATTTGATGATTTGGGAGTGTTGCTAACACTGCTCATTTGAAAATTTAGCATAATCTGCAGCTAAAACTCTAAGAAATATCTTCTGAAAAAAAATTTCAGTATTTTCAGTCTCCTATTGGTCATTTTCTTGGGTTGCCAATTTGACTTCCAAGTGGATATTTGATGATTTTTTTTCTTTCTTTTTTTTTCGTGTGTGGTGGAAAGAGGCTTGCGTGAAACAAACTGTGAAATGGATCGGCTTCATCCAAATACCCCTAATACCTCAAATCCTGGTTTAAGAGGATGAACCAACCTCAGATTTCATCTTGTTGTTGCTACAGCACTTATATAAGCTTGACCTCTCGCAGCCATTTTCATTCGCTCAAGAAAGTGTAGAAGTGTATGCCTAAGTCCTCTGTGTAGGTTCATTGTCATTTTATAAGGTTGCTACTTGCTACATTAGCTGACTTCAAATTGAAACCTAACTACCAATCATTTTTTCCACCTTTATCTGCCAAGTCGCCTTCTCGAGTCTATGGGTGCATGAACTTTAAGACAAAAATATAGGTTAATGAACTTGACCTAGACTTGCGAGACAATCATAGGCCATAGAAATTGGTTTCGAATAGATTCTTCGACTCTTGTACATCGTCTTCCCTAATACTCTCTTCATTGTATCAACAAAGGACATAATCATTTACAAAATTAATCTCTCCATCAAACATGGATGGCAATCTCCTTCTATGACAGCGGCCACCATTCAGCATTGCTGATTTGCTGAGAGATTTAAGTATACAGTGTTCCAACAGCAATACTCATTTTGTCTCATTTTGTCCAAATTATAAATGCTAACTCCAAGCTTCAACAATTGCAAGCATGGCTCTTCACGAAATCCCTTTTAGATGGACAAAAAACGTCAAATCACTTAAGAATATAATCATGCTCGCAAAATAGGAATCTGTGGAGCCACATCTTGAACAACATAGAATGAGAGTCGCCAGACTGAATTTTGGGTTGGAAATTTTTTCCCAGCCGGAAGAATCAAATTCTACCAAGTCAACTTTAACTTTATAAGCTATCTAAGTTTGATTATTTCTTGTAAGCTATCTAATTACATGCAATTAAACACATGCTAAATCTCCTATCAAATGCAAAAGTTCTTTATTAATCTGCCCAAATGTGCTCTAATGAAACTCTCTCAAATCTAGAGAGTTCACAAAGGTCTGGTATGGTCCCTAATCTATAATAAGTGCATAGAAGATTGGTAATTGATGGGAGGCAAAATGGATCGTCCTATTCTAGCGTGGAGCTACCCAATTCCAGCCGAGCAAACCTCAGAGTCGAACAGGCCAGGCTTCGGTCTTGCTAAGAGTCAAGCCGACCTCGGGCCTTGCTGAAGGCTGAGCCAACCTCGGGCCTCGCTAAAGACCGAGCAGACCTCAGAGCCGACCAGGCTGACCTCAAACACTGCCGAAGGCTGAGCCGACCTCGCCAAGCACATGCCGCGGCCTCCAAGCCTATCTGACCTCGCCTGCAGCTGCATGTATGCGTGCGCTCATGCCCGCACATGTGGCCGAACATCCTAACCTGGCCGGTCCTTTTTTACGAACCATTGCTTATCGGTCATGCCATGACATGCCAACTAAGAACTATGTCTTGCTGCCCTAGCCATGCTTGCTGTTAAGGGTCATATCCTGCCATACCTGCCAATGGGCAATATCCTGCCACACCTGCCAAGGCCTATATCTTACCACACCTATCAACACACGTCGTCTCCAGCTATTGGCCAGCTGATCACAGCTTAGCCCGAGATTTCAGGTAACGGTCGTGATCCTCATCCTATAAAAAGGGAGTAGGAACAGGCCCTCGGTAAGCTATTTAAAGCCATGAGAAGAGGCCATGAAAGGTACTCAAAAATCCTTCCAAAAACTCAACTAACTTAGCTATTGGAGGGCCTTCACCGGAATTTCTGGCCAAGGCTTCGTGCAAATAACTTGGAGTGCAAGAGGTGACCCTCTTTCTCCATCCCGGCCCGCATGGTCACCCTCGGGCCAAATTTCAACCACAACAGCAATGATGTCATATTCTCCTCCAAGCCATCGAGGCAATAGAGGAGGCGCTCAGAGTCAGTGAATGCACAAGAGTGACGGGATCTCTTCCCACCGCAGTGACTCCTGTCATGGCTATCACTTCATAGAGATCGGTATGGTCTCGGCCTCCTCTATCAAAGCATGGAAATGAACACAAATCAAACCAACAACAGCCAGAGAGACTTCCCAAACGCTGGCATTGATATCTTGTTCAAATTAGAATGTCAGTCTCAACATCAGCTACATCATAGACAACGGAAATAATACGAGGAAACACTGTCAATGCATTGGCAAGCCTTAGCCTGGTGTGTGGATGGTTTTAAGAAGATTAGGTCTTGGGAAGTGAGGTTGGCAATTTCAGACCCGACTGTTTAACCACTAGTTGACAATAGGCCAGCTTCCTACACGAAAAAATTATGATGACCCACAAACTATGTTCTAGCTATTGTAGAAAGGCTCGATGAATATGTTATTTATTTTCAATGAATTATGATCCAAATTCAATCATAAATACTACGATCAGCTCTTAATCGGCCCAAATAAGCCCTTACTACAGCGGTCCCTAGTCTATATGAGCACCTCCTCACAATTTCTCTATCAATAGGAAAATTTGAAAGAGTAAAAAGGCTATGAGAATTACATGTGAGAGCAGTGACTTAACACTCTCTCAAATTTTATCATGCGTTTGTGTGCGAACTCCTCCACTAGGCAGGGCCCCACTTGCAACATAAAAGTGCCAGCAAGTGAGCGCTCGTTGAAATATTTTTTATAGAAAACTGATATTTGGATTGGACATCTATTTTTCATAAAAAATATCTATTATATTTTTAATAAAATAGTAGACTTTATCTCATTCCATAAGCTTAAGAATATTTTTTAAAAAAATTATTCTAATCTTCAGTCGGTGGGATCCGACTTTTTTATATTCTATATGAATTTTTTTCTTATAAAATATAAAAAAATTATTAAAAAACTTTTTTTTAAAATATTTTAATAAAATATAAGATACTTAATATTTTTTAGGTCCACCACGTTTTTTTTTATGTTCTACGAACCAAACTAATATCAAAGGTAAAACACAAAGGAAACCACAATATTCAATCCAACACTAGCCCAAAAGCAAGGTTAGGATTCTTCCTCTCCTTTTTTTTCTCTTAGAGAGAGAGTGTATGAGAGCTCGTGCGGATGTGTGTTTAGTCCCATATTAATTATTCACTGGGTAGATCTTAAGTATTTATATAGAATCAAAAAACTGAAATAATACTTCTGACTAGCCATTTTGGGTGATGTTCTGAATTGTTACAAATGGTATCAGAGAGAACTCAACTCATAACCAATGCAGATTAGGAGATACTGCAACATGGATTCATTGAGGCTGACTACGAGCCGATCATGGTATTTGTTGTTAGTCGTCAGCAATGAGGTAGGTTTTCGTGGCCGGCTTTCCTTGTGCTTTTACTACTACTAAACAAAGCCAACGGGAGATTCCCGGTCATCCTTTCCCGTTCAAAAGAAACAACCATGCCGTTT
>JAOXJJ010000002.1:1997786-2090140 GCA_025769935.1 Phoenix roebelenii | reverse complement strand
ATAATTTAATATAATATTAAATTATTTAACATAACATATCAATATATTATGATATAATATAATATTTATAGTATAATCTAATAATAAATATAAAATATTATAATTATTAGCATAATTAATTTTTTTCTAATATAACAAATATTCTAGCTAGATGATAAAATTGGTTAAACAATTATTAAAAAAATATTGTGTAATTGTTATGTTTTATCACGGATGTTTTGGTTAAAAAATTTCCGACCAGACCTAAAAATGCTTTTCCAAAAAACTCCAAAATGAAACTTAAAAAAATATTTTTAACTTTCTGCAAAGACTAAAACATCTTTTCGAAATTTTTACCAAACATTCCTATTTCATCTAAAGTACTTTTGGCCCTCCAAGAGCTCTTCCAAACATAGCCTAAACCGTAAATTTCAGTCAGATTTGAATCTGTTGTGGTCAAAATTTCAAACCTTAATGACAGTAGATTTTTTTCCTACCTAGAGCCTATGGATGAAACCTGTGCAAAACAAGCACAGGATATATAATTAAGCAAAACAGACCCTGTTTTTGGTCTAGCTTGGTGACCTTAGGAGCCCGTGCAGCCATCAGTGCGATAATTGCGTAACCTTATTTGTAATCACAGCACAAGAAACCCAACGTCCGCATGCATGGCACAAAACTGATGTTTACCACAACGCCAAATAAAGATCTTGCAATAAATGTTGCATGGTGGAACATGCAAAAATGTCATTGTTTCCACACTTTGCACCAGATCACACAGCCCAGCTCACTGAAGGGCAAAAAAAAAAAAAAACATGACCGCACAAAATAGCTCCTTTGGCATGATCACACAATAGAAAAGGCAAGATTAAAGAGACTAAGCATATAGCAACTTGACCAGAATTTCAACCATACTTTGCAGGTTGGAACAAAATTGACAGCGAGGTTGGAGCAATCTCACATTGTTACAAAAGGTATATGGTACAGCATGAAAGCAGCGTTTCATTCAGTTTTATAAATAACATAAAACTGAAGTAGGAGAGCACAGGGCGATATGGCAGGTTTCAAAATTTATACGGCAACATGCATATTTGATGAAACAGATCCGATAATGAAGAGCCTAAATTTACCAATGATATAGGAAAGCACAAGGGGTGTGGCAAGGAATTTAGGACTGTTACCATCTCTTTTACTATATATATGTATGTATGTAGCAAGATGATCAGCAGGTTGTCTTCCACTTACACATTAGAACCTGGCATGGCAAACTGTGAAGCGAAGGCCTCAACACAGTTACGAAGCTCGATAACATCTCTATTGCTCTGAAGACCCTTGAGAAACTCCTTTTGTAACTTCCCATGTTCTCTTTGCACGTTACTTGCTATCTGTGCAGCCCTCAGAAGAAACTCAGCAATCATTTCAAAATCTCCCTCTAGACAACCTCTTGTAGTCATGGCAGGGGTGCCTTTTGATAGCAAAACCAAAATAAGTGGCTATGATCTTTCCAACAGGCTGAAACTGTAAATTTGATATTCACACATGCACGCACGCACGCATGCACACACACAAAAGTAAATACATCATGCATGTGCACACAAACACACACAAACTTATGAGAGATTACCTATTCTCACTCCTGCAGGAGAGATGGCTCCATTATCGCCAAAGATGGGGGTTTTATTTAGTGTCATGTGACAGGCCTCACAAACCTTTTCAAACTTTTTACCTGTCCAAGATAAAGACAATTAGGAAGAAGAAATGCCTAAGCTCTCTACAGAGTGCATTACATAAATTATGACCTATACTTGAAAAATAAGCTTCGTACACAAAAAATGATCTTCACGGAATGCGGATCACGATGTGGCCTGTGTGTGCAACATGTGCAATGAACGTCATTAAATTTCTGGAAGTCAAGAATTTCTTAATTTTCCTTCCTTGCTTTTGTCAGTGTTATGAGTGGGCGCAAAGCAAAAGCAAATAATGGGAAAAGGTCAAAAAATTGAAACACCCAAACTGACCACATGTTCTGTGTTGAAATAGTCTTGATCTTGGTTGGACAACACCACAAATAAAAAACTTTCATATTCTAAATGTACTTGGTAATTTAATGATGAGTATTTTAGTTATATGCATCAATATGTTATAAGATCCTTATGGGCTATTAGGCTCAATAGCTAGGAAAATCACTATCAAAATTCACAGACCGTTATGCATCCATGCCTGATCCACTAGCAATTATGCTAGGCCAAGCCTCATCAACAGCAGGCTAGGTCCATGGAGTGCAAGTTAACCCGGCATGTTCAAGACCGCTAGAAGGTTGTGGTGTCACAATTTTCTAAACAACATGCAAGTACCCAAAAGACAGGAGAGGTGATTTATTATGGACCATAACTAACAACCATCAGTTTTAATTTCTTTAATGAAACATGCTAGCCTTCCATGCAAGCCCCAAAGATCTTAATCTTAAATTAGTATTCTTTTCTTTCCCACTTCAAATTGGCATAGGAAATAATACTCCCTCTTCTCACCATCAAACATGCAGAATTAACATATAATGAGACCACTTCCAAGTAAACTCCATATACGACGAGCCACATTTTGTTTTCCCCCTCAAGACACTTGGAAAGTTTCTAGCAGATTGATTAAATACTAACAGACCCTTATCCATGGTTCTTACAGGTGGTTGCCTAGGTGACAAATAGACCTCTGAACACCAAGGCGAACCTCGCCTGGACCATCATTCATATATATACATATGCACAAAGATTTATATATCCATACATATGCAAATGCAAGTATATCAAATTATATAGATATATGTATAAACATGTACTATATATGAATGCATATGTACCAAGGTAACATTAGTTTTTACATATATATCCATACATATATGTGTATATACATAAAACTAAGGTCCGCCATACCAGTACAGGTCGGCGTACCCGTGGCGGGCCGGACCGGTACGGTACCGGTCCGTACCGCTCCCGTTTGAAGGACCGGGTTTTGGGTTCCGACAGTTTTTTTTTAAGTGTTTTCTTTGTTGGATCTCATTTTGTGAAATTAAGTGAAGTTTGATGTTTTTTTATGTTTCTACATTTAGGTTTAGGATTAAAAGTTGAAACATAGATGATGCATCTTATTACTTCCTCCCGTTCTCGGCCACTTCTTTTAAATTTTAAAACTTTACTGTGGCCTTTCGGCCATAGTAAAAGAAGTAATCGTTCGGCCACTTATTTTTTTTTTTTTTTTGAACCACAACGCGTGGCGCTGTGCTTTAAAAAAAAAAAAGCTACAGTCGGTTCGCACCGATACGTCACCAGTACACGACTGGTACCGACCGGTATAGGATCCGTACCAGTTGGTTTTCCAAAAACCAACCCGCGGTATCGGATCCCACGCTGATTTGATACCGTTTTGCCCCCGGACCGGTTCATACCGGCCCATACCGACCAGTACGACATGCATAAAACTATAATTCATATATATATATATATATACAGTATAAGTAATCTCTTGCAATCTTTTTCTTATGTGACATATATACTAAGAAAGGACTGAGGAACTTTAGACGTTATAATGTTAAAACAACAAATTAACTTAAATTTAGGTGTTAAACAAGTAACTGCAAAACGATTTTTCATTCAACAATCGCAACTTCAATATCTAGCAAGACAAATGACAAAGGAAGCTAGACAAACTCCACCATCGAGCTAAAACAACAACAATAATATGTTATTACTTCTATTATATTTATTATAAATTTAGTAAAAGCATAACAAATTACAATATAACTTGAAGGAGACTTCATTGTTTATGTTCACAACGCATACCTCAAGGCATGTTAAAATGTTAACTTTTTGATGCAGTTCAAAACTCTAATGGTGAAAATAAATTACTTGAATCAAAGAATGATCAAGTAAATTTGTACCAAGTCTGTCACCTGGGTGACTGCCAAGACTATATAGTCTATCGGCCAGAGTAGCCTAATCTATTTGACCACTATGCCCTTATCGAACACAAATGAACTAACCAGTCTACACTTTTATCCCCATGGATATATAAGGCAATGCTCATGATTAAGGACTCAGCAGCAAGTTAAACTCTTAGTGCAGGCCCAAAGAAACCAGAAGTTGAAATACAAGAATGTAGCCAGTGATTGTTGCTCGTGATAGATGACTTTAATGGCCATGGTCCTCCTCCTAGTTAACAATAACCATAGGCCAATAAGTTCTTTCCTCCCTCGGGCCTCCCAAATGATGCTTTAAATCTGCAGGGTCAAGCCAGACTCTCTTTTGCTTTTTTCCCCCCATAAACTTTGTCATCATCGCCTCCCTAAACTTTGAAGTGTGGGTTACCTGCTTAGATCCAAGATACTAGCACTTCCAAAACCTCGTCACTTCCTATACCACAACTAGCTCGAAACCTGTCCTAATATTTTGCCCTGCAATCTCACCAAACCTGTACTTTTATATTGATTGGTGAAACAAATATATTGCCAACTTTGGTTTTCCTATATCTGCAATCCTCTAATAAGAACGTGTTCCTATTGTCCCATGCTTGTGCTGTTAATTATATTGATAAATCTCACATCCATGAAACCTAACCTCTTACAGTTAAAAGCTCCAATTATCTGTGTCACCATAATCTTAACTGGGTTACAGTTGATTACTGCTCCATTAAATGTTAACAATCCTTCCATGTTGGTAAGGCTTGGGCAATCATTACCCACCACCTGCAATGTATCTTCCAAAGGCATCCAACATGCTTACTTGCATATTACACCGCATAATACCAAAACCTATCCTCCAGACATGATGGTTGAAAATAAAGCAGCACATGACATTCTCTATGACTGACTCATTACAGAGAACTTATGAAACATGATTTAAGAAAGACTGTTGTTAGCGACCATATAATTGGAACGCATAGTTTCAGATATGATCAGACAATCCTCACACTTTTCCTAGATTATATCAAATAACTATTTATATTTAAGAATCTATATTTCAAGAATTAGTGGAAGTAGCTAACCTGGTTCAGGTTTTGTATTACCTAACCGCTTGAAGCTATTGTGAACATTTGAAAAACAGCACCATAGGATAGTTGTCATGCAGTCTTTTAGTGAATAAGCTAGGTTCAATTCCAAACCTTAACCAAAATAGAATTTCCAACTCCCCTTTCTTGTCAGGAAGATGTTACAACAACAAAGATGTCACAGTATTTTAGGAATTCCACCAACCCTTCCTTAACAAGTTTGTGTACCTTCTAGTTAGAGGCCCTAAAACAAGAAGTGAAGGTGCACAGCCTTTCCAGCAACATCACAAAAAAGAAGCAAGTACCTATGGCCTCCAACCCTCCCCTTTTTTCTTTAGCATACGGGGTAACATTCTGTAGAACACTCTCGAAATTTATCATTGCAAAATTATTCAGCATGCATAACTTATACGGAACAAACCAGACAAACGTAGTAAAGAAAAAAAAATGGCCACCTGAAGGTACAAACAGAAAACACAGAGACAGTGAGAGGGCACAATAAAAAGGGGAAGGTCTGAAGATCAATACAAACTGCAATGTGATTAGTAATTTAAAGAATGCATTGCTTCTCCTCCATTTGCTAAGAGAGAACTTAAAGACTCAGCTAATCATGCCATTATAATTTTTCAAAATACGATTTAACATATCAAAATTCAGGACAAAAGGTCCCTTTTGAGTTTGCAAACATGCTCAAGCAAACAGTACCATGCTAGAAAAGCAGAAAAACTGTCCAGAGTTCTAAATACCTGTTAACCCAAATGTTCTTAGATCCCAAAGTAGCAAATGATTGTCTGTACCCCCAGTGACTAATCTGCAATTTCTTCTCAGCAAAGCAGAAGCTAATGCTTGAGCATTTTTCTTAACCTGTTGAATATATGCTTTATACTCAGGTGTAGCTACTTGCTTTAAAGCTATTGCCAAAGCAGCTATATGGTTATTGTGAGGTCCCCCCTGAAGTGATGGGAAAACAGCGAAATTTATCCTATCTTCAAAATCGTACTGCTCGGTTTCATCTGTTTGACCAAGAGAAAGTCCCTGCTGTCCCAGCTTCCTCAACTTTCTTCCTTTTCTGAAAAAGATTATACCACCCCTAGGACCTCGAAGGCTTTTGTGAGTTGTGGACGTAACAATATCACAAAAATCAAATGGGCTAAGGCATTCCTGCAAAACACAATTAATAATGATGGTATACATACACAACTGACAGTTTTTTCTCCACCATTCAATACTAATGAGATATACATTGAGCAAAGCAGACTCTACCCCAACAAAAGTATGAACAATGAATAAAATAATAATTATCTAATACAAAAAGGGTCTAAAACCATTGCCATTTCAAAAATTAATAATGGGCAGCATATTAACAACTTCATTTTAGACAGAATGCACATTCCAAAAGCTCTCATAATGAACAGATGAAAAAATTGGAATCAAAGTTCGCAACCATTACCGTGCAACCTATGGTAAAAAAAAGAGTAAAAGATAAACGATTAAATTCTTTCCAGTACCTTGAATGAATGATAGTTAGTTCCCACCTAATCTGGTCATCAAGTTTACCTAATTCTTAAAAATGGTTTCTTAAATATCTAAACCTAACAGAAACATTCCACTCTTCGTTACATCGGTAAATGGGTAAGGATTACAGAAAAATAAGTATCAACACATTCAAGAGATGCTCAACTGGAAATGCTGTTTTCTGTAAGGACTCGTTTGGTTAAAGAAGGGGGAAAAATATGGTCAATGGGAAAACAAAAAAAAAACACTTGTTTGGTTGGAGTTTTCAAAAGAGAGAGATGGAAAAATAGCATTCCCATGAGAATAAGATTTTCATGTTTCATGAAAAAGAAAAATCTATGAGGGGCATGGAAAAGCAACTTTTCCACCAGTTGAAAATTGCGATCTTTTTTTCCAAAACTACCCTTAAACCATCAAAATCCATGGATTAGGTCTTTCCCTTTATTAAGGGTATAATAGATATTTCACATAACTTTCCAGGAAAGTAAATGCTCAACCAAAGATAAGCTACTCTGAAATGTACCACTTTTCCATGATCAACCAAACATGCCAAAACCATTTTTTTGAGCATCATATTTTCAGAAATCAGCTTTCCAAAAAAAATATTTTGGTGAGAAAATTTTTTTCCACAAACCAAACGAGTCCTAAGTCTTACTGCATGTTTTAATATTCTGATCTGACTTTATCTTTTCATTTTCAAAATTGCTTATCCATGTCTTGAGTTTTTTTTGTCCAACTTTTGTTTCACTTTTGTGGCCTAATACTTTATCTAACCAACATTATCCATATAAACCTTGCAAGATACACTACATTGCTACACTTAGAAATGTTACTGTCAGTATCCAAGCTTATGATTCACAAAATTATAAATGTTAGACATCTGAAAATCATGCATTTAGCACTGGATCACAATGGAATACCCAAAAGGTTTCCATCATAATTAAGCTAGAGCATTGCCAAAGACCGTTTCATCCCAACACTTTTTACTTTTCCACAGAAATTATACTCCTTTAAATTGAATACCTTCTCTCATGACAAATTAGGCTCTTCCTTAATGATTTTTCACTCTAGATTGCTGCCTTTCCTTACAGACATTTAATGTTTAAAGTGCCAATGCTGTCAATTCCATTGATAGTACACTTATTCCTTATTTTTTAAGTCGAGCAAACCTTACACATACAGACGCCAAAAAATTAAAAAAGAGCACTCCGACTGGTCTTTACTGACTTCCATCAGAAAGCACAAAAAATATGGTAATACAGAATCCTCTTTTTCCCCTATATAGGCTTTATACCGAGAGGTTTGAAGCTAATATTAGGTATCAAAGCTTCATGCATATCTAGGCAAACATTTGAGAGCTCATAACATAAGCCTCCATATCCATCAAATCTAAGACTAGCATGCACATGAAGACAAATTCTGCTTACCCTTATTTCATGACACAAAGGGTAATTATCCCTATATATATGCACAGAGAGATAGAGCAAATTGCATACTGCTAACATGAAAGTCAAGAACTTTATCTAAGCTATTAAACAACACTAAGCAATGAACCGACCAGAAAATTATATAAGAAGAAAATATTTTTTCAGAGAAAATTATTCACCTTGGCTGCCACAAGCCCACTAATATGAGCCATATCACACATCAACACCGCCCCACACTTATCCGCAATCTTCCTAAACCGAGCATAGTCCCACTCCCTTGGGTAGGAACTCCCTCCACAGATCAGTATTTTCGGACGGTAATCCATCGCTCTCTCCTCAAGCTTGTCATAGTCAATATACCCTGCGTGAGGATTCACCTTATATGACAAGCTCTCAAAGAATATCGAGGCCCCCGATATCTTCTTCCCACTGGGTGTATAGTAGCCATGGCTTACATGCCCACCCGAAGGTGAATCCAACCCCATGATTCGATCCTTCGGGAGCAACAGCCCTGTGTACACCGCGAAGTTAGCAGAGGTACATGAGTATGGCTGGACGTTTACACCCCAGCTCTCCGGATCAAGGCCGAAGGCGGCTAGGGCACGATCGTAGCAAAGCCGCTCAATTTGATCAATATACTGGTTCCCGCAGTAGTACCGAGCGCCGGGCAGCCCCTCGGAGTACTTGTTGGTTAGGTGGCTGCCCAGAGCCTCAAGCACGGCGCGGCACACGAAATTCTCCGAGGCGATGAGCTCGATCCCCCGGACCTGCCGCATCCTCTCCTTCTCCATGATCTCAAACACGTCTGGATCCGCAGCGGAGAGAGGCTGGTCCCCCCAGGCCCGGACGGTGGCCCGCCGAGACTCGAGGTCCGGCCCCGCGGCAGCCCTCTTTGAAGGGTGGAGCGACGTCGACGAGCAAGAAGACGAAGACTCCCCCCTCCGATGCCTCTTGAAGCACATCGGGTACCCCAAGATACTAAATTCCTCCTCTCGCTGCTCGTCTTCAGACTCGTCGGGATCGATGGCCCCGACGGAGGAAACGTCCCCAAGATTCCCCGATTGCTCGTCCAGGAGCTGGAGGGGGATAGACCGGGGGGTCTCGGAGGGGTCTCGGAAGCTGGGTTCGATCTGGAGGACGACGGAATCATCGGCCACCGGACCGCAGGGCGGCGCAGCCCCGTGGGGGCGGTGGAACCCTAGCGAGAGGTCGGATTGGGGGCCGTTGAGATCCATGCCGAGGAGAAATCAAGAATCCAAAACCCTAACCCTAGCCCTAGATATCAGCAGGGGAGGAGGAGCAGCAGTAGCAACAACAGAAGCAGCGGCAGGAGCGGCAGAAGCGGCGGAAACAGCGGCAGTAGCAGTAGCGGAAATAGGAGAAAGGGCGAGGAGGCGCTTCCATTAACGGCGGCCGGAAGAATAGTAGAGCTAGCAGCGAGCAAGCGAGCGAGCGAGCGAGCGGGGGGCGAGAGAGAGCCCAGAAGTTGATCCGAAAACTAGAAATGGGGAAAGATCGGAGGGAGAGGGGGGAAGAGGAGGGAGAGGGGGTGGCCGCAGCGTCGTGGTTGGGCGACTGCCGGATTTTTGAACGGTAGCGGAAAGGAATTCGGAGAGCGGGGAATGCTATGCACCCGGACGGGAATTCGGGGTCGTGGGCGGTGGAAGCACGTTGTTCTCATCGGAGGGATCAGGTCACCATCCTAATTTTTAGTATAAATTCTTTCTTCGTTTCGAAGTTAATGTGAAGGACAATGCTTCGAGGAACGGCTCCTTTGCCACGTTTCATCAGGAGATTGGCGGAATGGTTGGGCGTTGTGTCATGGGTCTCGTTACTCGTATAGAAAGGCGGTAGGGATGTCCGTATACGAAATTTTATGCGCATGTTCGGAGCATACGCTCGATAGGAGTTGTGGGTGAATAAGATAGTCAGGACCGGTATCCATGCTGCACGCGTGTGGATAGGATAGTCGTCGTCGATGAGGTATCGCGAATAGGAGGACAGCTCCAGGTTGCATATCTTTCCTAGCCTCTATTCTGTGGCTACGCTATCTCGGCACCAAGGAAGCTTGAAGGCGAGCAGGCGAATGGGAAGAGGCTGAGAGGAAAGTTTCATAAGGATACTCTAGCTTCAAAATATTCTAACTATTTTGTCCCAAGCCCATTCAATTCCCCTCCAACCATATGCACATCTAGTACTAGACGTATATGTATATTCTCTATAAAGTAATTTTGGATAGCAGATTCACGTTTTAGTATATTTATGTATATTTCAATGCTTTGCAAGTCCTCTTACATTTTCTTTCTAACGTTATTTTAGTAAACTTTCTAACCTTAATTTTAACCACCGGACGTATATAAAAGAAATATCCAAACAATATGATTTAATTTGATAAAATCCTACAAGTTATCATAAGATCTATGCCCATAAAAGTATATCAATTAGCAAGGAAGGATATTTAATCAAGTGTGCCTGGTTTCTAGCCTACTCAGCTATATAGATAGGGATGGCAACGACCCAAATATGGGTCAGATAGGCCATTATTCGTATTTATCTCGAGACAGAACAGAGCAGGAGATGGATAGAGCTAGCGGAAATATATTGGATGGATCAAATCTGATAAATTATAAAAATTATTTTTTTCATTCAAATCAGTTTTTTTTACCTCTGAAACAAAATTATGAAAAACTATATATATCCGAATCAGATTTGTGGCGAATTTTATCATTACTTCGATATGCACTAGACCCGCTACAAGTCGGGTAGAAACTGTTCCATTAGGATCGGATCATATGCCCATGAAGGAAAGCAAATTATCATCCCTGATCATAAGGACATCATGAGCTATGATGCTTACTTTCATCTTAACTCATAAATACTTCATGAACAAATAAATAAATGATCTCAATTATATGGTTCTTTATTTTTTGAAAATTTAATTTTTTTTTTTTTGTAAAACAATAGGAGGGGGGAGAGGAAACCTCACCCGCGTAGCAGCCTCCACTAGGCCCCCATTATCAGAAAATGTTCGATGCAGGCCATAAATTTCCGCGTATCCTTCCTAACTTGTGGACTTCCCTACTGGGATCAATATCCACGTGTGAGTACGTCACCCTAGCGCCACCTCGGTACCAGTGGACCAGTAGCGCTCCCATCAGCAGCATCCAAGCGTGGGGCATCCAGTCTTTGAATTTAATCGACGCCTACGCGTTTCGAACTTGGACCACCTCAGTGGAAGCCAACTCCCCCATTTCATTATTTCTCTCTCACCTAAACAAAAGAAAGCAGAAGACAGAAGTACAAAATTAGATAAAGACAACAAGGTGGGGCAAGGAAAGGAAAGATCAAGCGATCTTTCATATGTGACAGCCATCGAACCCCGTATATTTTCTGTTCTATTCTGACCGTTCGATAAGCATCCCATGGCTAGTATAGGCTTGATTTTGTTGCGGAGCCCAGAATATCTTCTTGCAAACAGAAGGCCCATCCATCGAGAATTCTGGGATCGCTGGGCTTCAGATCTATCAGCACCGGCGAAGGGAGAGGAGAGAAGGAGAGAAGGAGGAGAGGCTTTTCGATGGAGGGGAAGGAGGAGGAGGGGAAGAATAGGAGGAAGGAGGCGAAGTGGAGGCACGGGTTGACCACCTTGTTCGTGATGGTGGACTACCTCTTCCTCCTCATCTTCTTCTGTTTCCTCTGCTACGTCCTCCTCAAGATCTTGCCTGCGTCTGCTCTATTCTCTTTCACCACCTCCTAACTGGAAGAATTTCATCTTTATCTTAGGTGATAACATGGCTTCTTTAAATTCCCACAACTCCTCTTCTTTCTCTCTAGCATTTGAATCGTTTCAGATCATTTATTCTTGGAATTGCGGCGCGTGATTTTGATCCCGGGCAAAACCTGTTTGTTTGGATGAATCTAATGAGAATATTTGTCTTGTTTTCTGTTTTTAGCTTCTAAATTTGTTGCAAGATGAAATTTTTTGCAAGATGGTGATCGTTAGATAAACGGATCATGATGTGGCTTGCGTTGCATCTCTTGTGTTGGATGAATGATTTTTCCCCATTTTTTCTTTTTTTCTTTTTGTTTCTTGTTGCTGTTATACAATTTATTCTTTTTCCATTGGCTTATGGTGTCACTGCATTGAATAATGAAGCCCATGATGGAGATGTAATCAGTATGGTAATGCTGGAAAGAATGTTCAGATTTAAAATTCATTTCTTTCGCTTGTAAATATGGTTTTATAATGTGATGGAGTTTGACTCATTGGATTTTTTCTATGTCTGAGTCATGCTAACATTTCTTTCTCTCCACATCTTTTCCCCTTTTAGACTTGCCCACAGTGTTCTATACGTTGCCAGATACTGGAAGCGTGGTTGCAACCGAGGCCAGCAAGATTTTTTGATTGAAAAAAATTGAATTCTTTATCTGTAAGTGTTATTGATGTATTGGAATATTATTCTCATGAATTTTCTGGTAAAGAGTTGACGAATTCGTTGCATAATGCTGACAATCTTTGGAAACCAATTCAGCATTGCTGCCTACTGTCATACTGCATTGGTTGGTTTATTCACAAGCCCTTGAATTCTTTGCATGAACACTATTGACACCCAATGCTTGGTGCAACATAGATCAACTTCTCTTCTTTCTCTGTTCCTGGTTAAAAGTTTAGATTAAACTAGATTTGTTATATATGAATGAATATTCATACAGTCTCTTCTTCCTGACTGTTTGTCACCAATCAATACTTAGAAGGAACGGTATTGGGTCAGGCAGGAATAGAAAGGGAAATAGAGTTTCTCAGTCTTTACTAGGCGGAATTTCTCTACAAAAGGCTAAAGAGTATCACAAGTATGATCATATTTTGGGTATTCCACACAGAATCCAGAAGGCTCATAAGAAATGCATGTTTGGCCAGGTGTAGATGTTGACTTTTGCAGCGGTCATCAGTGGCAAATTTGAACAATATCATCGAAAGATTTTGACAACCACCATCAGGCACGAACAATATATTCTGTGTTTTTAGAATTAGGCAATTCATAAGACATTGACATTTGACATGATTGCTTCATATATTCTGTAGTTGAAGGTTTGAATATTATTTTGTTAAAATGATGGATGAAAAATAAACAACAGTGGGCATTGTAGAATGATGATTGACTGTCTTTTTAAGACATCCTGGTAAATATTAGAAGATACTTACTTCCTGATGATCCAGACACCACTGAAATTCGAGTAACTTCTGATAAAACAAATGAACCACCATTTTTCTTTCTTTTTTTTTTTGGTTAATTGTACCTTGATGCATAGCATCCATTCTGCGGCTAATTTTGGGGCAGTTACATGCAACTTGAACAAGGGAGATGTAAAAGTTGCGGGAAGGTCAACTGAGCAACTATTCATCAGTGAGATTACAGTCTTTACTGCATTTCTGCAAAGATTTCATTAGCTTTTGTGATGTAGTGGCCATTCACCTTGTGTCACTGCATTCCCGTCAATATCTCAGGAACATCATGGCTGCTCTTGCTGGAATACACCAGTTGTGGGAATTAAAAGAGCAAGGCACTTTTGTTTATTCTTTCCTAGGTGGATCCTGAACTTGATGTCCATCATCGGTTGATTGGTTTAAGGATAGTGGAACAAAGAAGGGATGTGTGCAAGAGGATTAAGCTGGAAGAGGGAGGATTGCTAAAGAGCAGAATGCTATTTGATTTTATAACAGAAGGAAATGCAGGAACCTTATTCTAATGTAGGGAGAAGAACGAGTAAAGGTGATGTTTAGCAAGTGGCATGAGGGATTTGTTTCCTTCGCATCGGTGCAAGAAGATTAAAGTTGAGCTTAAAGTTGCAATAATTTTGAGAGGATTATGTAAGGCACTAGGATTGTAAGTGCACCTTTAAATTTTATGCGTATTCCTTTACTCTCAAGCCTCACTCGCAGCTGAAAATGTTGACGTAAAACGCCCTTGCACAATTTTTGTGAACGAGCAACCTTTATGCACCTAATACCAGGCTCTGAACAGTTCTTTTTCTCTCAGAGCTAGCTGGAGCTCGAGATCCAGCAAAATCCTCGTTTAGAGGATAAGCTCTACCGCTACGACCAAAATCCTTTTTGCATCACCTTATATAAGGCAATCATAATGAGACTCCAGAATTCAGGCTGTTCCAAATGTGCCGATCAGAGTTCCAGCTTGTGTGGGTGCCATGAAAAAAATGGCCACTATCAGATAAATATTCCATACAAAGTTAAGTATGAGCTACCTATCAAAAACACCTGAGCGTTCCACTTCAAGATTAAGACAGAAACAGACTTCAGAATACAGTAAAACGCACTGATTTTGCAGTTAAAAAGCAGTCCCAAGAGGTCCAATACACGCCTTTTTTTGAGCCTAAGCAGCATCTGAAACTTTTTTCCACTTGATTACTTCTAAACAAATGCTGGTGCACCGATAGCAAGTGTCAATAGCCGAATAATTAGCAGTTTAGCACCACTGACATTACATAGTTCCAACCAGAAATTCAACCTGTTACTGATGACCTCAATGAAGGTAATAATGAACAAATGATAAATGATCAAGAACCATATTCTAAAATTTGAAAACAAATTCTAGAATGATTTGCAGAAGAAAATCCATCTCAATCAGAGCTAGTAAAGGCCATTAAAAATATGTGCAGTGATCATCAGGCACTACAACTGACATCCCAGATTGGCTGTCTCTGTTCCCAACATAAATGGGGACTATTGAAAGGTTTCAACATAACAAAACAATACCACACAATGCACACGACAATTCTAAAGTTGGACCAGCTTGCTTTCAATATTGGGTCATTAAGCTAACCAGGACCAACTTTAGGAATGTCATAATGCTCACTAAGATTTGCCAGGTACTGATTGAAGTCCTGAATCCGGTCACGATGTGATTTGTTTGCAGTCTTTGCCAGCCTATGCCTGTTGATTTTCTCCCTTTGTTCCACATACCGTCTCTCAGCTGGTGTAAGGTGATCATCACAAGCCGGTGTATGTCCATCGCCGAGCTTGTCAGCTTCAGTGCTTTCTTCAGTAGGATCAGTTGATACTCCTGCACTTTCACCTGAAAAGTCACAAACATGGGGCAAATGTTGCCAGGTCATTCAGCATATCAGCAGCAATTGGCCTCATGGAGTGTAGAAAACAGTGGAAATCCATCCATATTTGATTTTGATTTGCAAATCCATTGGTGTCCTTAAAAGCCTTTGATAAACTATGAAGAAAAAGATAATATCATATTAGTTCCCTTAAAGAGATTCTAATATGTACAGTATAGTAACAGCCAACCTGCTGGAGGCTCATGTGTTTCAATTTGCGACTCGTGGTTATAATGATGCTTCTGCTTCGTTTTCTTCTTTACCCCACCTGTCTTGACATCTAATGCTTTTCCTTTCAGCTTAAGCTTCCCACCGACAACATTCTCATATGCAGACATTTTCCTACTAAAAGGAAGAACAAGGAATTCAATCTAATAAATGATGCTATGCTTTGAAATATGATAGAATGCAGAGTACATAATATCAAATAAAACTATAGGAATGACATGACAAACGAAAAATAGATTCCAACCAACAAGGTTCATATTCTTATTATTTTTATTTATCTTTATTTAACCTACCTCCTATTGAGCTTCCACGTTTACTTCCAACAAAAAGGTCTTCCATAGTTTCCAGACAGCATAATTAGAAACTCCAACAATTACTTGTTTACAAGAACATAAAACACATGCACAAGAATATCATCAGTTCTTTGAGAAGGGTAAAGAATATCTAATGAATGGTAGGTTCACATGATGGATTGAATAGGGAAGGAGTATGTGATGGAAGGTTATGCTCTCATAAACTGGTTAAGTGTCTGGATGAACAGACATACTTCTTACTTCTTAGCGTATTTACTTTCCTGCTTCTCTCTTTAAAATATTCATAAATTATTAAAAGGACGCATTAACTAAAGAAAAGTGAATTCTTACAAAAGCATCCCATTAGTCTATCAAATATTCAAATACGGAAAAGAATATCTAATGAATGGTAGGTTCACAGCTTCACATGATGGATTCAATACGGAAGGAGTATGTGATGGAAGGTTAGATCTCATCAACTGCTTAAGTGCTTTTTTGAGTCGACATACTTCTTAGCTTATTTATTTTTATTTAATTTTCCTGATTCTCTCTCTAAAATGTTCATTAAAATGTGTACCAAATCATGATGCTCCCACCGCTGCAAGGTCTAGGAAGAGTCAGACGTACGCAACCTTACCCCATGTGCTGAGAACTTGTATTTGTGTTTCGAACCTATGACAACTAAGTCAAGATGGAGCAATCTAACCATTACACCAAGGCCCACCGCCCTCTTTCTCTCTGTCTAAAATATTCATAAACTATTAAAATGGGTGTATTCACTAAAGAAGAGCGAATTCTTAAAAATAATTTTATGTATAGACTCCCAACTTCTAATTCTGCACTCTTATGTTTCTCTGTTTATAGTTTATTCCTATGCATGCAAATGTGGCAAAAGGAGGGATAATCTATCATTATTTTGTATGGCATATATAATATTGCAGGATACCATTAACAGGCCACAGTCATAAAAGTTGCTCAAGTGGCAAGAGGCCCTTAACCACCCAACTGTGCAACCAGGTCCTAAGTGTTCAAGCAAGCACATAATTTTATTTAATTTTCTTGCTTCTCTCTCTAAAATATTCATAAAAAGGTGTCCGAGTGCATGAGGCTCCCACCACCACGAGGTCTAGGGAGGTTAGATATACGTAGCTTTACCCCACATATGAAGAGGCTATTTTTGTGTTTCGTTTTTAACTCATGACACCCAAGCCACAATGGAGCAATCTAACTATTGCGCCAACGCCTGCCCTCTCTATCTAAAAGATTCATAAATTATTAAAATGGGTGTACTCACTATAGATGAGCAAATTATTACAAATAATTTTATGTACAAACTCCCAACTTCTAATTCTGCACTTCTATATTTCTGTGTATGGTCTATTACTATGAGTGAAAACATGGCAAAAGGAGGGATAATCTACCATTATTTTGTATGGCATATATAATATTGCAGGACTACTTATAGGTAACAAGGCACAGTCAAATAAGTTGCTTTAAGTAATAGGAGGCCCTTAAGCAACCAACTGTGCGACCAGGTCCTAACCTGAGTGTCCGAGCAGCTAAGCTGCTTAGAACCCTTGAAAGCGACAGACACTTAAGTAGTACCACCTTTGACAACATTTTATAATATTAAAGTGGTCTCCAAATCTCTACTGATAATTTGATCAACATAAGTTCCTCGAGAGGGATGGTTTCCAGCAAAACATTCTAAGATGATTATAAAGAATTGAAGCTACTATTTATAATTATTCTTGATGGCTAAGAAGAAGTAAAGCTCTATCAAGCAAAGAAGAAAACTCAATTCCTAGAGTAAGAGTGTAGTTGTGGAATGGGGAAATGAATCTCTAAGAAATTCTAATAAGCAAGTTCTTAAGAAGTTGGCACGGTAGCAGGTTCCTATAAATTCCAAAGCATGTGCAACAACCTAAGGTAGAAGTAGTTGTTTTGTGCTACTAAAGAACAGGATCATTCTTAATTATAAGTAAACATGGCCTAACATACATAAACAATAATCATCAATTCTTGTCCCATCTATCTACTTTCAGCTTTGTGATCTAATATAGTCATTCCTTGCTCTTTCTTAGATTTAATAGACATTGATCTCAAAATCCTCAATTCTACCGCATTCATCTCGTTTGCTCGGACCTTCTTTATTTCCCACGATCCCAAACTATATAACCATGCAAATCTTATTGGCAGCTTTTATATAATGCTTTTCCTAAAATTAATAAGGAATACATCAGTAATGTAACATCCCAAAGATCACCTCTCTAATTCATGTACCCAATGCTAATTTTGCTAACTATCTCTTCATCTATCTTCCATTATTAGATACAGTAGATTATTAGTTTGACAACATAAGTTTGCCATGGTATCTCTGGACAATCAATTTTGACTAGGGTCTTATTTTCATTTCTACCCAATACAACCTAGAATAATATATCTAAACAACAAACAATTGATAAGTGACCAGCATGTGCGACACATGGATACCAAT
This sequence comes from Phoenix roebelenii, assembly GCA_025769935.1. NCBI lineage: Eukaryota > Viridiplantae > Streptophyta > Magnoliopsida > Arecales > Arecaceae > Phoenix > Phoenix roebelenii. The sequence continues at coordinate 2,072,039 of JAOXJJ010000002.1, read as the reverse complement.
GCCACTATATCAATTCATACTTATCCCAAAAACAAACCGTTACTTTCCCCAGCATGTGTTTGCATTTTCACTTGTCAAAACAGTTGTTATGTAATCACACTCTCAGGCCCCCACCCTTTACATTAGAAAATCCTCTCCTAATCTTTCCCCATATTGTTAGTCATCATCTCTCACTAAACAGGCTCCTCATCCCTAATATCACAATCTACTCAGTGTGTACAAGAATTCTTTGTTTATACCACGGTTTTCTAGTGCAGATCATAAGGGTTTTCTTTCTTCTCACTGGGATGGAAATACTATTTTTGCTTTTGATGGAAGCCTATTTTCCCCATTTTTAACTCCTACACTTGTTCTCTCATGCTACAGCTTCATCATCCCACTACTTGGTGACTTCATGACTCAAAAGAATGTCAATGTCATCATCTTCTTTTTGAGTGTGACAACTAATATGAATGTGACATATCACACATGGATGTCGTTAACTGAGACTGTTGAGTCCTCTCTACTCCAGCTACATTGGACCCCATATGCCTCTTCCTTCCATCCTCAACTTCCTTAGTTGTTCATGCAACATTTTTATGAGCCTCTTTCTTTAATAGGACCCTTCCTCCGACATTAACTCTCAAGTGACCAAGTATCACTGATACTCGTCAACATCATGCAATCCTTGAGCCCTTCTGATATCCAACCGGCTCTATTGAACTCTTTCTATGTCCAACCTAATATCCCTCCAACCATGAGTTCCATGGAGTTACTATGTCTTTTAAGGTCAGTAACCTACCAAGGATTCGCCTAATATCACCTTCTCCAATGCACACCATCTATAGCATATCCTATTAACCAACATAATAGTCTTGTAATCCCCTCCATATCCCAATTTCCGAGCGCACATTGCATCTCAATTTTTACTAAAACATATATAAAGTAATGTTATTTCTACCATCAACTCAAAATGGAAGTTTTTAAACCCTTTCCTATTTCTTCAATCTAGATGTTGCCTTCTCTAGTGAATAGAACTTATGGGCACGATCAAAGTACATCATCAACTCAATCAATCATGTATTTTCATTAAATTTTTTTTACCAGTTAATGCCCAAAACAAGCTCCATTTGAAACTCTTTCCATTAATGCATGCCCCTCCATCATATTACTACAACTTGATCATCTCCTATGCCAATCCTATTTTCCTATACTCTTACCGCAGCCACTAAGCAATTCCATTTATCTACAAAAGATATGATGTAAATATCAGCCAATACAACTGATCAACATTCCATTCATTGACCCCGAATTCACCATGTCACACCAAATAACATAGCCAAATTCCTGGACCAAACTTGCACACAGAATTCAGATCTTGATCGTTTTCATTACTATTTCTTGTTCCATCCATCAGATATCTCTCCAGTAAGCCTCTCAGGAAAGTGGCGCCTTTCTAAAATAATCACTGGCTCGTCACTATTCTTATACCTTGTTCTTAATTGGGCTCGAAATCCGTACTAATCGACATCAAACTACAGGGTTCTTCATCTTTCTTGAGAAGTCCCTTTCCCTAAACGAGCAAGAAGCAAGAAATAAACCGACTATAGAGCGTGAAATGTAAAAATTGAAACGTACGTCTTAAATTATTGCACAAATCCAGTCAAATTTTTAATCGATTAGTTTCTTGCGAACTTCTAATCATCAATTACTCAGGGTGAGAGACGGATGTAGAGAGAGAAAGAACCGTACCGGGTTTCGGTGGCCGGCAGGCGCCACCGGAGATGGAGGTGCGGCGGACGGTGGAGCGTCGAGGAAGAGACTTGGCTCCCTGGCCCCCGGAGCGTGGAATCGTGGAGTGGAGAGATCGAAAGAAAGCCCCAATTCTCAGCCCCCCCGCCCCCAATTTGGTGGATATTTTAACACAACCTAAACCGTCCGGTTCGTGCGAACCGGGAAGGCTTTGCGGGTTCTGTCAAACCGGCCAGTTCGAACCCGTTTTCAAAACCATGGCGGCCTATAGCTTAGAAAGAGTCAAATAAATTAGCAAAAAAATAACATGGTTTTGGTTAGGTTATTAAGAGGATGGTTATGGCTGATGAGAATTGAGAGCCACTTTGTAAAGCAAAAGAAGCGATGGTAGTTGGGCAACAGGTGATAAGACTGTGGTGCAAGGGCTAATGTTGCTTCTCTAGAAAATTTTTTGCCATCTCTGATGAGCTTGCTCCTTTGTTATGCCATGCTATTTTGGCATGGAGTAAATCTCATCAGCCAAAAGCAAGTAGGAAAAATAGCAGGGAAGCAAAAGCATGGCATCCGTACCATGAATTTTTCTTCTTTCTTTTACTTCTCTCTTTGAGAACTTCTATCCATTACTACTCAGCCATTCAGAGGAGGGTTTGAATTTTGAACAAGTAATCCAGCTTGGGCTGGAATGGTTTCATTGCACTCTGTGAATGACTTCAGCAAGTGGCTTCACTCATTAATAAAAATAATTTCTTTCTTTATCCAAATAGGCTGAACTTTATTTTTTCCAACTTGCAGAAGCTTAGTCATCCACTCATCATTTTGCTGAACAATTTACAAAAACTAGTTGACAAAAAAAGCTTCATAGATAAAAAATATGTCAAGAGAAGATAAGATGGGTAGATATCTAAAAAATTTATTGCATAACTGTTCTCAGTTACCAATCCTGCAAAACAATAGGTTGATTCCTGAGATTATTCATAGCCACTTGCCATTCACATCACTGCAATTGTCTGCCACAGTCCATGTTTGTTCTTTTCATTGGCATGCTCGCCTGGAGAATGGAATGCAGCAACTCATATAAAAATGGTACCATTTTATTTCCAAATGAATTGCAGATAATACATGCCTTCCACTAAGCATTTGAAATAGTAAACAACTATAAAATTTTTGCATTTGGCAAAATTATTGTCTGTACAAAAGTTTAGCATGAGGCTACGAGATAAAGCATAACAAAGTGTTCTCTCCCTGCCAGGAATTTTAAGAGCTGTCTGCTGCAACAAGGATCTTTTCTTGGGTATTATAAGAGCTGAACTGATGCATTTGCAGGGATCCTTTCTATGGTATCATAGCAGTTGAACTGCTGCTATGGCAGGAATCTTTTCTCGTAGCTTCTGTGTTAGTGCCACTCGAACAGTCATGACCCCAGCAGCTGGGCCCGAAAGTCGAATTTTCACAATTGGCTCTTCAATGCTGACAAGCTCAAGTTCACCACCACCAGTTCCACTGAGGTATGGCCTGATCTCATCAAGTACCTGATATGGGGCAAAAGATAAGCATCAAAGTTTTAGCTTCCACATCATTAATTGGTTCACGAAAAGGAGCAATGTGCCTATGTCATCCAGGCTCCTAGGACTTAAGGTGGCCAAATGCACAAAATTGAACAGATAAAGTACACAAATAGTCTTAGGGATTTTGATGCAGGTGAAGATTATTTACCTTTTTGTCGTCATTAAATATAATTAATGATATAGATGATCATTACATTTATTAGAAAGAGGATAGAAAAAAAATTGAAAGTAAATGCATGTGCAAGACAATCAGGAAAGATGCATTTTTATAAAACCATCATAAAATTAGGTCAAAATCAAATTGATATGGCATGAGAATCTACGCTGTGTAAGAAGTTGAATATAAGTGTCCTGCCATGCCCAGGAATAGAGTGATTATCTAGGTCTAACAAGAGGCTTGTAATAAAAACTTATTAATGTGATGTGAATATATTTGGGATGTAAGCGAGCACATTTTGACATTCAGCCCCTTTTTTTAAATTCTTTCCCAAGGGTGAAGGCTCAAATATTTTTGTCACCAAAATACTTTACTGAAGTTTTAGTATGAGAAGACTACTGGTGCATGAGATGCTTTTGTTATAAATTTTTGCTGGACACTTTTTTTTATGAACTTTTTTGAATAATTTTGGTTCATTAATAGGACACTGTATGTCTGTAGACCTTGTGCTGATTATAATTCCTAAAACATTTCTCTTTTGTTAGGTTTGATTTATAATGTAAAACTTGAATCTTATATATTGACATGGCTGGTCATGGAAATTGAGGCAGTGCTTGATTCAACCACTTATGACAAAAGCCAGACCCACACCATCTCCCTAACATTTAGGACTCATATGGGGTGATGGCCATGAATCAACATGAGTGTACGACCATGCCAGCTTAGAACAGTCAAAAAGCGGCTGAAAAATTTTGAATGGGAATTATTATTTGTTAACAAGTGACTCATTCAGAATTTTTCAACTTTTTTGGGGCATGTTATGTCAGGATTAGTATTATTGACACTTCGAAAATAGATGCTACTTCAATATCTGCACCATGTTACAGTTGACCCCATTTAAGAAGTAGGTACTGCAAATAATGGAAATTGGATGGCAATCTAAATCAAGGCAACCTCATAGAATTGGTATCGCATATCTAGACTGTATCCATACCCAGTGAGTTATACCTGACCCATCTCTTAATATTGAATCTACAAGAAATAAAAGGAGATACTGGAAATCAGTGAAAGCACTTGCCAGTTCCCTCAGCAAGTGATAACATAATGGTGGGCCCCACCATGAGCCAAAGAGGGGATAGAACTAAGAAAACAAAAGTACAGCAATCCCCCACCCACGTCAGCCAGCAAAAGAGAGACTGTGACCACACCACAAGTATAATTGGAAGAAAATGAAAAGCAAAATATGGAAGGCAGTAAATGTTTCAAAGAAAAATAATTGTAAGGAAAGAACTGCTACCATGTAAATGTTACCTTCTCGATGTTTTCGGCATTCAGCTCAAGCCCTGTTTCCTCATCATTAATGGATTCAACTGCAACTATTTCTGGAATTTTCTCCATCAAGCGGCGCTCAATGCCCATTTTCATTGTCATAACAGAACTTGGACATGAACCACATGCTCCTTGTAATTTCAATCTTACAACATTTCCATCAATCTCATGTAGTGCCACATTTCCTCCATCTGCAATAAGATATGGTCGCACTTCATCTAAAATTGATTCGACATTTTCTGCAGTTAGTGGCAATTCCACTACTGGATTAGAAGTAGCAATAGCTTTGACCACTGCAGCAAGGAACAAAGAAGAATGACATCACAAATTTCTTCAGGGAAAACAAAATAAAAAACCAGTATATATTATAACAGCCTTGCGAAAAAATTGCCAGAAACATAATCTGTAGCCAATGCTGAAACTTAAGTCATTTGCTAATTGGCTAATTGGAAGGTACTTGCTTGAAAAGTTGGGTTCAGTTTCAGTTCCATATCAATTACAGTTTTACGGGTTTCAAGTCCCTTCAAAGCATGCTTCTTAGCATACCTCATTAAAGATAGGGAAATTGGATGTTGCCAGAAAATCAAACATGTCAGGTTCATTTTTGTGAATTCCTAGGAATCCAAATACAATATCCACTTGATCCTAAAGAACCATGGTCCCAACTCTCCAGTCTCTCTTTTCTTGACATACACAGGGCGAGGGATCAGCTCTTATATGTTGAATAGAACTATAGAAGTGTCCTTCTGGAGTAGATGACTTGAATTCTTATTTATCATAGTACAAATTCACTTATTTTTCTCTCTCGAGAACACACCTTTTTTCATGCTCTTGATGGGGTGGGCAAAACTTTCTTACTATTTTAAAGGTGGTTGCGCTATGTTTGCAGTCACGGGACTGCATATTGCTTAGCAAAAGACAGATACATAGAAAAATAAATAGAATATCAAAATAAATTAAAGGAGTTAAAGAAAAAAAACATAGGTAAGTGTAACATGGACATGTTAACTCGTTACATTAAAAAATCAAAAATATTATCCAATAATATTAATTAATAAAAATAGTCCATAACTTAAGTTACTGCAACAAGCAAATCTACCAAATGACACATAATATTTAAAACAAAATTGTAAGAAGAAATCAATCAAATTTATAGTCTATAGCTAAGATGTTTGAATACCTATGAGAAAGAAATGGGGGTTATAATTTGTTTGGCCAACACACCCAATGCCAAAATGTAGCCAAAATATACCATCCAAGACCCTTCTACACTACTTAGACCTAAATGGGCTGCTTAGATACCCGCCAGACCATCGGACCATACATAGTTGGGCCCTAAGTAGGGTGGTCGAGGGACTACCAGCCAGGCAGTTCAAGTGCCTGCTCCTTAAAACAATACTTTCTTCCCCTCTTTTCTCACTTGGGTTTCAATGAATCATTACTGCATCTCAAAGGAGTGGAACAATAATTATTTTTGGGTGCTTAAGACAAGTAACTACTTCAGAAGCCTTAAGCTAGTAGCATTGTCCAACCACTGCTCATAACACCAAGAGATCTTGGTTCTTTCTTAACCATAGCTATAAGCAGCATTTCTTTGTCCAATTATTATATACCCTAGCTTGTCATTTAGTCCTATATCTAGAGGATCTTCAAAAAGGATACTTGCCCTTGAGCTTGGATTCTTTGTGTCCATTTCTCTATTACTTTCTGCTTTATATGACTCCCATTGGTCCACATCAAAGCCATATATCTTTGTTGGTCCCACCAGCCTCCCATCTAATGCTTGCAAATGGGGTCTTTCTCCTGTTAAAACAGAGAAAAAAATTTGAATAAAAAAGAAATGAGGCAAGGCAACGGTTATCTCTCAATCAACGATCATCCTCCTCGGCCACCCTCTCGAACTCTATCAAAGTCCCAAGTTACCTAAGATCATGGAGGCTATGGAAGCTTGGTGGGGTCTCCAGTGAGGATGGTTAGTGGGGTCTCTCTCCGACAAGGAGACATAGGCCACTAGCAACTCTGCCTGCTCTCCTCCTCAAGTCTCCTTTTTAGAAGATTTAGATTTAGATTTAGATCTCTCCCTCTCCTCCCCTTCACGTCAGCCACCCCTCTTCCCTTTGCCCCCTTGCTCGACTTGAACCCTAACCCCAAGCCTAGCTTCAATCCCTCCTAGATCTTCACCTCTTGTGAGGGATCAATTCTACCTCGGCGCCCCTAACAATCCCTCCCTCAACGCCACCCTTTCCTGCCTCCGCCTCCTCTCCCCAAGTCACTCATTCTCCATACACTCTGCCACTGCCCCCAACTAACCATTGTCAGGCCCTTTGCCCCACTCCTCTACCTTTGCCTATGCTTCTTTGACTAATCTGGCCACCAACCCTACCAATGCCACCCTTGCACTGCCTACAATGCCTCGCTGTCTTCTATCTTCCACCTCCATGAGTCCCACATCACCAGCTATGACATCGCTGGCAAACCCAAGCTTGCCCTCTAGCTTTTCGACCACATGTGCTTCCATAACCTCTACCTCAATGCCTTCTCCAACCATACCCTCCCCAACTCCCTCATTGAGGCCTCCAGCTTTGACTTCGCTAACTCCATCTTCATCCATGTTGCCACCCACAACCTCATCGACCACATCACTACATGCATCAATGAAGACCATTTGCTGCTAGGGCCACCTCAACCATGCCGAGGCCTACCTCACCACCACAAAAGCTCCCACATTTCTGACTACTGCATTGCCGATAGTTAAATAGCAGCAAAGGAGGATGATAGGCAATCGGAGAGACGGCCGTCCGGAGAAGCCCCCCTCAAGTCAATGTCATGCTCTTGCCCTTCTTGTCCTCCTTGTTTCTCTTTTATTTTCTTTTTCAATTTTTTTGATGGGAGAAAGGATGATGTTTGCAAGCATTAGACCGGAGGCTGGTGGGGCCTAACAAAGAAACACGGCTTTGACATGGACCAATGAGAGTCGCGAAACATAGAAAGTAACAGGAAAGCAGGCATAGAGAATTCACACTCCTTGACCTCGCCGGTTAGGTTAGAGTTTTATCTTATCAAAGGGAATGAATCAAATAAAACAAATCAAATATCTTCTCTGAAAATTTCTCAAAAACAAAATGGATATGAAGTGAAGGTACCAGTTCTTCATCACTTAATACTGTGATGGCACAGCTTGTAAGTCTTCTTTACTGAATTAATTCCAACTCCATGTTTTTGTACTTACAATTATCCACCACAACACCTTCTATGCTCATCTTTTGGTGCATCCATCTTTTGCTTTGTCCACCATGCCAATCCAAATAGTAAAACCAAAACTATCACCATTTGAAGAGATGGAGAGTTGCAATTAGGTTTTATAGGCATGCAAAAATGTGACACTACGGACATGCGCCATCCTTCCTGTAATCAAGACCATCAGTTGAGTAGATTCTCATCAATTATCCCTACTTCTTCATATTAGCCACGTCTTTCCGTCTGACTCAAATGGATATTACAAAACAGAATCACCATACTCATAAACTATTGGTTTTATATAATTCACTGTTTCTGTTCGACGTGATATGGTTTATTAATATAATTAACCTCTAAGACCGGTCTACTTAGAAGCAATTCATCGGTAACTCCAACTTTAAATCCATTCTCCAATCACATGTATATATTAGCAGCTACTAACCAGTTATGAAAGACAAGCACAGAGACAAGATTTATGGAACCAGTCAAATCAACAGCCACCCAACTGAGAGAATACGAGATCCTCCCTTCCACATCTCCCGACAAACAGTACGTTTACGATGCAATAAAAGGAAATAAATCCAAATCAAAATTATCCATAGATTAAGCTATCTTACAAATATTGAATCCTGATAGAGAACTCCGGTGTTTTGTAAGATTAGAAACAGAGAAGGAACCCCCCAAAACCCTACTTTACGAAACGAATAAAGTCCAATAATCTAAAGACAAGACATGAATTGAAGTGAGAGGCTAACCGTGCCACCGCGTTCGGGATCTGGAAACCCTCCGAAGAGCGGAACGTGAAGAAGTCCCGAGCCTACAAATCCTCCTTCCCCTGAAGCCCGAATCCTGCGATTCACAGAACAATTACAACAATACACAAAATAAAATCAGATTAAAGAGATTACTAGAAATTTCTCTTTGGAATCAGGGGTGAGGAGGGGAGGGGGGCGAGAGAGAGACCTTGGAGGAGACAGGTCGGAGGGGAAAGAAGGCGGAGGGAAGAGAAGAGGGATAGGAGGAGGAGGAGGCTTCCGGGGACTGCCGAGACCGGCAGAAAGGAGGAGAAGGATTTAACACCACGGATTGCATCATTAAAAGCTCTCGATTTTTCGATCTTCCTTGCCGTGAGGTTTCTCTCAAGGAAAGGAAGGCAGGGCTGGACGAGCTACTCAGCACGCTACAACGACGATACGCAGGTGACGAGGGCGGCGTCAAACGAGTTGGGGGGGGGACTGGAAATCGCCCTCCCAATTCTGGCGGCCAGAAAATATATGGTTACAGAGCCACCATCCCATATTCTAGGCGGTTCCTTTTTCTAATTCTCAGCGGCCCGGCTGGTTGGAAACGTAACCTCAGCCCACCGGGCACGAGATTACGCCCCTTTTTTTTTTTGTGAAGTCGAAATTTATAAAAAAAAATATTTATTATTTAATAATTAATTTTTTTAAGCGTCGTGAAATTTTAATATTTGTTTGACAAATAAATGAGAGAATATTTTAAAATAACAAAATGAGCATAAAAAAACATTGCATGGTATTATATAACAAAGCATAATAAAATATAATACATATTAATACATAAATATATAATATTATATTATATTATTATAATGTAATATTATATTATTTTAAAATAGTTAATAAAATATTGTATACTATAGCATAATAATATAATACAATCCAATATTATATAACATAATATATCAATAAATATATATTATGATATAATATAATAAAATATTATATTTATAGTATAATAAATTTTCAAAATAAATATTTATAATTATTTTTATTGTATATTAATATTTTATTGATATAATATTTTTAGAAATTAATTTTTCGAAAAAAATATAGAGGCACACAATAATATTTAAAAAATGAGATTTTATAATTTTTTTCTTTCTGATGCTTTTCTTGTTCAAAATAATGGATAAATAAATGGAGGAAAGAAACAATACCTTGATGACGTGGTGAGGGAGAAAGACAAAACTTGTTAGTTTCTTTTTTCTTCGATATAAAGGGATACTTTCTGTAATTATATAATTTTATTATGAATATTTTGGTCTAAAAATAAATTATAAATCTAAAACAACTTCTCAACACGTGCTAAAAGTACTTCTCCGAAGAAGCTATATTTTGGAGCTTCTCTCAAGTAAATATTTTTAGCTTTTTGGTAAAACTAAAATAGTTTGCCAATTCTTTTTGGCCCATCAAAAGTTCTACCAAATAAGGCTTAGATCTCGAAAGATGGCTCTCTCTTTCTCTTTCTATCCACTGCTATTCTAGCATCTCCTCCCACTGTTGGCATTTTATTCTTTTCTGGTCCTCTGTATATTTTGCTTATAATGAATGTACTGATTTGGCCAAACATACCAAAACTTAATCATTTTATTTTCCCCTGTTGACCGTTGTGGCCATGAAAGTAATATGTTTGTTAGAGAAGGGATGGAACGGACCACACAACAACACAAAGCCAGGATACATGTCAACTTGCAACGTATAACAAAGCCAGTATTAAATTTCGACAGGAGAAGACAACAGCCCACCATCACAAAGCAAACCACACAACTTAAGCATGTCCTGGCCTTTTAACAACTAGTTTGCACCCGATGGGCCAGGTGCACCAGGTGCCAGGTGAGACCCATGAGAGTCAAAACATTGAGGAAGGATGAGTAGTTGTTGAGCATCTTCAGCCTCTTATTAAGCTTCACCATTCTACTCTTCACCACCTCCTGGTCCACCGTCACCGCAGTCCTCGCCACCCCAAACGCCGTGCTCGTCGGCGTGGTGGCAGCAGTGGTTGTCGTAGCCGTCGCCGACGCCGACGCCGGCTCAACGAGCACGTCCGCCATGTCCCTTCCCCTTCCTTCTTCCTTCTCCACCTTCATCCTTTCGAACATAGCCTACGAAGTAATTTGAACCAACTAAATAATTAGAAACTATAACAAATCTGGACAACAAAAGAGAAAGAATATCATCTAGTACTATATGATAGCCAACCTTCGTGGCCTTAGGCTCCAGGAAGAGCATGTTGGCCAAGACCAGCACAAAGGATCCTAGCAAATTGTAGCCCTGCAACCGCTCTGCCACCGCCCCCCGGCCCTGCCCAAAGAAGTGTGCAAGCCATGCAACTCCGACGCCATAAGCCACCACGCGGAAGTACACCGGATACAACTTGCTCTGCACCAGCCCAAACTGCTGCCTCGGCAGCGCCGCGGCGAGCACATGGCTCGACACGAAGGTCACCCACACACACGTCCCGTACGCAGTAGCAAACCCAAGCAGCTGCGCGACCGCCGCCGCCGTGCTCGCCGTCTCCGGCGCCCCGACGTACACAATCGCATCGTAGGCCACATCCCGAGCTCGCTGAATTATATCGGTCAGGTTCCGCCGCAGCTCGCTGGCTGCCGCCGCCGCCGCCTCGGTCTCGTTCACCACCTTCTCGGAAATGCTTGATATATTTCCAACCATCTCCTGCCCAGCTTCCTTGCACGAGTCCACCGTTTTCTTGACGGTGTCCTTCGCGGTCTCCTTGAGTTCCGAGGCCTTGGCCTCGACGATGTCCCTGCTCCTGTCCATGACATTTTTGGTGGTGTCCTTTGCAGTCTCCTCAAGCTTGGAAGCTTTTTCGGCGACCTTATCCTTGCTCCTGCCAACCAGGTTGGATAACTTATCCTTGCAGGTGCCATAGGCATCGCATATCTTATCCTTAGTCGAATGGGATTGGGTGGTGGGAGTGGAGAGGCCCTGGCCAACGTTGGGGAGATGGGAGGAAGCCTCTTGGAACTTCTCCTTCGCTTCTTCAATGAGGTGATGGGCGGTTTCGGAAGGCGGGGAGTGGTCAGAGGGGACATGACGTTCGTACTCGACGACGATGAGGCGGTGGCCTTCTCGGACGAGAGTGTCGGGGTGGCGGGGCTTGGGTGGCTCCGGCGGGGGCGACCATACGCCGGCGGCGGCGAGGGAGGAGATGAGGAGGCCCAACGCCAGGAGGTTCATCATCTCTGCGTCTAGAATTGGGTCAAGAAACAACAACGAACAAAGTGGAAGCTAGCACGTCCGTTTCGGTTTCAGTTTTTGGCCTGGCTCCGATAGAGCTATGCACCCACGTAGCTAGTTAGCTAAATGGAGGTGCTTGCACGTGTCCAGAGACTGACACGTATCGTTTGGACGTGTCCGACATCGGACTGTCGAACCTGGAAGCGGCTCTTGGCGAGCGGTGGGACGAAAATATTGGAACAAGGGTGCGGATGGCCCACGTAGGCCTAATCAACAGACCTATTGGGCTTCATCATGGGCCGGGCTAGTCTTAGGTAAGGAAATATAATGGGCTCCATTTTCTCTATGCAGGTCGTCACAATTTAAAACAGGGCCCAGGAAGTAATTGCGAAAGGAAATTATTATGCACAAGCTAAAATATACCCTACATACAACTTCATTTTGACACACATCCCACAATTAGTATTAATAGTTATTAAAATATTTATAGAAGAAGGGAAAACAAGAAAAAAGAAAAAGAAAAAAGTGATTTTATTTTTCTGTTGCATTATATTCTATACATCTCAGCGGTTATATATAATTGTGTATAGACTTCATACAAGAAAAATAATATAGGCTGATAAAGAATCACACTAATAATGAAAAATATTACTAATTCCTAATATCACTCTAACAAAATCATGCTAATAAAGAAAAATAATATAGTTATACCCCAAAAATAAAAAAATAATATAGATTGATAACGCTAATAAAGAAAAATATTATGGGCAATGGAGATTGTTATGTGATCCCTGAAAGCTAACAATAATTTTTAATTTCTCTCCCTCTCTCTCTCTCTCTCACCGTGAATGTGTAGAAACATGAGCCTATGTAAAAGTATTTCTATTGGAACGTGTCTATATATGTGCAATACTCTTTTTTTTCTGGATAAAAGCGGCAATTTATATAGCTTTTAACGTGAGTATATCTTGTCAAATTACGAGAAAGTAAAGAGTACAAAGGAGAGGAAATGTCTCTTGTAGATGTCCAAAGAAAATCTCCGAAATGTCGGGCGACGAAGAAGGCAACCCAATCTTTTGCCCTGTTCGCCTTCCGAAACACATGTACTGCCTGCAAGCCACCCATCTCCTGAACCGACCTACGAGTCTCTCTGATGAGAGGATGGTCATCACCATATCTATCCACACCTCGGATCCAGTCAATTACCACAGAAGAATCCCCCTCGAGATACACCGATTCCGCTCCAAGGAACCTCCTCGCGTATGATAGCCCCTCCTATGCAGCCCGAAGTCTGCTCCTACAACAGTGAGCCGAGGCGTGCGCCGTTCATTGAAACCTGCAGCCACCAAGCAGTTCATTGAAACCTTTGTACTTCTATTGAAAGTCTTTTTGTTTGTCTTCGTAAGCAATGGAGCAGCCACCCTGTCATTACAACATAAATTCCAATCTGATGGTAAAGAATCTCCTCCTTTCATAAATCATTAACAGTTCTTCAGTTGAATAAAACATTGTCTAGGACTAGAAAATCTCCTCTCCTACTACCTTAGGAACTGGAACTCCCTAAACATTTTGACCTCTGCGAATGCATGATCTCGAGAATCTCCATCTTGCAAGAAATTTTTGATCTGCACCAGCAAACAAATTTGCTCACGATTCAACATTTATGATGTTAGGGAGGAAATGAGTTGCATTTTATCCTTGGTCCAACACCTGCGAACGATCTCACACAAATACACATAGTAGTTGCACCATATTTATGTGACAAATAAAGGTTGTATTGGCTTTTTACTTGTGAACACATGTAGAAAGCGGTGATAATAAAAATGAAAATCTTTTATAATGATAAAAAGTATTAAGATACAAGAAGAATAAGAAGAAAGTTACTAAAGAGGTTGTCTTTATACCATGTTTTGACCATCCAATTTGTTAGATCTTAAAAATTTTACCATCCTAGCTATTGAAATGGCCACTAATCCCAAAAACTTAAGCTGATAGGATGAGGTAGATTTACTTATATATTTTATATTTTTTTATGTTTCCCCTCACATGTGGGCCAGACTTTCTTTTAATGGATGAGCCCAATATGCGAAATTCTTTAGTAATGGGATTAAAGTGTGCGGAGACTAGGTTCGAACTCAAGACCTCTACTTTGATACCATGTTGAATCCCCACTAATCCCAATAACTTAAGGGCTTGTTTGGTTCGCGGGAAGCATTTTTACTCCTATGGATATGATTCCTGGAAAACAAATTCCTAAGAAGAGGATGCCTAGGAAAGTACTTTTGGTATGTTTGGTTAACCATGGGAAAGTGACAAATTTCCAAAGTGCTTATGTTTAGTTGGCCATCCACTTTCCTGGGAAAGTTATGTATAATTTCTAATACGTCCTTAATAAAAATTAGGTTTTTAATGCTTCTTTAATGCTGAAGGGCGTTTTTGGAAAAAAGTAAAAATGAAGTGATTTCCGCCTCATGGGAGAGTAATTTTCTCATGTTTCTCATGGAAAAAACTTTCCCATGAAATGTGGGAATCATATTCCCATAGGAATACAATTTTTCCGTCTTTCTCCTTTGAAAACTCCAACCAAACAAGAGGCATCTCATTACTTTCCCGTTGACCACACTTTCCCCCTTCTTTTCCCGCGAACCAAATGAGCCCTAAGTTAATAAGATGGGATAATTTATTTATATATTTTATATTTTTTTATACTAGCAAGCTTAGAGAATTCAGGCTTTGAAAGCAACAACCTTCCAATATTTTTCCAAGATAAATATCACAAGAAGGGCATCTATCTGCGTGGAAATCAAGGCCTAAGATTCAGGACTTTATTCTTGCACCAATCACGCACTTTTTTTTTTTTGGTCAAAATGGTATTTCATTTCATATACCTCTAACATGAATACAACCAGACATATCAAAGAAAAGTAAACAAAATAAAGCGTGTGGGATACCATCTAAACTAGACCAGAAGGCCTCCCCAGTATGCCGGGCAATTTAAGAGGCGACCCAGTCTGCTGCACTGATCGCCTCTCGATAGACATGGGTAATCTGACACCAAACACGCACTTCACGTGCTGCAAGGCACCAAAATGCTAGAAGATACAGCGAAAGCAAAGGTTCTTGTAGCTCATTATGTGCGCGTGTTGCCACCCAAAGTAGATGAGAAACAAATGAGATGAAAGGCCTCGCGACAAGTCCTATCTAGCTTGCTTGTGAACCACGCTCGCCTACCGCTAGTCCAGCGGCATTAGACGATACGGCTGGCATCGAATCCTTTCTTTCATTTAATCTACTATTCATAACGTATGACTACCTTTTGTGCATGGGGTCATGATTTATTTTTTCTTGTATATACAAAAAAAAAAGTAGCCATTTGATGATGAAGAATCTACTCTATTGAGCGCTTCCAATAGGATTCACAAGATCATAGACCAAGAAAGGCCCATTTTACAGTTTCACAGATTTTTTTTTTTCAAACTAAGCTTACCCGAATTCTATAGGAAGAAAAAAAATGGCCTCACCGGTCATTCTTTTATTTCTATCCTATAGGAATGAACTGAAATAAGTCCAAACGATGTGTTCTGGACAAGGCTTTATATTCGGTAATATTAGATATAATCCATGCACATTGTTTAGAAGATATATGTTGGATGGGGCTAGATTCGATTTCAGAATTTTTGGCCTAATTCTATAGGAATATTCAAATAAGTCTTAGATTTATAAAAAAATATATAGAGATTTTTAATTATTGCACAAGATTAAACAATATGCACCCTATAAAATAGAATTCCTTTTAGAATCAGCTAGTCTTCCACTCCGATCAGAAGCTACAATGGATAAACATTTAGCACCAATCAAGAAAGTCAAACAATTACAGAGCCAACAAGTTCTAGTTTCCCCAATAAATTTGATGGACTAAACTGTTTTTAAAGGTGAACCCTAGAGTAGAAATGTTTAAATCCCACATACTTCAATTTACTGATTGGACCAGGAGATCCATGGGGGCGTCTTGGTACAAAAGCTCCAGTTGGGTCAGGCATGGCTACACTTAACTCAAGTCCAACCATAGAGGAAGTAGTACAAGATGCCAACCTTGACACAAACAAAGTAAGTACGTATCTTGGATCTGATTTGGAAACTAAAAGATGGCAGTGTGGAACTGTTGCTGGATCTAAACTTTTGTGCTTTATTTATAACATAAATTTGACAGGCAGAATAATAATATTCCCTGGAATAAGAGTTTGGATAACTCTGGCGGAAGTACATCAATTCCAGTGAAATAATGCAGCCAACGAATAGTGGGGAAGGGATAGACCCACAAGCACATGCTCCTTGGTCCCACGCCGCTTCAGAGGGAGCAAAGCAGCCGCATTCCCCGCAGGATCCCAGCCTTGACCGGGGCCAAGAAGGCCAGGGACACAGCCACAGGCCTCAGCCCCCAAACAAACAGTCTATTCCTTTCCCTTTCCAAAACCGATAAGGGCTTGGTTTGCTTGCCCCCATGAGACATCTCTCTGCCTTCCTCCTGCTGGAGTTAATCTTGAACGAAATCCAGTGGGGACATTTCTATGTGGAGGAATTCCTGTCAAAATAAAGAGGAACACATGCAAATAGGTAATATGGACATGTAGTAGGGATTTCACTGTGTCTATGAATGCCAAAGTCTTTTATTGTAGCCATAAATTTGGGCCACCTTACCTTTTTTTTTTGTTAGTCTAGCACTCTTGGTATATATATGTATTCAGCTGCCTCATTGGATTTGCACTATATGACCATGGTCAAAAAGCAATTTATGAGGATGAGGAAAGGTGGCAAACTAATCATGTACCCCCAAAGATACCTCAAAAGTTTGGTGTCTAAACACATTGAGAGGTGAAAGATCATATGCTTGATGAAGTGGGGCTCGTCTCAGCGGCCGTGCCCCTCTGCTTGATAACTAGAGATTCTGGATTTAAGTCTTGAATGATGAATTTCGAAGTGTTGGAATTTAGATGATTATAGTACAAATGGATCTCTCTTTTTTTATCTCTTGATTTTTTTTAAACAGGTTGCCTGTCATTCTATTTGTGCTCCAGGATAAAACTCTATTTACTACATGGAATTGCTACCTCGAATCATCGTAGAATTTTTCACCTATGGCAATCTTTTAGTGAACATAAAGTCAACTTTAGCGCATCTTGGTTACCGATAAAACAATAAATTTGGAGAACGAATTGAGAAAGATGAGAATATCACAAATTTAAAGAGGTAATGGTGATGGAAAAACTAGGGCATGGGGCAATTAACACCATGGCAGTTATACTATAACTTAAATTGGGCCGTAAGGATTTGGATCTTGGTGAGAGAGAGAAAGTGAAGCTTGGGTTCAAAAGATCATGCACATGACCATGCAAAGAACCCCATATGATTGCGTTCAGTGACCAACTGGACTGGTCAAACATCAAATGGAATCACCTTTTTTCCTATCATAGTTTAAATGGCCTTTTTCATTTAAAAGAAAAGGGGCTGGCTTGGCTGGGAATTGGCCCGAGTCCATTAAAGCTGGATACGTATCTTGGGGACAGAGAAAGTGGCCTCCAAGGAGGAACGAGAGGGCCACACACACGTTCTAAAGTTCTAAGAAATCTGGCTGCCAGTTGGGTTGCAGAAATGAAACCCAAATAGTGCTGAAGATGAAATGAATCATTTGAAATATGTATAGCATAAGGATTATTAATCAAAGTAGGGCCTCTCCTTATGATTTTTAGGAGTAGTGGTTCATTTCTTTCGGACCAAAACAGGAGGTTTGGAGTGGGAGAAACAGAGAACAATGTGACAACGACTTATACCTTATCACCAACATAACTGGTGGGGAAGTTCTAATCCAACCTACCCTGCCAAAATATATGCTTGTCCTCTATGAAGACAAGCTGGCTTGTTCCTTTAGGTATGACTTGAATAAAAAGAGTCTTGTGCCCAAAAGCAATTGCCTCAAAGCTCAATCTAGGTGTTTAGGAGAGAGAACAAAAGAAAAAGAAAAAGCTCAAGCTAGGAAGTGACGCAAAGACCAGCTAATTCAGCTATAAATTTATGGCTCATTTAGCTTCCAACTAAACAAAGGTATGGGTCCCTTGTAGAGCTGGATCACCTGACTGGCTAACAACCCTCAGAACTGGATGAAACAATTGCAATCAGCACTCGGACCAAAATATCAAGACCTATTAGTTGTGTTAATTGATCACGTTCAACAAGGTGGGGCTGACTTACCTAGAGCCAAATCAAAAATAGTCCTGACATGTACCCCAGTTTGCATCAGTCGCCAGTGGATCAACACTGCCTTCATTAAGATTGGGAGGTACAAGGATATCAAGGGAAGGTTTATCTTATGTTTCATAGTCCACATTTACCTAATGCAAAAGCAGCAGCAGTTGAAGAAGAGGAAGAGAAAAAGACTCTAGATAAGCTTGCATGCACAAAGCTATATGAGTGCAGAAGAAGGGCTGATGCCCAGAGTCAAATACTGCAAACATTCTTGGATAGAGGACCCTTTTTCTAGTTACTGCACTGAGAAACCCATGGTCACGCCTTGAAACAAGGAGCTGACTGCTGTTTTCTTTTCTGGAGAGAAAGGGAAGCCCATCACTCTTTGCGGATGCCTACGATTGCTCACATGCAAATCCAGCAACAGAAAACATAAGGATTCTTCACCAGCACAGAGAGGTCAGAGTCCTGACATTATTACTCTTGTCCCTTTCCTTGTCCCCGTAGACCATAGATCGCATCCTTCTATAGCCATTCCCTTTGGGAGCTAGTATTTATTTTGATACAACCAAAGAACAAAAGGAGCACCGATATAATAATGAAGTGTTCGATGGCCTGTCAACTTCACTGAGTTCCTCCAATCTCATGAGCTGGAATTGGCAAATCTATGGAGAGACTGATGGAAGATGGTTTCCATGAGGTAGCAGACATTATGATGGAGCAAGTCACGAAAAGCTATTACATTTCTAAAGACAGCTGGGTGATAGATACTACTGTTGATACAGAGAAAGAACGAAGAAACCAAGGACAAACAAGGAGGATTTTTTTTCGCCAGAAAAGATTAGGCAAAAAGCCTAATCAACCAGCAAGAAGGATCCAGAAATAAGAAAGGAAGTAGATGGATGCTTCCATGGCCAAGGTTCCGAGCAAAGCAATCATATAGCAAGAGTAAATCAAGAGAGACCAGATGTACACAGATAATTTACAAAGTAAATAACTCAAATTGACACCAAGTCAGCCAAAAAAATTAACACCACCCCAAAATACACTTACATTAAACAAAATAAACTCAAAACTGGAAAGAAGATGCAAAAACACTGGCAGAATAACTTTCTCAAATAACACCATTTCAAGTCTGCATCTATCCACTGAAAAAGGCCGTTGTTCAGAAATCACTTCCTAATTCTTATATCCCTTCCTCAGGCAGCTCCTCAAATGGATTCAGTATAGCACTTGATCTTGTATCTGTAGAGGAGCTTCTTCTTTTTAGAGCTTCTTCTTCTTCTTCTTCCTCAGGCAGCTCCTCAAATGGATTCAGTATAGCATTTGATCTTGTATCTGTAGAGGAGCTTCTTCTTTTTAGAGGTGGTGTTATTCACTGTGAGAACTACCTTGCCTGCTTCTCCGATCTTGAAGCTGTTCTTCTCCATGGGTTCATCAGTGGCAACCAATTTCCTAGCCTTCTGCACAATTATGGTGTATCCATCCTCTGAAGTCGGCACAAACTCCGCGCCGTAGGTCACATCCCAACCCAAGACTCGGAGCTCCCAAACAAGAAGGCATTTCTGCAAGGAATAGCATTTCAGTCCAAAGATTACATTTTCTGAAACCAACTTGCTGAAGGCATGACATATTAGTTAGCAGTGTGGAAAGGGAATCATTTGATAAACTTGTGAAAGGAACAAGCTCCCCACCTCAGTAACTGGCATCTCTACGACTTGCTTCGTCGAGGGCTTAATGGTGATCTCAGTGACCGCATCGGCAGCGGTGAAATCCGTGTCTTTCTCCTTGCTCAGACCTCCATACTGCACTGGGACTTGCTCGGGAGGGATGTATCTGTATGAATTAGACAAAAGCATATGAAAAGAAAAAAAATTACTCAATTGAATTGCCTGAAATGACTTGAAAAACATAGAAGAAGCTTGAGAGATCTCCACTGACTTGAAAAGGGTCTCAGCAGTTTTGGATGGGCCGGCAAAAACAAACTTGCTCTTGCTCCTCTGAGTGAAGAATGGGCTGATCATCCGATTGAAAGCCAAATACCACCATGGAACATTGACGAATATCTAACAAACAAGACCCAACCATGTTATTACTCCTTAACAATCACATAATAAAGATCCAACCTTTCTGTAACCAAAATTCTTTAAAGAACAAAGGACAAAAGATTCCATTGATTTAAGGCTGGAAAGAAAAGCTCCGGTTTATTGAATTATTATTCACCAATAGCAGAAAAAATAAGATTGGATTCGAACATGATATTGGCTGGTTTTAATCAAAATTCCGACTTGATTTAATCCAATGCAAAACAGAGCAATAGGACAAATAAAAATCAAAACTTTTTTTTTCTATTTGAAGCACAACTCAAAAGATATCTCAAAGGAAATTCATAAAACCCAAAGATATATGGAATGGGACAGAGAATTATTGATTCAAAGATACCTGCTTGGCAGCAAACTCGGGGTAATTATCTTGGAGCAGGGTGAGTGCTTGGCGAAGCTCGCGCTTCATCGGACCAATTGAGTTCTTGAGATCAGTAACCTGAACCATGGTGGAGACTCCACCAGGGCTAAAGTCGAGAAGCTGGCGGATGCCTTTCTCGAGGTACTGGATCCTCCACCGGAGGAACCTCTGCCTCTTCTCCTCATCGGCGAAGGCCATGGCGTATAGCTCCTTGTTCTGGAACTCCCCGTAGACGTTGTAGCACACCGGGTGTCCCTCTTTGTCGGTGCCGTGCATGAACACCACCTTCTCCATCTCCGGGATGCCGAGGTCCTCCTCGAGGAGGGCCTCGATTCCGAACTCCTTCCTCCAAATCACAGCGTTCTTCAGCATTGCCATCGCTTCTTTCACCTTGAAATCCCGGGCTTGGAGGAATTTGAGGAGGATGGTGTCATTCCTCTCGTCGCCGAGGAGCGGGATCCCCCAGATGAGCACCTCCTCCGGCGGCGGCGCCGCCTCGGATGCCGGAGGAGCAGGGGCCTTCTCCTCCTCCGGCGCCGCTGGAGGCGCCTCCTCGGAGGGGGGCGGGACGGTGACAGGGACGACGGTCTCTTCAATGGCTTCTACTGTCTTGGCGCCGTCGTACTCCACCACGACGGCCTTCTCCTCCGCTGCTGGCGGCGGAGGAACGTCGGCCGGTCGGGCTGGTTCCTCCGCAGCCGGCGCCAGAACAGGGGGTTCTTCCAGCTTGGGCTCCTCCTCAGACTTCGCGGGCGGATCCACCGCCGGCGGGGTTGGCGACGGAGGGGAAAACTCGCGGTTGGCGAGGGCCGCTTGGACGAGCTGCTTGAGCTCGTCGAGGGCCTTCTTCTCGGGGCCATCAAGGTCGGCGACGCGGGTGCTCTCCTCCTCGAAGGAGACGGATTGGACGACGGCGTTGGAGGCCGGCGCCGCCTCCTCTCCGGCAAGCTTCTTCTCGTCCTCAGCCGCCGGCTCAGCGGGCAAAGCAGGCTTCTTAGGGTCTTCCTCTGCCTCGGAGTCGGGCGCAGGCGCCGGTTCCTTCACCACCTCCTTCTCTTCCGCCGCCGCCGCCTCGGCGACGACGACCTCCTGGGCCACATCGGATGCCTTGATCCAGGCCGCCTCGGCCATTGCTTGGGGTTAGAGAAAAGCGAAGAGAGAGAAAGAAAGAAGAGAGCGGGTTATAGCCTAGGTTTAGGGGCGAGCCTGGGAGATTTATATAGAGGTGAGCGAGGGAAGAGAGAGAGAGAAAGCGAAACCAGGCTGTCAGGGTCCGTTGCAATTGGCCAGCTTTGGACCGCTCGGGCGGGACCCGTTGGTGGATAAACCCACCGTTTTCGCTCTTTTCTTTTAAATTTCAAACCAAATTTAATCAACAAAAGAACCAAGAGCAATATTTTATGACGAGACTTTTAGACAAAAATGAACTCTCATCAACCATACATGTCTATAGAAAGATAAACAACATGGCTGACTGGATGATATCATTTACGGCCCACCACTCTAAAGATTTCATCTGGGATGACTACGCATCAGTACCTCATTCTCTGTTATTTTTTTTCTCATTTTGTTAACTATTAAGCTACCGTTGTACACAAAAAAAAAAAAAAATTAAGATACAAGGCTTACTAACAAAATTTTCGATGATCGAAATCACAATCTGCTTTACGAGGTAGCTCATGGTCTTATACACCTACACTTGCATTAAGATTTGAGAGCATCATTTTTTTTTCACTTAGAACATAACTTATGGTTGTACATAATTATATTAAATGACTTTGTCTAATGGAGCGTTTGTATATTCACGTCTGTCCAAGAGCAAACCGTGTCTGTCTTTAGCTAACAGCATGGGCAAGGAATAAGGATGAGTGGTTTCCTCCAAAAGAGAGTATCTTTTGGACTTGTGCATTGAAATTTCTAATAAATTTTAACAGTTAAAATAGGTAACTAGCTTAGCCCTTGTAATTATCGACAAATTATTAACAAAAGCAGCAAACGTCAATGGTTCTGCTAATGAAAAAGGTACCGGCCCATGGTTTTACTCGCAGAAGTTTCTATGCATGAGCTTAATCTACTCTCAAACACTATCTTTTCTTGTTTCCGAACATAAGAATAAATGGAATATAATCTCATCAGAAACATTAGTTTTATCAGTCACATGTATTAGCTCGAACTCGTACAACCCCTTGAAGATTTGGCAATTTGATGCTTTTGTCGATATGACCCAACAAAAAGGGCTGAGGGACAAGTAGTTTCCTGCTTCTAGAATCTGAATCGATCTCTTCGATTCAGTGTATCTATTGTTTTAAATAAATTTAGTTTGGTGTTGGTTTGGAAAAGATTTGAACCGAAAAATCTGATCCAATTTCGATTTGAATTTTCAGAAAACTGATTTAAATTGAATTGATCTGATCTGACCCATATATATTTATATATTTCAGTTTGTAAACTTCATTATATATATATAATGAAATTTTTATATTTAGACTTAACTTAATCGATATAGTTCAATTTATTAAACATTAATATGATGAATTGAATAAAATAGAACTGAATTTTGCGGATCCATTTCAAGCAATTTTTATAGATGGACCGTTAAATTTTGATTCTGATTTAGAAAAATAATTTAAATTGATTTGACTTGAGATTTATCTCCAAACTAATCTAACCTGCGCACTGAGAATAGAGGACGGAAAGGAACAAGGAAGATAAGGTCACAGTTCTTTACACCGCATGCGGGATGGCTGTTTCCCTTAATCCCTTGTGACGGTCCAACTTTATTTAGCCGTTATGCTAATTACAGCGTTTTCTTCTTTTCTTTCATGCCACTTTTCTTGCTACTTTTCCAGGCATGGCCAGCCTTCGGCGGTACCTCGTGGGCCTTGTGCATCTCACACCCCTGATCCATGCGATCCTACTAAAACTATCAAATATCTTGATAGAGGTTAGTGTTTTTTTTTTTTTCTTGCGCGCTTTGCGGATTACGAGTATAAATACATTTAATAAAATCAAAAACACAAGTTTGCGAAGTACCAATGACAACTCCTCTCCTGACCACAGGGTGTGCCCTAAGTGGTGAGTTACGTACGGCCACCCGGTTGGCCACCCCTTTGGCCTTTCGAAAAACATGCTTGACTTGGAAGGCCATTCCAACCCTCGTCATTATCTCTATATCTTGAATCATAGGGTGGTCCGTGTGCTTGCCTGAATCCACCTAAGATAAAGGTTAGTTTAAAAAGGAGAAAATGCTTGTTTATTTCTTTCTCTCTTTTTTTTGCAGAAAATAAGTACCTAAGTATCTCATATGTGTAATCGGAGGATGCGGTTTTCAATTTGCAAAAATAAGGCCATGTTCTTTTTTTTCCCAATAGTTTTAACATTGCTTGTATGACAAATTTTACCAAAATTTATTATTATAATTAAAGCTTGTACCAAAATTTGTATTTGGGTATTAAATTCCGTATCAATTATAATAGTAGTATGTGGTATGGCATGAGATAAAAAGATATATCAAATATTGATATGGTACCAAAATATATTGATACGGTATAACTTTTTGTCTCGTCCTTCTATCAGAAGATTTATATCAGTCATGGGATTGACATTTTTTTCAAAAAAATTAGTATCCACCACCATTTGTAAAGGCTGAAGTAAGGGCAGACGATGCCATGTTTAATGGTTTAAACGGTCCTCTTCGTCGTTAACACCGTCGGATCCAAGAAGGGCGTGAAGAAATGCCGGCGTAGTAACGTCCAAGAAACGACTCTCAATGCGTTTTTTATCGCTTCGTGGAATCGTGGCGTGATGGACGTTGAAGTGGGACCCCTGTGACGGCGACGGACGGTGCTTTACGACCGTTAGGCACCCTTCTTTTTTTTTCTTCCTTTTATTTTTTTACTAAAACGGACATTTCATACAACACGGATACGAATACACCCAGTAAAATCTGCAACCAAAAGGTCCCTGAATGCACCGGGCAAATCATCCTCATCAAGTAATAGGGTGCCTCCTAAATGGCTTGCAACATACGCCGCCATCCAGTCTGCCGCCTCGTTAGCTTCACGATATACATGCATAGCCCGAAAGGTAATCCCCTCTCTCACTATCAACCATATGTCACGTAGCAAAGGATGAACTCCTCCATCGCTACGAGTGCCCTGTTAGATCCAGCTGATCACTGTGGCCAAATCGCCCTCCAAGAGAATGGAACTCGCCTGAAGTACATGTCGTGCATACCGCAATCCCATCCAAGCCGCACGCAGCTCTGCCTCTGGGACCGAGGTATCAAAGATCTGACAACCCCAGGCCGCCACCGTGCTAGAACTCGAGCCCCTGATAACAAACCCCGCCCCTTTTTTATAGGTAAAAGTATGGCCAGAATCGCTTGTATAGGGCTCCTGGGGCTCTTTCACTTCTTTTGTAGTCTGAGTTCATTGTTTATTACCATGCCTTCCAACATGATGACTGTTCTGCTCTCAGATTTCATCAAAGTAAAAGTTCCAGGGAAATTCCTTAGGGGGTGCTTGTTTCATTCACATGATTTTTTTTAATCCTGCTAGAGCTGGCATGGCAAGTAAGCCATCGACCCAATCTCATGAGCAACAAATCCCCTCCTACAATCAAAAAAAAAAAAAAAAATCCCCTCCTGCTATATGATTTGGAAATCTTATTACGTACATGTAACGAGAGCTGCATAACAATACTAAAATTCTACCATAGTGTTGTACATTCAGATGAGAAATGTTGATGGAGAATATAATACTACAAATGGTCATTGACATGCCTCAGATCCGATCACTATTGACATCATATGAACCAACAAATGATAGCTCGCCATGTAGTCTCCACCTCATGGGAAAGTTACTTTCCCATGAAATATGGGAATCATATTCCCATGAAATGTGGGAATAATATTCCCATGGGAATACAACTTTTCCATCTCTCTCCTTTGAAAACTCCAACCAAACAAGAGGCATCTCATTACTTTCCCGTTGACCACACTTTCCCCCCTTCTTTTTTCGCGAACCAAACGAGCCCAAAGTTATTTCAAACTTCTCTAACATACGATGGTTATAGCTTAGCCTACGGGCAGTTAAGCCCTGCAATGTGTATGTGGTTATGTTCTTCTTACTTGGTAATGGATGCCGATCCTCATTCTATATAAACAACGGTCGAGTCTTGCTCTCTCTCTCTCTCTCTCTCTCAAATGTTTGATATTTTTTCAAAATTTTTGTTTGACTTAGGTATAGAGGGTATCATGTTGAACAAACACTAGCAACACTATAGTGTGGACTTTCTTTCTTGATTTCAGATTGGACAATTAGCATCTTCTTCCATACACAACCACCGCTGGCCACTCTCATTATCTCATCTCATCTGACCTCGGATTTTGGCAATAACAACCATGTGCATGTATTACAATTCATTATAACATAGGAAAGTTATTAGAATGCCCTGCTTTGACTTTGACAAAATTATTTGCTCCGAGCAAGAAAATATATATTGCATCACAAGAAAAGATTTGTCAATTGTTATTTATTTATGAGGAGTATCAGCTAGTTAATTAGAGTTAGTGAAATCTCTTCTATTGATACAAAAGACCTTGTTTCCATATCACCCTCACACGAAGTTTCAACCAGCTTTATACGCGTTTCAGTTCTCCAAAAAAAAAAAAAAACGTCTGAGAATCAATGAGGCAATACCTGAATCATACCATTCTTAACAAGCCAAAGCCTGACTGTGTTTCGAAGGAATTGTCATGCCTTGCCTGTAGGCAACATCTCCTTGATTTCATGCAACATGTAGGACATGTTGCATATTATATAAATGATTCCTTTTCAAAAAATTAAGCAAAGATTATATGAATGATGTATTGCTGTAAAGATCAAGCACAATGATTAATATGTGGGCTTTAATTAGGGTGGATGGTGATGGTGGTGGTGATGAAATGGGCACAAAGCGAATCCCAGCTGTTGCAATGTTGGATTTATTGGAATCCAACACTAAAGCTTGTAACTCTACACACATCCCTCTCTGCATCCTGATCAAATATTATCAATACTCGTACATGAGATGGCATCTCCAAATATAAGAAGGGCGAGATGTGGCCTCCATGAAGTCCCTCATTGGGCCATTCCAACTTTTTTTTTTTTTATCTTGTCTGCATACTTGTCTATTCATACCACCAACCTGCTAGAATTTTAGCTGTTGGAGATTCTGCTCTTCATCAGCTGTAGTTGAAGTCTTGTCAACAGTCTCTTTTTTTTTTTTTTTTTCTGTGCTTAAGTTTGTAGAGCTGTCAGGTGGCACAAATGATCAATAGTGCATAGGGTCTTCCCCAATAATTAGAGATGGCATAGTGTGATGATCTTTTGTTATAATATGCTTTGTATTTTGAGGATACATTGATAAAAAGGCCTCTTCTCGGGTCGAACCCTAGGCCCATTTATGCCTTGATGTTTGATATCTAATGCCTGCCCATCCTAGGGGATTTCCAACCCAAATTTTTGTAGGGCTGGAGAATTATGTCCTTGTCTTAGTAGTTTTCGAGAGCTCGTGAGATTGAGGGTTTCGTAATTGGGGTTTTTATTTACTTTTTCCTTCTCTACTATCAGTGAAACTTTCTCTAATAATCTCTCTGTAGGCCACACCACATAAACCTCTATGTTCTCCATTGTACATGTGGATGTTGGTACTAATGATTAGAGTTTCTACTTGCAAAAAAAACTATGCTTTACACACCACACGGGATTCGATACATGGACACCATTATTAATGTCAGGAGTTTTGTTCAGCCATCATTAAAGTTTATTTCTCAATAGAAACAAAAATTTAACTATTAAAACCTTCTATTTATTATATATATTTTTATATTATTATGTTGTATTTCGACAATAGTCAGAAAAGAAAAAACAGTACTCCAGGCATGGATTATATGTTAGTGAATTGCTAAAACTCAAGTGAATGACAGATAATTCCAAAATTATAGTTTGAAATTGATTCAATCTAAAAGAAAAACAAAGTGAATACAATGGTAATTCTATACGAAAAACTGTTCCAATAATTCCTTGATATGTTATAATCTCTTTACTTTTCTCTTAACTCCTTTAAACTATTTTCAAGTATTATCATCCATCAAGATGAATCTGTACTATTTTATCATTAACTTATATTTTTTTCCCTCTTCTTAGATTCATGATTCATCAAGGAAGGAAGGATTGCGAAGAGTGATCCCAAACTCAAATCAAGCGAACCTATATGGTTGGACTAGGAGAAACTTGCTTTGGGCCAAATGAAACTTGCAACTGGATAATGGAGGTCATGCCTATAAAAGTCACGGCCCATTTAATCCTTTCCATGAAGGAGCCCATCTCAAAAACTAAGCAGCGTACGTGCCCGAATGCCTAATCCGAGTACTAGATCTCGTAACGCCGCCGCCTTGCTGCAATAACTGCCTTTCCGGTCGGAGCGCCGCCATCGGGCCGCAAGGAAGAAGAGGCATCGACGGCATGGAAGACATCGAAGACGTGGTGGCCGCCGGAGCTCCACCGGGGCTCCGCCTCCCGCTCACTGCAGTCGGCATGAAGCCCAAAAAGAAGCCCAGGGTTCGCCTCGTCGGCGACCCCCTCTCCAACCCTCAGATCCCGGGCGCGCAGGTCTCTTCCCCCACCCCCTCCTCTCTCTGTCTGCCCGCCCCTTTTTGTTGATGCATCTCTTTGATCTTTATGCAGACTATATATATGAAGACCTTCGGATGCTCTCACAACCAGGCAAGCCATTCCTAATCTACCCATAAAGATTCCTTTTTTTTTCCTTTTATGTTTTTTTATATTAGATATTGGGTTGGATAACTGTGAAACTGAATAATTTAGTAGGTAAAATGTGGATTTGGTTGTATGCTGATTGAGTGTTTTTGAAGTTTTTGGTTAATTTACGATCATAGTTATCATTGGTAGAAGTAATTCTTTGTATATGGTTGGGCAACAAGAACAGAGAATGAATGATTTGAGATAACTTTGATAGTGGTCTTATGTTGAATGGCGAAAATAGGCACACACTGCATGAAACTGGAAGTGTGAATTCTTAAACGGCCAGTTGGACTCTATATCATATTCATACTTTGCATGACCTTTTACCTACTTGCTGAAAATTTAAGTTATTGAAGAAGGATCCATGAGCATTGGTGTGAGTCATGTTACGCCCTGTAGACAATTAATATCTGACAGTCTGGAAGAAGTCATGCATCTTTTCTTGTCTCTGAGAGCAGACAAATTTAAACTGTCTTTTGATGAATTTAGTTACTGACAGTGTGCATAAATCTTTGGAGTGAATCCTCAATTTCATCTCTATCTGTCCTTAACCTTCCTTGCTTTCCTGTTTTTGAACCGTAATATTTTGATTTCACAACAGATCCGATATATTGCTCAACGCATTCTGCTTCTTATCCTTCGTGTATGCTTTCCTTCTATTCCCCAAGACAAATCTGATTTTCATGTTCAACTTACTTCTTTTTCCTACCCATTGTCTTTTCTGTTCACTTCCCATATTTACCTTCCACTCATGCAAATCTGATTGGGGGCAATAAGAAAAGTTTTAATCTGTCGTGCATGAGATTCAATCATCATGATTGTTTTCTTTGGATCTTATGACCGGGCATTGGAAGTACTTCAATGATCTATTTTCTTTAAAAAACCTCAAGTGGAATAAAAACAACATAAATTGCGCAATAAATATAAAATAAAATTTGATTTGAGATTCACAATGCTTATCTTCTTGCGTATTTGCTCCACAGAGTGACAGTGAATACATGGCTGGTCAGCTCTCAGCATTTGGATATGCAGTGACTGATGATCCTGAGGAGGCAGACTTATGGCTAATAAATACGTACTGCTCCCTTCTTGTTTTTACATTTCATTACACTTTTTTCTTTTTTTAATCCATTTTTCTTTCGCAAGCAAGTGCTTTACTTTCTATTATTCTTCCAGTTAGTTCGCAGGATTTTACTTCTCTATATGCAAATTTGAATGGTTTTTCCATATCATGTATCAACATTTGCTGTTCAAGTATTAAGTTGTCATATATTTCCTAAAATTGGTGATGCCTAAGTGGAAAACTCTTCAAAGTTTTACTGCCCTAGTAGGCAAATTCGGCTTGAAATTTTAGGTTGACACCTGATCCATGTTGCATCTGCCACTTATACGCTTGCAATCCCCATCATGGACTATAATATGCAACTGCATAGTTTTCTTCTTTTTTTCTTTTCTTTTTTATCCTTCTGCTTTCCCTGTGGGATTGGATATGCACCCATAGATGCATGGTTTAATTTACAATTCCATATGTTTCCAATGCTCCAATTATATTCTGGCACAGATGCACAGTGAAGTCTCCTAGTCAATCTGCCATGACAACTCTCATATCAAAATGTAAAAGTGCAAAGAAGCCACTTGTGGTGGCAGGATGTGTACCTCAGGGAAGTAGAGATCTGAAGGAGCTTGAAGGGGTCAGCGTAATCGGGGTGCAGCAAATAGGTCGTGTTGTTGAAGTAGTAGAGGAGACACTGAAAGGGCATGAAGTCCGCCTATTAAGTCGGAAAACATTGCCTGCATTAGACCTTCCTAAGGTGCACATTACAAATTATGCCTCCAAAATTTTAATTCAAAACCATTTGCAGAAATAAACTTGGCTTTGCCAATTTTGCTGCAATGCGGTTTCACCCTTTCGTGTCCTAAGATTTTCTTGGGCATTTTTGTATTCCTATAATTCCATCTTCTACCATCTGGTTTTCTGTTTTCACTTTGTGTTTGAACAGGTGAGGAAGAACAGATTTATTGAGATACTTCCAATTAATGTTGGTTGTCTAGGTGCTTGCACTTATTGCAAGACAAAGCATGCCCGTGGTCATCTAGGGAGCTATACAGTGAATAGCCTTGTAAGTTTGTTGCCCTGATCCATGATTATCCATTTGAAATCTGGAATACCTTTTTTTCTGAGTAAATCTTGAATATCATTTCATACCTATCATTGGTGCAGGTAGAGCGTGTAAAGATGGTTGTATCTGAAGGAGTTAAAGAGATATGGTTGAGCAGTGAAGATACCGGTGCCTTTGGTAAGCTGATCACATGCTTTTCTATTGACTATGTGTTTCTGCCTAGGTACCAAGGATCTTAATCCAATATGTTTCAGCTAAAAAAAGTGATAAAAAGTCAAAAAAATAAAATAATTAAAATTAAACAAGTTGAGAAAATGAATCAAAGAGCGTTTTTGAGCTTATCACATAGTTAGGGACTTGGGCATATAGTTTCATTGCTTTCATGCTGAAATGATAAAGGAATTATATTATCTTAAAAAGTAAATTATTTGCATGTTGTTGTGTGATAACAATTTAATAAAAGTCAATTCACATTGTAATGAATTTGGTGCCTGCAAAAGCCAAAACTTTTAGTTCCAGTTCTGCAGGTTCAGCTAAAACTTCAAAGTATGCTGTCAAATAGATCTCCGGCTACTATGTGAAACATGATGTATGCCATATCTCTTATTTGTGGAATGCTAGCGATAAGAACCTGTGCTTGAAATCAGTATTGTATCACATTTCTTTAGTGCCTGTAGCAGCTATCTAGATTGTAACCCAAAGCAAGGCTTCTATCATCTAAAGAATAAGGTTCGTGTTTTTGAATATTTATTCAACTTAGAGATAGCAACTTTTTGGCCAATCAAAGTTGATTTTGAAAAAAAAAGGGCAAAGTTTTATTCTTCAAGTACTCTTTGGTTTTAATTGTCCTTGATAAGTTCTCTCTCTCTCTGCCTTGTAACCATGCTTATGCATTTGTGAATTAAAATATTGATAATAACAATTCACCTTCTTCCGTATGTTGTTGTTGTTATAAGGATAAGAAGAACTTGATTATGACTGAAACTTTCAAAAAAAATTTGCAGGTCGAGATATTGGAACAAATCTTCCAGTTTTACTAAATTCCATTGTTGCGGAACTTCCTCCTGATAGAAGCACCATGCTTCGCATTGGCATGACTAATCCTCCTTTTATACTGGAGCATTTGAAAGAGATAGCGAATGTATTGTGCCACCCATGTGTGTACTCATTTCTGCATGTACCTGTGCAGTCTGGAAGCAACTCTGTCCTGGCTGTAAGTTTTGATTTATAAATTTCTCATAATATTGTTTCTCATAACCTTCCAATCAATGGTCATACACGAATGTGAACAAGTACTCCTTGTTTCCTGCATTTTAGTTGCTGTGCAGTAATGAAAGTCTACCAAGTTATTGAGAAGTCTGATTTTAGTCAAATATAGACCTGACAAGTGTGTGCTGGCATTATGTCAGGCAATGAATCGTGAGTACACAGTGACCGAGTTTAGAATGGTGGTGGACACTCTAATCGAACTTGTACCTGGGATGCAAATTGCAACTGATATTATATGCGGATTCCCTGGTAAATGAACAAAATATACTTTATGTATGCTCCTGCTGCTTCTAACGAATCCTTTAGACTGCATTAAGTTTTCACAATTAGCTGCATGTATTTTTCTCTGCTTCACTGGAAAATACATTGTTATTTTGAACTTGAGTTTTTTCTCTTAAACATTAAGATGTGCCTTAAAATCATTCAAATGAATGCTTGTGAGATTATCTGCTCTGAGCAAAATCTAAATGGTCTTGTATAGTTAAGAACATATGAAGATGATGAAAGAATGGTACAGAAAGGCTCACCCCCTCCATTTGTCTAGGTGAAAATGATGAAGATTTCGCACAAACTGTTGGTCTGATAAAGGAGTACCAATTCCCTCAAGTTCATATTTCTCAGTTTTATCCTAGACCAGGTATGTTTTCTTGTTTTTATCAATGCTTCAAATAGCAGTTCTTTCATTGATCAGTGTTGTAGCATTATTTGTCTATATCAGCATATACAATATGGTTTTAATAGGAGAGAAGCATCATTATCACTTACCAGTGTTTGCTATTCCAACTTTAGTAGCTGAAACACTTTCTTGAGCGTGCAACACCTAAACTTGTATTGCTACATGCACCTGAGCAAATTTCCTTGTAAATGGAAAATCTTCTATTCCTCCAATATTCTAGCAAGATCAACGTCAATTCAATTACAACGAAACTTTTTGCTGCTTTTCATTTCCAACTCCATGTATCATTGTCTATTAAAATTTATTTTTTTTTGGCATACTTACTCATAAAATTAAGCACCAGATAAATGGATATGTGTTACAGCATATTACTAAACGCAAGTACGCCTCTTGTGCACTTCCATTCCCTAAATGAATTGCTTATCCACTCTCATCCCCACACTGTGAAGTTGAAGATCCTTACTATCAGGTGTTTCTTTGTCGCGCCAACCTGTTTTCTTTAATTACAGTCACTCCCAAGTTAGGAATCGTTTCATGCAACAAATGAAGACTTCTTTCTTTTCTTTTGTTGATGAAAGTGGGAGGTGTTAACCAGCTGGATTTTATTTCGAAAAAAAGAAGATATTTACAGAGCAACAAATGAAGACTGTGCAATCTAGATATGGCGCAATGTTGTTATCTGGCAACAGCGTTTCTGGTTATGCTCATGAGTTTGTTGTAGCAGAGGCCTAGCTTAAGGGAGCCCTCAACTAAACTAATTAATGTGCTATTGTTTACTCTCAATTTTAAACCCAAATGGCACATGGTAGCCACTATCTGGCTCGTCAACCTGCTAAACTGTTGATGGCTGCATATGGTTCTTGTTTATGCGTTCGCAAGCATGACAAAACTGTCTAATCTTGCTGTTCAAGGGACTCCTGCTGCAAGGATGAAGAAAGTTCCAAGCACTGTGGTGAAGAAGCGTAGTCGTGAATTGACTAATGTATTTGAATCTTTTTCCCCCTACAAAGGAATGGAAGGTCGAGTTGAGAGGATTTGGATTACTGAAATTGCTACTGATGGAATTCATTTGGTAAGGAAGTTTTCTCGTTCCTTCTTTCTAATGTATGCCAGATTGTGTTTCTGTTCCTTTATTTTTGAGTTTATTCAATGTAAAGTTAGGCAAACCAAAAATCAACACCCAGAGCACCTCCTCATTAACAGAAAAGGCGACTTTTGAGGGTTTAAAAATCATCAGACCTTGAAGTGTAGTTTTCGTCATTTGAGACCTTTGATGCAGTTTTAACTTGTCCTTTTACTTGGATTTTCTCCTCTTACTGCAGGTTGGCCATACTAAGGGATATATCCAAGTGCTTGTAATTGCTTCAGAGACTATGCTAGGTACCTCAACAGATGTAAAGATTACATCTGTTGGAAGGTGGTCCATTTTTGGTGAAGTGATCGAGACTCCTTCAGCTCAAGTAAAAGAAAATATATACCAAGGGAACATTACCTTGGAAGCTTTTCCTTGTCCCAGTTCATGTGACAAAGATCCAGAACCCTGCCAATGTGCAGTGCAGAATTTGGGGCAGAAGATCAGCGCTTGTGGTCACGATGAAGCTCCTGTTGCCATTGTTATAAATAGCTCGACCACAAGAAACCTTATAGGGAGAAATTTTATAAGCTCACTTCAGTCTATGCTGCTGAGGAAGAGAAGGCAACAAGGATCGATGAGGATGAATGATGTGAATGCAAATAAATTTCTGGAAAACCAGGAGACAAGAAGAATGAACGGTAAACTGGCTACCATGGATTGGATTTTGCTGAGTGGGATGATTGTCAGCTTTCTAACAACCATAGCTCTGCTTATTTTGCTTTCATCTAGGATGTTGTCATCCTGATATAGGAACTGTAATTGTGTTATTGTATTCTTCCACTGATGCAATAATTTATAATGGATTATTGCAACTTTTGCAACTTTTTTCTAGTTGTTTCCAGGACCCCGTTCTTGATGTGATGGTTTTGCGTTTGGTAGTCGTGTACTAAACTGGTCTCCAAAACTACTTAAGTTTTGCTTGTTAAACCGAGCCACATCAATGCTTTCTTTACGCACATCAAGATCGAAGTCCTCTCGCCCAAACCTCTTGGGAAATTAAATTATGGAAAGCGCAAGATACAGAAGTAATGGCAGAAGAAAAAGAGAGATGTTCTGGTGCAGAAGAAGGTAGTGCAAGCGTAATTCAGAAAGCTCACAAAAATCACACCATCCTCAAATTGCAAGATTCGTGCAGGCAAAGGTTTTGGCCGGTAACTGGCCTCTATGCATCCTTCCAACCTTTCTGCAACAAAGATCCAGCAAGATTTTGAAGATCGAAGTCCTCTCGCCCAAACCTCTTGGGAAATTAAATTATGGAAAGTGGAAGATACAGGAGTAATAGCAGAAGAAAGAGAGAAGTTCTGGTGCAGAAGGAAGAAGGCAGCGAGCGTAATTCAGAAAGCTCACAAAAATCACTCCATCCTCAAATTACAAAATTCGTGCAGGCGAAGGTTTTTGCCAGTAACTGGCTTGCGTGCATCCTTCCAACCTTTTGGCAACAAAGATCCAACAAGATTTTGCACCTCTACGGTTCCATTCCAACCAACAGCTGTTAGTTCAGCTGGTTGCTACCTTCAATGGATTAGATGTATTAAAAGAACTACAGACTGACAAATCCTATAAGAATGCAGTAAGCCAATACTGAGCTGTTTCACATTAAAACTCCAAAACAAAACCTTCAAATTCATGCTTCATGATGATCGGCACACAAGCATGTCAAGACAGCAGATTTTTTTTGTCACAATAGTTAAATATGAGCAGACAAATACTAGGTATTCCCTGAAGAGCCATCGTACATCTGCCCCTAAGCAACTGATATTTGTTCCATTAAATTATCCAAACAACTTTTATTTATGGAACATCCAAGAAACTCTAGGTACCAATCTCATTCGAATTGAGTACAGATGCCAACAGAAATCAATAAAACCATACATGACAAGGTGACAAAATAACTTCCATACTACAAATAAACCTAACAGTTCGAAACATTTTTGACAAGCAGCAACAGAAACATTAATTAGATGA
The DNA here is from genome assembly GCA_025769935.1 of Phoenix roebelenii. Taxonomy (NCBI): domain Eukaryota; kingdom Viridiplantae; phylum Streptophyta; class Magnoliopsida; order Arecales; family Arecaceae; genus Phoenix; species Phoenix roebelenii. Next base: position 2,036,343 of record JAOXJJ010000002.1, on the reverse strand, counting down.
CAAAAGAGATAATAGGGATAAAGACGGGAAAGACACTGGTACTTGTCTTTCCGTTGGCAGAGGATGACCCTGCTTTGGGTCCAAAGTTAACACCGAACAAGATATAAAAAAGAGGTGCTTTCCCGTAAATTAAAACTACTCCTTTACTAAATAAGTATATGGAGGCTATTGCCTACAGCGTGGGAAAAAAAAAAAAAGAAGCAAAGCCATCCAAGTCCAGAGAAAAAGAAAAGGCTAGAGAAAAAGTGAATAAAGAAAGCACAGCCGGCCCTTGCAGTTTCACGAAGCATCATTAGATTCTGTAAGCGATCCACCTTTTACCCCCAGATGCTGCTGTCTCCACAAAACATAGCTGGCATACAGCCGACCTTTGGGATTTTGCAGTGGCTAATCACACTTGATGTTTCTGTAAATTCTTCTAACGAAAAATGTGGAACCCAGATAGCCCACAGCACCTAAATTTTGCAAAGGGATGTCATTAGTTCAATGGTCAAAAAGGGAAAAAAATGAGGAACCACTTCTTGCAAAGATCGTGGAAGTAAATGCTCACCACAAAGTATTCCTAGACCAAGACAGAACATTAGAGTGTAGCCAAAATAGAAGCTAGTCTGAAAAAAGCCCGACATCTTGGTCTTCACATTGTAGTAATATATAGAATAAAGGTACACATAGACAGCAGTAGAAGCTGCAGAAAAGAAAGAAGTCCACTGCCAGTGATAGTTCTCAGCATTTAGCAAGAAATATGTTCCCACAATGGTCACGCACACTGTGACAATTATGAGGATCAGGAATACTAGCAACATAAAGCCATAAACATAGTACACCTGCAAAGTAAAATAAGCAAATATTAAGTTGATCAGACTCGTTGTATCCTTTTCTGCAAATGCACTACAACAAAGCACAGAATTTAAATGGCCAAATCAAAAGCTGAGGAAAACTTGCAGAATAATCATCAACGTCGATATGATCGACTAAAATAAGAAAAGGCTGGGAATTTCAGAGGATAAGGGCTACTCAAACTTACTTCACAAATGAAAATGAATAGTGAAACTGACAGAAAAAAAACATCACGTCCTAAAAACCCCAAAATAGTATATCATGACTAGTATTTATTATAAGAAAGGACACAGACTAAAGAGCAATCCTGGTAACTTTGATAGTCTACCTTGTAGTTCCAGAAGGATGTGAAGACGAAATACATCTCAATGAAAATGCTGCCAAAAGGAAGCAGGCCTCCCATGAGCGAGACAACGGAAGGTGTAAGATACCATTTCTTCTCCGGAATAGGACGAGGAATGGTCTTCACACGGCATGGATTATTTGGGGAGCCACTCCAGTTCCTACCCACAACAGTACCTAAAAGTGCCAGAGGGAAGGAGATGAAAGCCCACAGGATGAACACAACCACCATTGTCCCAAAAGGTATAGCTGCTAGTGATCCATAGAATATAGCAATCGTGTTCAGTAGGAAGCCAATCCCAAAGCACATAAATGGAAATAGTGATGCTGCAAGGATCATTGACTTTATCCAGTTTTTACCTGTCAATGTATGAAACATGCATTCAGTTACGAACTGTCTTAAAATGTGAAAAATTAGCATCTTGAAGTTTTAAGAACTATGCAGCAGAGTCAGAAAAAGAAACAGAACCAATCTGAGAAAAAACATACCACCATTCCGCGAGTAAATCCCACCAGTAACATAGCCCGAAATGAATGATGTGAGAGCATAACACACAATGAAAGTTGTGACAATAGCTCCTCGCCTGGCCCATGATGGAATTGTGAAGAATAAGTAGAAAAGGCAATTATTGTCCGTTAGAAAAGATTAAATAGACAGAATACAGCCACTGATAGCAGATTATCACAATCAGACAACAGGTAATCAGAGGACAATGAGCTTTTTCTGAGAAAACAAAATGAGCTTTTTAGTTCGTAATAATGGAAAAATTGAATGAACATGTAAGAGAATTTTATGCTTGTATAGTATATAAGCATGCTTTCTGTCATGCCTGTTTGGTTGTAACAATGCACTGTTTCCTTCATTTCCAGCATTATCTCCTCAAATCAAAAATTGAAATAACTAATTCCATCTGGTAGTCATGAAGCTGATCTCATACGTACCCAATGTACAGCATTCCAATGATTGCCAACACAATCACCAGAAGAACAAGCATTGCCAGCTGGGCACCAGTACCGACAAGCGCAGAAAGAAGAACCAAATTGCGAGGAGGCCGAAAGACATCTCCATGAACAAGCTTCCATCCAGATTCTTCACTCACATCTCTTTCCTGACAAAAATGCAACTACATGAACACACAAGTTGGCTGGCAAAATAGCAACTCATTTACATTCTGCCACATTGGTAAAACTGGCAATTAAAAATATCTCAAATCATATGGTAAGCTCTACATATATTATACATATATATAGACACTAAAAGGGCTGCAAGTAATCACCAGAGTCTCCAGATCATCATCTTCACGAGCATATTTTGCATAATCATTTCTGAGAGTTCGCATCAATATCATGGACACCAGGCCAGTGAGAAAAATAACCATCATAAAAGAGTTGAAAATGGAGAACCAATGAATCTGCAGAAGGTATTTCGAAGTCAGAAGGAATCCTTTTACAGGGCAGAGATTTTCAATAATTTCTACTAAAAACTATCAACAATGCCATAAAGTTCACAGGTATAGCTTTTAAAATTTTGCTAGAAATCAGAGCTTGAAGTGTGCCTTTGAGGTAAATTGAGATGGAACTCGACAGCCTGATTTTAAAAAGCCTTACCTGGTGCTCAAAAAAAGGGTAATCCAAGTAAACATCAAAACGACGTGCAAATGTCACATTTGTTGGTAACCATTTTACTGAATACGTCATGTCTAATGTCTTCCCAACTTCCAAGAGTTTAGGACTCTCCTGAGTGAGATTGACATGAATTATCTGTAGGAAAAAGAATTAGACCAGGTCAGTATCCTAAGTGGTCCAGAAATGAGTAATTGTACAGATTCATAAAGCTTTTATAAACCATCGACCTGATTGTTGTTGTATCTAATAACAATACTCTTGTGTGTGAAAAGAAAATGATTATTTTCATTGTTTTTGTCAGTCTCTCCGACAAAGCCTGTTAACAAGTACATGTAAATTAGTATAATTATAAAGATGAAAAATCTCACAAAATATGAAAAATCCAAAAAAAGGCATGAAGAAGTGACATATGCATACCCCATAAAGGCAAATCATCTGTCCTTGTGCCCCACCAAGGATAAGGGAAAAAGAAAAAAGAAAGGGTCAGCATTCCCACCACAAGAATATTAAAAGGTATCCAAGAGCAAATGGACATATATGCCAATTCTGCAGATTTAAAAAAAAAGGAGAAAGAAGAAATTTGTATACAGTGAAAAACATACCGATGAAGAATTCAAACCAATACGAGTTAACTATTGCATCCGTGAATTGCTTCACCCTTGCAGCATCAAGCTCAAGTGTACAAATAGAGGCCTTGTCAACATTTCCTGAAAAAAGCAATTTTCAGATTATCATACCAGGCAATAAAAAATGATGCATTCCAACAACCATGGTCCAGACTCCATTCCTGTTCAGTAATCCAGGAAAGACAAGGAAAAATATATAAAGAAAGAGTGCATACTTTGAAACTTTATCTCTATTTGGCTGTCTATCAGTTCATTTCCACCCAAAACTTCCCCAAGCCCACCCCACTTGTGTGCAGGGTTTTCAGATGGCTGGCAAAATGGAAGGCTGTGATAATTGTATGTCTCCTGAGGATTATTGTAGGGGCCAACCTTGTTTGCCCAGAGTGTGACAGGGTCATCAACTTTGTACTGCATATAAGACCATGACAAAATCCTCAGTGAAAATCCAACTGAAAAATAAAAAACCTTTTCCAGAAAGTTTTCTCTTACAAATGAAGTTGCATAACACAATTTTGTCAATTGAAAAAGCGTTGGCAAGTCATGCTATTAGAGAATGCAGAAATAATAAGAACAGATAAAGACAATTTTGATCCCAAAATTAGGTCATGAACGTGATACCCATAGAACAATCTTCACAATAGAAAGAGAAGGCCAAGCTAAAGGAAATAATCCTTCCATAGAACACACATAAAGTATCTTACATAAGGAAATTCCACAAATATAGAAATATAAACTCCTGCCAACTAGCTATTTGCATATCAAACCATGCTGTTAATTTAAGTGTGCAAATACGACATACTTTCTATTACTCTTTGCAACAAAATAGCTAGACATTGGTTAATTAACAGAAGGCTATTTTGCCCCTCTTTGGTTAACTACATCTTTCCTAATCCAGATATCTCCCATTCTCTTCTACTATGCCCCCTCTTCTAGAGCTCAATTGTGTGTTAATTAGTCAAGCTAGCTCGAGTTGCTCATAAGATCATAATCCAAATAGCTTTCTATATGCTTCCCTTTTCTGTTATCTCTCTCTCTCCTTGTTCTGGTACTGTTGCAACTTATAGACTCTCCTTCCCTTATCTGCTCGTTTTCCCTTCTTACGACCGCAAAACCTTCTATGAGGTGTCATATGGGGATTTATGTCATGATAAACACATGGTACGAGAGCCATAGCCACCCAGTCCAAGGCATTACGTCCTATTCTATTCCTTCATGAAACTGCATGTTAACTAACTTATGATAGAAATAAACAAATAATCTACCAGTCCCAGAATGTCTGATTCAGAAACAAACACACTGCCACTGTTAGGTTATGATTCCATGATCGTGTCACACTTCAATATCTCAATTAAATAAAATGTACAAATAGAGACAATTATCGAAACTGTAGCATACTGTTATACGCCAGCAATTACTCCTTACCCCTACCAACACCCACCAAAATGGACCTTTACAATCCACGGTGATCAAAAAGATGGAATTTTGATTGCCAGTGATGGATGAATAGAACAACCGGCGAAACTTTCTCAGCGCAGCAAGAAATTAGAGAGTTCGGTTCAGATCTAACCCCCACGGAAATAAATAAGATGCCCTAACCGAGAACTCGCATCCCGTCGGACCCAAGAATCAAACTTGTTCCCCGAACCACCTTCAAAACACTGCCGATCTGAACAATAATCCAACGATCCGAGCAAACAAAGAGAAAGAAAGACCACCAGCAGAAGAGGATCCATCGGTCCCCCTACAAGATCTCGCTAGAAACCGGTTCCTAAGAGGAGAACTAGGCCTGGCAATCGAGTGGATGCGGCGATCAATGGGAAGAAGGGAGGAGGGAGCGTACCTTGTGATCGGACTCGGAGGCGGCAGCGCCGGCGACGAGGTGGAGGAGGAGGAGGGGAAGGAGGAGGAGGGGAGGTGGAGATCGGGCGTCGGAGGGCATCGCCTCGGCCGGATCTGAGAGCCCGGAGCTTGGAGGTCCCTTTCTTGCCAAAAACTTTTTCCTTAATCCTTTCGGTCGCTCCCTCGATCGCGTCTCGAAGAGAGAAAGAGAAAGAGGAGGGGCAAACACGGAGCGAGCTTTTTCCCTTCAGTATTGGCACGGACGCGGCCTCCTCCCAGTGCAGTATTAAGCAAAAGAATTTTTTCAGGGTTACCTTCTAAATATCAAATTTTATATAAATATTTTTTTAATATTTATATATGTATATTCTTTGTCAAACTTTATTATTATATAAATACTTCTAATATAACAGTTGGGTTTAAAAAAATCAAATTTATGTTAATTAAAAATAAAATAAAATTTTAAAAATATGTCCCTATCTTTTTTTCCTACTATCGAATTGCGATCTATTTGCATGTCTTCCCATTAAGAATATATTAGTTATTTTAATTTGAAACTGTTAATTTTTTAATGATGTTAAATAGCATGTCTACACGTGAAAAAAATATGAATAAAAAAAGAATATAATAGTAAAATAAGTTTTGAGTATGCATGTAAATATCAATTTTTTTAAAAAAATATTTATACAAAATTTGATATTTAGGAATTATTTATGAAAAAAAAAATAAATATTGGACTAAGTGTTTTGATTTGCAGGGTAGTTGTGAGTCGGATTTAATCTACACCTTTGTTGCTTTATTTGTATTTATAATTTTGGTACAAAATGAACATTTTCTGGTCCTTTGCTAATATTAAGGTTGTTGATTCAGGACATGATGCACATCATTGGAACTAGATTGAGGTTGATGAGCTAAATCCAGCTCGTGCCATGTGTAGGCTTGTTTTGCATATACATTCTTGTGGATCCAACATTTGCGGGATATATAGAGGGTAGAGTTATATAAAGAAATAAAAACTATGGAGGAGAGTGAGAAGGAGAAATTACATAGAGAGAACACAAGTTTTGGCATGATTCATTGTAGACTCCACGCAAGATTTGGGGTTATTGAAATCTTGAAGAGCCCATGAAGTGTATATGGAATTGTTGTCGAAGCTACAAGATTTTTCTAACTTGGCCAATCCTAGCAACACCATAAAAAATTGTTTATGAATTTCCCGACCTAATTATCTTTCATATCATGGCACAAACTTTTTTTTTTTCTTTTTATGCATTAGGTCGATACGGACCACCTCTAATCCACTCATCATCGGGAGATTTGGGTGATTTTGCTTAGATGATTGTGAATGAGAATAGAGTTGTAACATGGATAAATTTAAACTTAGAGGCTAATGTACACCTCACTCGATTAGGTTTGGGAGAAATATCTGTATATCTCTAATCTAGGTCAAAACTTCAAGTCGAGGCTCCAACAATTTGATCTAATCCAAATTAATAACGGGGCTCTAAACCTAGGCCAACCAAATTATAACATAAAATAAACATGCAACTATAGTAACTTACAACTCAAGCCGATACAAACAAATGAAAGCGTATAATTTGAAAAACTTAATATTAGTTAGTTTTCGACTTAACCTGCCAAGCTTTTGCATGAGCAAAAATAAACATTTTATTTAGGTCTCAGGTGGGTGGGGGGCGGGGGAGGGATAGAGGTTAGATTTAGATCAGGTAAATTGGATTATGTATAACCAAGTTGGATAAGGACCCCATGCAAGTCTCAAGTAGGTACTATTCCAAAATCTCAATCGTTTATTCTATCATCCTCTGATGGCTTAGCAACAAGATATGATTAATAAAATTTAGAGGTTTATCTTTGCACCCAAGCCCAACCCACAGGCCTATTTGTGTAAGTATGGGCCAGGTTGGGTATGTGTTTGCAAGTAATAGAGGATCAGTCATGGCCCCAGTTCGGATCTTCTTAAATGGCCGAAGAAAATAGCCAAACAAAGTTTGCCATTGCAAGAGCTTACTCGACATTACTCTTCTTTTGGAGTCCCAAACTAGCATATAAATCGCGAGATATGCGCGATAAAGTTTTTTCTTTTTTCTTCCACTATTTTTGAAATATAATATAGAAGAAATATAATGGAATAGGTAATAGAAACAAAGAATATGCGATAGATATAAAAGCCTACTTATTTTTTTTTCCTTTTATATATGTATGAATGTATGTATGTAGCTTGTGTGTGTATTATATATGTAAGTATGTATGTATGTATATGTATATGTATATGTATATGCATATTAGATTATGGGAATCATGCACCAATGCTTAATAATTGGCTGATGTTAAGATTTCAAGCATTTGATGGGAGGAAGGCCATCTCCTAGCTGCCAGAAAAAGAAGTCATGCATTGTTGCTGATTCCTACACAAAAGCCTATGGAGTACAGAGTTCTATGCATATTATTACTTCAACTATAGTACAATTGCTAAAATTAACTTAGATATTACTAAACCCTCTTGTTACATTTTAATCAGACATGAATTTTAGGTGAATTGTAGAAGTCAGCCAATTTGTATTTTGTGTTGAATTATCATTCCTCTCTCTCTCTCTCTCTCTGTAGCAGTGTATCAAGAAATTCTAGTTAAAATATATGAGGGATGTATTCAACATGGACAGGAATGTTATTTGACCAAACATGTTGAGTTATTTATTATTTTATATTCATATTGCATCAATTTATTTGGAAAGTATAAGGTTAAAAACTTTGAGCTGAACTTTCTTATAAGGAAAACAGAGTAGCTCAATAGGTCCCATATGCATAAGTAGGAGTATATCAACATATCATCATTATGATTAGTACAATTGGATTTTTGACTAATACACCTTTGATTAAAACATGCCTTCTAGTAAATATTCTTGCATCGGTTTTTTATGCTTGGTGGCCACTTGCCCTTCAAAACAACTAGTATAATTTCAAATTAGGCATACAATAGTGGAATGCAGTGGTACAATAGTGAAATTTTTAGAATTTGTTCATTATGTGAAGGTAAAAAAGCCAAAGTTATCCACCAAATTGCATATTTTGAGAATTGGCCACAAGGATGGTACTGAATGCAAGAACTAAGGCATGTAACAGTACCAGAATGTAGATATAAAGAAAAAGAAATTGGGTTACTAGCGTAAGAAGTAGCAAGCAGGTCTTCAAGTGAGCATATGAAGATGAAGTGGAGCCCTGCAGCCACGTATCAGAAAATGGGAGTCTGACGACCATAACTTTCAGCATCCATTTCAGATGCGTGCTGAATCTTGGATGCTAACCACTTGCTCCCTGGCACCTCATCATTCTTTCATTTGACCAAACAAGAGTTGATATAGCAGTCTCACCACACTTAGTTTCTTGAGCTTCGGACTTTGCCAAGTTCTTCTGACTTGCAAAGAATTCATTGTTGCAGGCTTGGATTGTTAGTTGTTGAATTGTGCCAAATCTGACTTAATTCTATTTCAAAATATGGAGACACTTCGCTCTTGAAAATCTGACAACACAGTACATGATTTTGTATTCTGGTTCCTTTAGTTGTAAGTTTGCCATATTTTGAGTTATCATGTTCTAATGTAGCGAGAATTACGTTTGGTTTGTGTTGCAGTAATAATCATCATACTCTTTCTAATTTGTGAAGGTGCCTCCAATGTGTCCTGGAAGGAGAGAAAGCAGATGGAAAACTGGAATGTGGTTTCTTTGGGTGCAAAGGTAAGGATTCTTTGAGACATTTGGAGATCCTTGAAATCAGCAGCAATCATCAGGCCATCTCTAACTTCTTGCATTTTCTTCTCAACAGCCTCCTAAAAAGCACAGAATACCACTTGGTGCCGCAAAAGTAGCAAGAAAAAATCAGAAGCAAACAGCGCAAACGAAAATAGAAGAGGTCATCTTTCACCATAGCTTTTTTGTTCTTACATACCATTTGAACAAACCATGTCTCAAATATCCTGGCATTCATGATGTCAGGGGTTGATTCTTGGGCTGTTTGCCAAGAATGCTGGAAAGAATAATGATCAACTGCGAAAGCTAAATTAGAAGACACTGTGTTGAAGACAAGCGAAGGTCATTTTAAGGTGTGCTGACTGTGAAGCATCTGTCGTTGCCAGCTCCAATTAAACCAATGATGCTTGCCACAAGAAGATTGGCAAGGGAAAGAAGAAAGGGAAAGGAAAGAAAAGAGTAAGAGAAAGGAAAGAAAAGAGTGAGAGAAAGGGTCGTTAATGGCTCCTATCGTCCGTTCATGTTTGCACCATGCTGATTTAAATTTTTTCTGTATTCACAATTTTGATCACTAACAAACATTTCTCATATAATTGATGGATACCTTTGAAATTTTAACTCAAAACTTTGGTTTGATGCTTTTTTTTTTTTTGAAAGTTAGAAGCTCCAACGTCTCATTTAAACAAAAAGTACAGTAAACAAGATGGGTATCATCGTAACAAAAGTTTTGAAGTACGGAAATGTTAAGTTATTTTATTTTATTTATCAATCCGATCCTTTTTAGACTCCGCAATGGCCAGAGCCTCATGCACTTGGGCCCGGCCTTTTTGTTTTTATGATCTGGTTAGTAAATTCCTTCGCATTGGATTTGTCAGCTGCATACATTGTTCATCATGCTGTACTCCTCCCATAATACATTCTGGTTTCTTGTTGCATTCATGCAGTTAAAAGACTATAGAATTTGTGATCTCTTACATCAGTCAATCTCCATTATTATAAGCTATCTGGATGCTTGCAATAGGTGGGAGTATGCTTTTGTTGTTTCATCAATATCATCCAGACTGCTATTACAAGCCCTCTGATTGGCCGGGCAACTGAAAATTGTGAACTGGTAACTGATCATATACTTTACAGCTGATAGAGGGAAATGTTTCTATTGCTGGTTACCAACTTGAGCTGCTTTCACTTATTAGATAGTTCATTTAACTGCAGTTCAGGTTGGTTTCAGGGCAAAACCTGATCCATTTTTAGCTTGCTGGCAAGTGCAGACTCCTTGTTTATCTGCAAACAGGTAACCTGTAAAGGAGGACGAAGCAAATGAAGATGGTACAGGGTGAGGAGGAAACCGTATACAACTTATGAGGACAAAGTTTCACCATTTTAAAGGGAATGCTCTGCGCTTGCAGTATGTTATGATGGTAATGATGTCCATGTATCCGAGAAACAAATGGACCTTAGGATTACCATTTGCTTTATATCTTCTATCAGAGGACCATTTCCTCAGGTGTTATTTAATAAAAACATTGTTCAGAGATTATAATACTATGGATGACATTACCTTTTCTATTATTTTATAAGCATAGTACATTAAGATCTCAAAGTGTGAGAATCCGTGCAGGCGTGTATTTAGTCCTACATCGGTCATTCGCTGAGAAGATCTTAGGTACTTGTACAGGGCTAAAAAATCCAAAAAAATTTCGTCCGGCGAGCCATTTTAAGTGAGGCTGTTTATAGGCAGATGGTTGAGACCAGGAGGTCTAATTTCCAATTTTCTAGAGCAGCTCGGAGAAATTCTTGCCTCCCGAGATGGCCAGTTTGATAGGATCCATAGGCAGCCATCCACAGTGGTCAAGAGCTGCAATTGCATGGGTCTAACCTGTGTGGGATTTAGGTCCTGCAGTCCCCAGCCAATGAATATCTGACACATCAGCTCCGAGGCCAAACCAGGTTTGAGCTGACACAGCTGACCCGCATCCAGAAAGTGCAAACCTACCTAACTTTCACCAAAGTCATTAGCGGACACAAGAGTCTGCCAAGAAAAGGAGAAAGTTTTAAGGGACATTTAGTCTTATCTTTTCTGAAATTCCCTTTGGATCATCTCTGGGAAAGAAAAAGATAAAGGAAAATAAGCCTCTCCAAATTTCTATCCTACGGGTTCCACTTGGATTCTCCATAGAATGCGATTTGACTCTCTATTGCACATAGAGAAGTAGCAGTCTACATGTCAAAAGGTCCAGTTCGAGCATTTAAAATGTTGGTTTTCTGATAGGTAAAGTAAAAGCTAAACGGATGGAATAGATAAGCATTATTTGAGAATGATAAAGGAGATAGGTATTTGGCAAACTCATCTTTCCTCCTCCTCCTTATGTTAGGTGTTCCTCGTGATGTCAATGATAAGAATCTCAGAAGGTTCCATTAACCTAACTTTGCTGGGTTGGTTACTTCGTCACTGCAACACTGACGTAATTGCAAGATTAAAGCACTCAAACCATGTCACCAATCTTAGGTATTAGGTAAGGAGGTTTGCGTCTTCCTCTACGCTGCCTTCATCAAATCCCACCTACTTGCTGGATTCGATCAGGAACAGTAGAATCCTTCCCAACCTTTGGAACTTTATGATACCTAACTAGGCTACTGCATTGTCGATATCAATGAAAAGTTCTACTGTGGCCATCCATGAGAATATAAATAACCTGTCAGACGAACACAAGCACACAGTATTCCGAGCCGAAGACAGCCTTGGAAACACTAATCTGGGTGGCCTGTCAAACCATAAGGGATCTAGTTGACAGCATCCTGCTTTTGTAGGTAGGGAAAGCTCCAATATAATGGAGTCTTTAGTGTGACGGTTTGTCGCAAATATATGGCAGATGGAGATTATATTTATCTCCATGCTTGTTGAGAAGGAAATCAAATGGCAGTTTGGCTCACAACCATGGACTCAACCTCACCCAACATGTGTGATGTTTATTGATCAATTGTTACCATTAGATCTTGCAGCACAAGTGGCCGATCCATATGATTGCTTTGTAGTGCGGATTGAGCCAAGGCTTGTGTCAATTTTGCTCCCACTTTGGCAACACCCAAATCACAGCCTCCAGTTGGCTTGCATGTCAATTTTGCTGCAAGTACCTTGCATTCTGTATTTAGTCTTACATCAACTATGCACTGAATAGATCTTGGATATTTATACAAGGCTAAAAAAATCAAAATAACACTTTCCAACTAATTTGTTTTTGGATGAGATGTTGGATTGTTGCAAATAGTATCTAAGCGAATCCGACCCATAGCCTATACAGACTGAGGGAAGCTACAGTATTTGGGCCATTTGGATTGACCACGAGCTAATCGTGGTATTTGTGATTAGATTTTTCATAATCGTGATAGAATTTAAATGAATTTTAGATCCTTAGACTGATAATGATGCTGGCACTTGAATAAGAGAGCATCTAAGAATATAGATCTTGGATATTTATACAAAGCCAATTAACTTAAATGATATATTTCAGCTAGCTTTTTTAGATAAAGTTTTAAGTTGTTGCATTTGCACAAAATTTTGCTTCCATATCGTTCAAAAGGTGCAAGCATGCATGTTCTCCTAAATGGAGGCATTAAACATTTTGCGCAACTAATTCTCGGGACTGATGGCCCAGATTTTATGGCAAGTACTCCAGCTTAGGTAATTTTTTTCATTATAACTGATTGCAAACACAAACAGACCTAATCCATGTCTCTTCAGGACTCAGGTCCCCAATGTTTGGCAGAGTAACATAACAAGACTCTATGCCAATAACTCCAAGACTCTATGCTTGTCTCTCCCCAAATGCACCGAACTTCTCCGTAGTGAATACGAGAAAAACAAGAGCAGGCAAGTGCTCAGAAGATTCCCATGTTGATGGTCTGATGGAGAAGGAAGGCGACACCCCTCATTTATCTCTACAGCTCACCAGCATATGATGTTCAGAACAAGTTGGTAGGTAAGCAGAGGATCCAAGACTCTATCCAAACTGAGAATTTTATCAACCAAGGATAAGAAATTCTTGAGAGAATCAATCAGAGCTTTAACAATAACTATAGAGAACAGACATGTTGGCCAAAACCCTGAGAGCTCATAAAGAAAGTTTTTGTTATGGGTGTCATGAACCTGCTACAAGATTTCCATGGCAAATTGTGTTGCTTGCACCATCTGTCCAAACTTAATTAAATTGTGTGAATCATGAATGAGTCAAAGTGAGCGGACGCAAGTTTGTCCCCAAAGCGTGCGGAGTTGCACAACCTCAAATTGTCCACGTGCTAACCTGTGCCAATATGGGAACCATATATCTTATCACCCCCCTGGTTACCTGTAAAAATTTTCCAATGGTTGATGGGGATGGTTTCCGGCCTAATAAAGTTATCCCCATATGTTTCAAAAAGGCTTGAGTTTGAGTGGGGGATTTGGCCTTCTAGAAGACAACCCCACATCTTCTTGTAGGAGCCATTCGTTCACCCCAAAGCCTAGAGAAAAGGACATTCACAGGCAAGGAAAAGGTAAAAGAGATGAGAAGCATAAGCCGGAATTCATGGAGAGCACAGAAAGACATTGGTAGTTGCAAGGGATGATGCCATGGAGCTACCAACCACCACCTACTGCCGCTCATGGATCCTTTCCCAACCCTTTGCTTTCCAATCCCAACAACAGACAACTAGGTTGGTAGAGAAGGGATTGTGGTGGACCCATACCCTTGCATCATTGATGAGCATGAGGGAAAGAAGGAATACTTGGGTGGAATAGTTTTGTCCTCATTTGTTTTTTTGACAATGGTAGATGCTGTAGGATTGATATATGAGAAATCTCCATCCACATGTTTGATGGTCAGGTGGCATTTGACACTCCACAGATTTCCTATCAATTGTGGCCGATGTTGCCCCATCGGTTCTCTTGCAGCAAGTTGTTCCCCATTTGCCTAGAATTCTAGAGGTCATGGTGTTTATAAAATTGTGGGTTCCATTCTATACATCTTATTCCTATTGGTGACATTCATATCTTCAAACATACACAACATGAGAAGTTTCAATGCCTGGAAATACTTCAAATTGCTTATTAACATGGATTGTTAATTGAATTGGTAAGAGTTGGGATCCTCTTCGGTTAGTTTTTGAGCATAAAATAATGGCCAGAGGTATTAATTATTGTTGTAACTTCAAAACCGAAGAAAAAGCTACACTAGAGGGGAAAAGAACCAATGTTATGTATAATATTTATCGACTACGTACGGTTCAATGATTTTTTTCTCTTTTTTTTTGGAAAAAGATGGGCAGACCCTCATTGTATTCCTTTTATTAAGGACATGAAATGGATGAGAACTACAGTGACCATGAAGTTTCATCATCATCATTTCCTGCGGTGATTATACTCACTAACAACTACACCTGGGTTGGTGCCTGTGATACTGAAATATTGCTCATTTCTTATATTTCTGCAGTTATTAATTCCCATCTCTACGGCATCGTAGTGTTAATGTTTATATCACAACCTATTGCAGACTTTTTCCTTTATATATTGCTACGGGACAAATCACATTCTGAGCTATGATAAAAGTTAGTATGGAACCTAAGCAACAAGTTGGTGAGCAGAGAGCCTCACACTAAAAGCCCCTCATTCCCACTGGGGCCGACCCCATCCGGACTTGTGAAGCCGCGACATCCATGATTAAACTATTATTAGGCTACCAACCGCCAAACTCCACCGCAAATGACAAACTCCGGCCACCCCCTTGCCAACCCTTCACCCCCACATCCCTTCTCCTCTTTATTTATCAAAGGCACTTCACATGTACTCTCAAACTCTCTCTTACTTCAGATCATCAGATGCCTCCAACGCAAGAAGAACCAAGCACCCATAAAAACCACCAGCCACCGGCCCTTGGTTTCACACAAACCTTATCATGCTTAGCTTCGGGTTTTGTGCACCCAAACTCCTGAAGACTACATACAATAATAGTGTATGATATGAACAAAGGGTAGTCCTTGGTCTAAAGCATGTCAGAGCCAAAACATATTTTCACATCTCTGTGGGCTAATATGATCAAAAAAGAAGAGTGCAACACAAGCTTAAGTACTAGAGTAATTTATGTGCTGCCCTTCTTCCAATGGTCTAATGTACCTATAGACATGCGAGTGTGAGTTTGGAAAAGTTTGGCAGCTGCAAGCTTCGCTGCTTTGAAATCCGAGATGGCAACATAAGCAGATGGGTTGAGTGTAACTACTTCTGGACGTTGCTGCGGCTGGTGTTGTTGCTAAGGCCTCTGAAGGTGAGGAGGACCTTCTGGGAGAGTGGTAAGGGAGGCTGATAGAGAGGGCTAAATTGAGGTCCGGGATGCGGTCCTCGTCGAGGCTGGTGCCGCAGCTTTGGCCCTCGTCGGCGGAGTTCACGGGCTTGGCGACGGCGGTGGGGGCGTCTTGTTGCTGAGGGATGGCGAAGGGGGCGGCGCAGCGGACCGGCCGGTGAGTCTGGGGGTCGAGGCCTTGGGAAAGGAGCTTCCGCTTGATGTGGGTGTTCCAGTAGTTCTTGATCTCGTTGTCGGTCCGTCCTGGTAGCCTCCCGGCTATCAGAGACCATCTGTCACAATTAGCAACTACATCGTAAGAATTAATGTCTTTATAAAATTATTTTGAGATAAATAATACCGTTAAATATTTTCTTATAACTTCCATCCAAGCTTTTAATGATAAGATATTATACATCCAAGTCTTTAAACAAAAAGACACCTATAGCTTCGAGAACTATGTGAATTGTATGGGCTAAGAGAACATGATGCATACTTGTTACCAAGCAAGGCATGGAGCTTGATGATGAGCTCGTCTTCTTCCTCGGTGAAATTACCACGCTTAAGATCGGGCCGGAGGTAGTTTATCCACCGGAGACGGCAGCTCTTGCCACATCGAAGCAAACCTATAATCTCAAAAACAATTCAAGAACACATTTTTCACTAGTAAAAATTTGTTTGATAGACCTGTAAATGGGTTTCTCTTTCGTTTTTTTTTTTTTTGTAGTTAGAAAAGAAGAAGAGACCTGCAGCCTTGG
Organism: Phoenix roebelenii; assembly: GCA_025769935.1. Lineage (NCBI taxonomy): Eukaryota > Viridiplantae > Streptophyta > Magnoliopsida > Arecales > Arecaceae > Phoenix > Phoenix roebelenii. Next base: position 2,020,242 of record JAOXJJ010000002.1, on the reverse strand, counting down.
GGAGGGATCTCCAACAGCCTTCTCCATGGGCTTTGATGTAGGCGATGAGCCGTTGGTCCTCCTCTTTTGTCCAAGCTCCCTTGTTGGTGTGAGCCTTCTCACAACATGGAGACCTACCCATAGTGTAATAGTGCAGTGCTAGTAACTAGTAGAGTTTTTTGTGGTTGTGTGTGAGAAGAGAGAGGAGAGATCCAAGAGAAGAGAAGCCGAAAGAAGGGAGGAGGAGAGAAGAGAGGGGAGGAGTTCCGGTTTTGGCGTTGGTTTGTCTCTCGTTTCTTGTGGGTGGTATGGAGGAGTGGAAGAAGGGAAGCGAGAGGGGGATGGATTTATGTGAGAGGAGGTGAGGTTGCGGGGAACGCCCATTGACTCGATCCCCTTGGTCCATATGACCGAGTTGGTGCGGAGGGCGCTAGTGGTTACAAACCTTGGGTGCTGGATTTGGTTGGTAGGTCTACTGCTACGTGAGTATTTCCTGTTCCATTTTATTAATTTCTCTATTCACTTATTAGTTTATGACTTAATATATTAGCTTCTATATAAGTTTGTAATCCTCTCTCTCTCTCTCTCTATCTATCTATCTATCTCCATCGCTATCCCTTTCTCTCTATCTACAGCTCATTCCCACCGCCTCTTTTTTTTAACACCTCGCACTCACTCCACCTTTTAAGGATTCTAGAAAGCCTAGCCAGTGTTTGGTGCGTGGTGTGGGAGTAAGAGAAAGGAGGAGAGAATCTACCTTGTTTGGCGACCAACCCTTCTCTTCCATCAACCCCTCCTCTTGTTGTGGAACGAGTTGGGCTTTGTTTACTAATGACTTCTTTATTCCTTGTTGATGCATGAAATTCTCTCGACCAAGGAGGCAATCCAATATTGTTGATATGGGGTGTGAATTATGATCTTTAGTCTACATATGCTCGATTGTTAGCCTCTTTGCCTTTCCTAATTAACATTATTTCCATGCTCATTATTTTGTTGGGAATGATGGCTTTTTGTTTGTTTATAGTTGTGAATTGTTTTACTTGGCTGACATGACTAGAGATAACACGAACATTCCTGCATGGATGTTATGTTGTTTTTATTGCTGCTGTTAGGTGATATAATTGTGATGAAAGATATGGATTAGCGTTGGATAACAACTCTAGTCTTGGATGTCTACAATGATTGAAGTTTGATGATGACAAAAGCCATTGCCACCTTTAGGTCAAATCAATGTCCAAACATCAGCCGTATATTAGGACAGTTGCAATATTATAAATTGCATACACAATTGGTTGGTGCAGTGATGTGGGAGTATACAACATTAAATTAGTATAGATTATAGGGAAGTGACACGTGAGAGATCGTCGTGGATCAGCAATCACGGTTGATCTGCATTGAGAATTAGGACTTAAAACATTTAGATGCAACGAAATGTATGCTCATCTTTGTGATTAAATGACAGCCAAAATTACCTTAAAATCTAGATTTCATGGTTATCTTTCCAACTAGAATCAAGTTTCCTACTCAGGGTGCAGAAGATTAAAGTAACTGCCACTTATCTGAGATAAATGTTGAATATTTGAAGCGACTCTCCACATATTCATGAAAAAAAACTAAAGATGAGAATGATTGATTGGAGTCAATTGCTAAAGCTAGTTATCCCCTGAAATAAATATCTCAGGTACGTAACTTTGGTGTCAAGGTCAAGTTATTTATGATTCCGGGCACCTGCCAGTCCCTGCTACATATGGACCACACCACCACCCCCAACAACTCCCAAACCTTCAAGAAGGGGGAGGTAAAAGGAGAGGGGAGGAAAAGAACAATCAGCTATGGAGTAATGAGATGCCGAGCTAACCTCACAAGCTAACTCCAGCAAGCAGGAGTGTGTACTTGATTCAATAAATGCTCATCTGCAACCAGTACCACTCTCACCAATCTGGCATCCATCCATTCCTATATCTTGGTGCCCTCTTGACCAGGTCAAGCAAGTGGCCCGTGACCCCCCTCCCTGTGGAAGGAAGGAGAGAGGTGGTACGTGTGAGGAGGAACCATGGAGACCAGGGGGAAGGGCCCGAAGGCCCTACAAATACAAGGTGGAAGGAAGCGGCAGCTTTATTCCCGGGTCAAGTGGGGCATTTAATATGGCCTTCGTGGGAGACCACCGAATGTCTCCTGAGTTCCTCTATCTGAGCTCACGCCTGCCTCTCTTCTTCTTCTTTTTTTTTTTTTTTAAACTCTTTTTACACCACCCTTTTCGCTGCTTCTTGGTGGGATGTGGGACTGCCAAGAAAGAAACAGAGATGGCCGGGGCTACCTACCCACCATCCCCTCATGGCCTCAGCTCAACGTACGGTAAAGCTTGGGATCTGGCTGAGGTGCTTCCAGAGGGAGGGAGGGGCCGTTGATGTGCTTTTGGGGTTATCTAATCATCTGGGTTCGATAGTTATGGCTGGTCAGTGGCTAAGTTGGTGGATATTTATTGCACATTGTTTCAATTCAAATAGGTCTTGAGACTTCGATATGCATGCAGGTTTCCGGACGCCACCTCATTTAGTTCCTCATTAGCTTATCATTGATATCGAAATGTACTTAAACATCCCAAAATAAAGAAATCAAAGAAAAAAAAAGGACTATGGTAATGTTGCACATAGACAGCCTAAATTGAGGCTCCTGCATGCAGAAGATTATTTATTTCTTTTTTTTGCTTTCTTTATGACACATGGGATTCATTTGATTATTTGTTTTCCTTCTATTGCAGACATATTATACAGGACAAAAACTAGCAAGGTGCAGTTAAAAAAGACAAATACTTGGCAAGGTAAAAACATGAGGATTTCCATGCATGAAGAAAGAAAAGAGCGCAGAAGTACTTTGAAATTGTTTTGATATAAATATTTTTTTAATAACTTAGTTTAAATTTAAAGAAAATTAATTGTGAAATAGAATGAAAATAGTAACATATATAATGATATCATTATCTCAGATATAAGGTCTCTAGCTTCTAGAATCATTACTCATGGTCCTTTTTTGATGATTTAACATCCCTAACTGCGGTTATGACTTAGAACCCTTGTAATACACGTTTCATTTCTCTTGTTTATGCTTTTTTTAAAAAAAATAATTATCTTGATTAGAAAGAATAGGATATCATATACAATGCAAGCTAGCAATATACAAGGTCCCCAATCTTACCTATGATATCCTACTAAAAGGAATGTTCCTATATCAAATTATGTGCAAAATATCGTGCATTGGCGAGTGGCCGACAACTTAAGATTCACTTAAACCATATTCACTCCATCCATGGATCTCACCATTCGCATAAATGTTCCAAAGACATATGAAACAACCTATGAACCAGTAACATTTCATAATAAAAAATAAAATTTCTTCATGAAATAGAAATTTTCTCTAATTTTAAAAAATAATAAAAAAATAAAATTTGCGCTATCAACTGCCAAGTCCTAACGAAATAGAAAATGTTGCTCCATGATTGGCAAAGACAATTGGATGCTAATGTTGATAGGTTACCAAATGCAAAGTTATATTACTAGGATTTAGGTTTGTTGTTTATGGTTTCATATTCTAATGCTAATAGTCACGTGAGTTCTAGAAGGGCTTTCACCAACTTTTTTTTTTTTCTTTTTTTTTTTAATAACGAGCAGTGGCATGGACCCCAAGCAAAGGACATCCAATTAGGCAAACCAACCAGAAAGCTCTCTAACGAAACCCTCGTAGCTCGCCAACCAATCACATTGATATGGTTTCATGAAAACCACCAACCGCCGCTTGGTTATAGCTTATTTATTTATTTATTTCTGTAAAGGACCGACGGTCCTGGCCGTGAATCTAGACAAAATTCCGACAGTCCGGGCCTTGCCTGAAAGATATTCACCAACTAAGTATTCCTAATAAATGGAAAAGATGGTTAGGAAAAAAAAGTTATATATTTATTTTTTTAAAATTTATATTTACATATATAATTCTAAGATTATTCTGTTTTTGTATGGATGCTCTTCGTATTAGCTTTCTAACTGATTGTGTTAATAAATAACCATTTTAAATATAAAATGACTTGATTATTCTTCTGCATTAATATTTTTAAAGAATTCATATAAAGATATAGATCTTCCCAATGTAAATTGAATATGGGTATGAACATAAAATGGCAATAGTGTCAAATGATACTAAGCGTAGTCAAAAATCCAATGAAAGAGGCATCCATGCCACAAAAAAAAAAAAGGATAACTTGTTAAGAGACATATAAATAATAATTTTTGGAGGTAAATATATAATGAGCTATAAATTTGTAAGGATAGATATGGGAAAAAAAAAACTTTTGAAAAATGAAAAAAAATAGTTTTTGTGGTATTTTAGATAACTGAAGAGGTAGTTTGACTGGAGGGGCCTTCCAGGCCAAGCACGGGTTCCGTGAAGCTAATAGAGCTGCGGACTGGGTAGCTGCTTACGTAGCCAGTCACTCTGGTAGTATTTTGTGGGCTGGAAATGGAGAGTTGCCACTGGCACTCCAAGGTATTTTGTTTTTTGATTTTATTAGGTGTATCCATACTCGTCAGGTATGATCTACCCGCCTTAGCAAAAAAAAAAAAGAGATGGTTTCAAGGAAAATAAAGGTTTTCGTGCTGGCTAGTTTGATATACTTCTAGATTGCACTTGTATTCAACCTAGGAGGCATCAACCGGTCAACATATGTTCCTTGTTTTCGCCTGCTTAACACTGATGCATCTAACTATTATGGCACAGTGGCTGGATATTTCAGCTTCTTATTATCACCATCAACTGGTCCATCACAATTGAAGTGAGAGATTGGTTGTTGTTTGTATGCGCCGACGTTACAAGACCATTATTCAGAAAGATAGAATAGGATACATTACATATATTTTTTGAGAAAAATTTAGCTTCTTATTTTTTGGCAGGGTGGGGGTAGAAGAATTGAGCACTTACTGCTGTTGCATCTAACTTTGATAAAAGTATATTGTTGAGTACCATGTATTTGTCTAAAAATCGATCTTTAACTGATCAAACAATATGCCACCCCGTGTCCAATCCTCATGTATTTCACCACTGTTGTGGTTACAAGAAAGGCATGCTTGTCATTTACTAGAAGTAATTAAAAACGTAGAATCACTTTGAGATTGAAAAACTAGATCAAATTTCCTAAGGAGAGAAAAAAATCGACCTACAGGCAAAGTCTTATCTAGCAACGACTGTTAGAAAGTGCTTTTTGGTCTACCAAAAGCTATGCCAAATGAAGTCTTAATCTCAATTACTGAGGCTGTGGTTATTGTGGCTTCTGGACAACGAGCTACATGCCTGGCTTTTTTTGGGAATTGATGGATGGATGAGGCTTGCCATGAGAGACTCGGTTGCCCCATCGTGCGGCTCGCACACAATTTGATTAAATATTTCATTAATTTTGAAACCGCAAACCGTGGTTGCATTTGGGGTATCATGCAGCAGTGACCCTTTTTGGGAGGGAAAATTCAAGGAACTGATAACGCAAGGATGAAACCAGTGGGTAAAATTCAGCACTACATGGCTGCATGAAAATTTTTATATGTGCCATTATCTTGCTATAATCAATTGTGCATAAAGCCATGATAGAATGTGCTTTGAAATTAGCAACTATACAATCATTCTAACTAATATATCTTTACTGAAAAATCTGACTAGTTATCATATTTTGTCGTGCACAATATTTTTTGAAAGATATCTTTGATAAATGATTGCTTATTACTGAGAGTTTTGGACCTAAGTTAGGAGAAAATCACCTGCACTTGCCCCGTGATAATCCATATTAATAAATTATATTCAATTTCAAATTTCTTGATATGTATTTTGAATATAAAATAAAATAAATATATTAAAAATAAATAAAAATAATTAATTTTTAAAGATTTTTAGTTTAAAGGTAAAATTGAAATTTTGAATTGATTCTAATTTTTATTTTTAAATAAATCAAACGACAATGAAAATCGCTCATTTCAATTCTAATTCCAAATTCCAAATACGAGTCAAATATATAGCGATTTCTATTCTAATTTATTTCAATTTCAATTCTATTTTTTGTCAGAAACCAAGCACATCAGATCCTTCCCTTCATGATTCAGAAATACAGCAAAACCCATCATGCAATTCTTTTTCATGAGCCTATTATCTGGTTACATGTTAGCTCTACGGATTTTAGGATATGTGTCAGGAAAACGTTACATGTTATGGTGAGTTCATTTATAAGATCATGGGCTTCAAGTTTCTCGGATAACTTCGCAACAATTTGCGACACATTCATAAGAGCTTCCTTTCCTCCACAGGGTTAAACAGGAAGGCATTTCTTTCTTGAAGCACTTCGAAAAATCTTGCTTCGTGGTGCACAATATAGTCAATAACTCTGGCCTACCAAACTTCATTAATAAGTTGCTGTCTCCGCTCCCAATCAATGAGTTTCTAGTCCACTGCAAGACCTCAAGCTTGGCCCCCTGTTTTTATATTCCTGATTGGCCCCTGAATTCCCTGGATTGCAAGAATTAAGCTCTTACGAGCATGGGCACTACCATTTTACTTCACAGGGTAAATGTGAACAAGCTTCAGTTTGGTGAAATTAAAGAACAGCAAGCCTAACAACTGTTGCTGGAAATCTTAGCAGACGGGCCAACATCTCACCCAAGCACAAGGGTGCAATCATATACATGCAAGTAGACCCAGTCTCTGCCTGGATACGACTTACCAAGGTTTATTGTGTCGGCTATTTTCTCCTCTCAACTTGGTATCCGCATTCAACAGAATCTAACCAAAATTCAATAATAGCGGGGAAAAAACACAATACTGCCAACTAACTTATTTCTGGTCGAACATGAAACCAGTTATGGACATCAACTACATCTGTGAAAATGTTCGTACCAGACTGTAAACCAAGACCTAGTCTTCATCCTCTGTCTCCTCATCATCGCCATTTGTACCTTGATACCTCCACCCATCCTCTTCAACATTGTCTCGATCTTCCTCCGTTTCCTCACTATCCTCCTCATAAACCTCTTTGCGTGGCCACTGCTTCTTGACAGTGCTAACATTTATAGAAGCCGAGTTTGAGCTCTTCCGATTCAGCATCTTTGCAGGCGGCATCTTCTGCACCAGATTGGCCTTGCTGCTTCTTTTATTGTTCTTGCCAACACCACCCTTCACAATATAAGCATCCTGATCGCTGGCTTCATCCATCGCATGGTCAGCAGCAGGCGCATGCTTGCCATTTTCTTCTGAATTGTGGCCAGGATGTTCCCTTCTCAAATGGAGGTTCAGTTTGTACTCATGAATATATGCTTTCCCACAGCCTTCATATGGACAGGCATAGGGGCGCTCAGAGGAAGCAGAACCATAAGCCGCTGCAGGAGTCTTTGGGGTACTATGGAGCTTTTCTGCTGCTGGTGCGTGCTTCATTCCATCTATCACCGAGTTCTGTGAAGTAAATTGGGCACACAAGTCAATACCAAGATGTTCTGTACGTAGGACAACAAGTAAACAGATAAATGTATGCAACAAACCGCACCAGCAGTTTTCCCCTTGGTTGAGGTTTGACTTATCATTGAAAGAAAAGAAAAGGAATAGTATTTAGTAAATTCATGAAATTAAATGGTGGTCAGCATGGCATGGCGTTCGCTATATGTAATACTATGCCAGTGCCTTTCTAAGATGCATGACTCAGACTGGGCATGGCAGAGTACATACTATGCCAGTGCCAGGCTGGCATGTGATATCTTATCCTCGACTGACTTAGAAATGTTATTCATCTGATGTGTCACATACATCATTGGTCCAACAAGAGCAGCATGAGATACCTCATTCTCAAGCAACAGAAAAGTTACTCGCATGTCGCATATATTATTATTCCAACAAAAGCTGCTGGAAAAGCATGACATCAATGAGCATCATATCTGTCTTACACTTGATCTGCACTCAAACAGAATGCTCTCTCTTGTTTTCAATTGCTTCATGAAGTAGAAATCTTTCTTTTTATCATTGAGGACAAAGAACTAGAGATGTGTCCCTTGTACAATCAGCTCCAGATACGGAGATTAATTTTTAGACAATGATTCAAATTTGTGAACCAATGAACAGAACTTATATGATCTTGTTTAGTTCTTGGTAAGAGAACATTGATATGTCAGTATAACTTGACAGGATCCTGATGCATTTTTCAGAATAACTTTTACTAAGAGTCTCGTATAATATAACGAGAAAATTTTTAATGCTGTCAATGCTTTACATTGATACTAAGTGGCTACACATATAGCAACCTTCATATGTACGTCCTTCAAAAATTGAAAGCCAAAATAGAATTATGGATCCAATAATGACAGCAAGAGAGTATTGGGGCACAATGTAAGAGGCGATTTTGCAAATTTAGATGACATTGCAAATTAGTTGGCTTTTGTTTGAATGATATCCTTCCATTGAAGTTTCATCATCCAACAAAATTCTGTAAGAAGAGTTTGACTAGAATATAATATGTAATATTTGCAAGGATCTCTGTAGTTTCGATGTGATTATGACACATGAAGAACAAGTTGAAGAACCTATGATTAAAGATCTGCACAAGAAGGAGCCTATGGTGAAAGAATCATCCTCAAACATGATAAAGGAAGGCCAATCAGCTGAAAATCTAGAATAGGAGCAACAGAGTTCATATTCAATAATTATTGACCAATCATGTGAGCGTCCAGAGTGTCCGATCATTTAAGAGAGGATCCACCAGTGTTCAATGATCTTGGCCAAGATCCGGTATTTTGAAGATCCATCCTCTGTTGATTTACCAGAACCATCATTGCACATCATATGACAGATGATCAAATACTGTGCAATTGTTAATCAACATGAACTAGAGCCAATCGTCCAATGATCCAATTGCAAGGAAGCCATATGCTAGTTTGCATCACCAAGTTTTGGAGATCCAGCAATGAAGACTGTGCAAGTTATGCCATTAAGAAGATACTGAGGATGAGATGTACACAATGGAAGCGAAGGACACATCTAAGGTTTGTGGGTCATCAAAATCATGAACATATCTATTTAGTTTTCAAATTTTTTGTTGCTGTTATTTCTGTTTATGTTTAATCTTTAGTTGGTACGTGTTTATTTATAGCGGAGATCTTTTGGCCTGAAGCCTTAATAGATGACTAAGGAGGTTATGTTGCTGTAGCAACACTGTTCACAGTTTTATTCACCCTACAGTATCCATATACAGTAATTGCATGCTTCTAGGGGTAGTCTGGGGACTTAAAAATGGAGTGAAGTTGGCAGCTGGCAATTTTCCCTCCCCCCTCCCAAAAAAAAAATCCCTTTATCTTCTTATTCTTTCTCTTGATCCATTATATTCTTCCCTTCCGCATCTTGATTCAGATCTAATCAGATCTTAGTTGACTCTATTATTTAATCAATATGCAGCCTTTAATGGTTTACAAGGCTACATCAGACGGAGACTAGTTGAACTTAGACTAAACCCATCAAGGGACATTGGCAACAATGGTTTGGAAAGTCATCTGGTAGCCTTCCATAATTTTTGAGCTATTATTCCTGGCATGCTAGGATTTGTCACTCCAAGGAGGCTGAGGTCTGCATCATCCTGCAAGGCACCTCAACGTAGTGACACAGCACATTGGCCATCTGGAGGTGAAGGATCCAGGGAATATCAAAGGTTGAACGGCATCTAGCACTGCCTAGTTGATACAATGGAAGAGCACACGAACATGTCGATATATTCTAATATAAGGAAACTTTAATTCTATCAAGAGCTTTATTATGTTGACATTATTCACTTCTTTTTTCATTTTCAGTGTACACAATCAATGAAATGCAACACATCAATTAGAAGAGAGAATTGAAACAGAAAAGAAGGTCAATCTTATTTGTCTAAGGACAATGTTATTTTAGTCTGAAGAACCGAAAAACTGATGCTTGACGAAGTTAGAAGGCTTTAGCAGCATACAAGTATTTCTGCAGAACATCGAATGACCAAAACAGCGAGTGATGTAGCATGAGGCTGAAAATAACCAACCCAGAGCTCTGAGTGAATAGGCAGTCTTACCTTTTCATGGTGGGCCTTGATATGACTTCTTAACTTGCATTCATGTGTGTATTTTTTCCCACATTCTGGATAAGGACAAATGTGATAGTTCTCCAGCGAATGTGTTCGCATATGCGCCCTTAAATTGAAATCCAAAGAGAAAGCCTGCAATTCACAGCTTTATAAGTCAAATAGAATCATCACAGCGTAGAATGAAACTCATGGCGATTATCAATATGTAAACTGAATCAATCTCAGGCAAAATGAAGTCGAAAGTATATTGAAGAATTTGCAAATAAATAAAATGCCAGAAGAATGTTCAATGCCTAAACTATGAGAAAGTTCCAAAATGGGGTGATTTTAGTAAGAATTCCAGCAAATTTGAATATCTATTGCACCTATTCATAAATCGAACGACAGACCAAAGATGTTAGCTATAAAAGCAGTCATTAGATTAGCCTTATATGGTTCCTCAATTAATGAGGGTACAATAACTGAAAATATAAAATCAGACTCTGAATAGAATTACCAGGGATGAGGATAAAATGGAGGTAAAAAATCAATTATGAAATGCATCACTAAAATAAATTCCCATCCCTATAAAACTTTCCTGAAGACAAGCTTCCTACCGAATTTGAAAAAATATATATGCGTATCATTTTTGAGAAACATGATGGGGATGCCACCCCTAGAATTCAAACCCTAGATCTCTCTCTCTCTCTCTTTCAGAGGGACAACAACCAGCTATGGCTGGTCGGAAAGAAAATATATATGTTTAAGCATTAAGATTTTCAGAACAACATCATAACTCTTTATGTAAGGATGAATTTAAAAGTAACACATGACGACAGCATCTACGAGAAATGATGTCCAAACAATACATTCCCAAAACACCCTTGTAATTTTTCTGCTATTTAATTTTCATCAACAAGATGACAAATTGATGCCAACTCTAGCAACATCTATAAATGAATGAATAATGCACAAACTCTCCCCTTTGTCATTAGCTCAACCAATTATATCCTCCTCACCATCTCATTTTTGAAGTACCTGCTGCCCATGGTTCCGACAAAAAAACCGCAGACAGTGAATCCATGGCATGATTATGAAAGCCACTTACAGGAGTGAATCAAAATTTTTTAAAAAGCTAATATCATAGAGCAACTTTAGCATTTGCATGACAGGAGATGATAAACAAAGTTAAGAATGTTCTAAACTTCTTGTCAGTTCCAAATGGAGCTCCACTCACAACCACGGATAAAATAATTGAAACCTCCCCTATTGGAAAAGCATAGCACCTACAAAATGCTCTAATTCTTGAAAGCTTCAATAATAGTTTCATTGGCTTCTCGTTACTCCTTTTTTAGCCATAACTCTCTCCTTCCATATGATACATTTGCCCCCAAGGAATCACATTATAAACTAACTTCCTCATAAGTAATTTCCCATTGAGAAAACCATAAATAAAACATATTCAGAAGATTTTTACAGAGTTATGAACATTCGTAGTTGCAGTAAGTTTCACAAACAATTACTTTATCCAATATGATTTAGGAGACTGTATGTGAATTTTTCTTTTTTTTCTTTTTTGATACATCACAGATTGCATGACTGCAAGCCTCAAGCACAACAATCCCATTATAGGACAAACTTTCAAATTCAAATGTTCTCTCTAAGACATTTTTTTTAAGTTTTAAATCCAGATGTCTTATCTTCAAATAAAAATAATTTTCTAATCCCATATTTTTTTTATTAGAACTGATGCAAAATATGAATTGAAAAGACTCAACCTGAGGTTGACTTGGAACATCTTTATAAAACAAAATTTTAAAGAGCTTTTCTCCTCTTATTTTGATATCACTTTAAATTACATGGGAAGGGAAGACTTTAATTTGTTAAATCTACATCATCTGGCTTTTAGTCGATCATTTTCTTGATAGAATGACAAAAAGTTCCAAATTGTTCTGCATTTGTTCTCCTTGTTATCTTCTCTTTCTTATTTAATTTTGATATATTTCTTATCGTTCTAAAAAACTAATTGGGCACCAAACCGTTATTATGATGGTTAAATATTTAGAAAAACAATCAAACACCAACATATAGATAATCATCCCATTATCCAAAACAAGAAGTACCCAAGCAACAAGAATGGAAAAAATAATCAGGATGGTTTTTCACCACAACAAAAGAACGTGAGAAGTGTATGGAAAAATGGACAAGATAACTACCTTACCACAGCCTTCATAAGGACATATAAAATCCCTTTCTCCCGTATGAGTAAGAAAATGTCTTTTCAACTTGGAACTATCTAAGAATTTCTGCAAAGCATAAACATGAATCTTAGAAGTAACTTGAGAATTGACTTGATTGATCAATATTTTATTAGGATATTTCACAGTAACTCTTGCATGATAAATATTAGTATTGATGAGTAAAATGGGAAACTACACCAGCAAGATATAAGATGCAGTGAATGGCCGATATCAAAGAAGAAAAATGCAAGAAAGTAAAAAAACAAAAAAAAACACTCTACAATCTGGAAGTTAAATATAATGTTACGTCCCTAGCAATCAATTGGGCCACAATCACAGTGAAAAGGAACATAATCAAACAATATGTGGATGAAACAAGATCATCTAACGAAGAACAGAACTTTTTAAATTTCAAGAGGAGAGAGGGTATACATCTTATTGAAAACTTAACATCTAGATCAAGTGCATTTTATCATCTTAGGTTGAAGACATCAAAGTAACAACATAACATATACGAACTAAAAAAAAAAGTGAACAAACGGGGGGAAACGTAAATATCCATATATGTTATGTATATAAAACAATTCAGCACACATTAAATTGTATATGTTAAGGATGAGCAGTTGACTCTGCAGTTAGTTGAACTCTTTTACTCATTTGATATGGAGAATGGTGTTGAGTAATGCAAAATGCTTACATTTCAAAAGTAACATTGAACAATAATGATGAGTATTACCTTTCCACAGCCTTCATAATGGCAAACATATTGCCTCTCTCCATGAATGTGAGCATGTTTCCTTAAAACCCCTACATCAACGAATGTTTTTCCACAACCTTCATAACTGCAGAGGAAAAGAACTTCAGTGGTTGGTTCAGTTTTTGGCTCTTCTGCTTGTGGTTCCTTAGATTTCTCTCTCAGAGTCTTTAGCATATCCTCTAGAACATGTATTAAAAAAGGGGGACTAATTAGATATCAATCAGGCAAGACAAGCTAATGCAGATGCTTAAACATGTCCACTATTGTTCCATTCCTTGGTTACATATCAATTATTGAGGAAACAACAAACCTGGATACACGATGGGAGAAGCTAAGTGCTAACTTTGCAAGAGACATCAATAAATATCTAGAAAAACATGCCATCAAACATTTGGCTGGCCACATATAGCTCTTCCAGCATTTGAAAACTTGCGTACAGATGTAAAATATATAAGGACAAGCGGGAAATAATTAATAGCCACATAGAAATCATTGCCAAACCAACCAACAGAAAGACCTCCAAAGCCAGGAATTTGAATATTATCACTCCATGCTTCATCAAAATGCTCACAAGCATAAAGATAGCCTCACCATTTTCCCCCAATGCTTCACATAAGCAACTTTTAAGACTTTAATTTGCTCCCATTATCGATCCTACCAATAAATACTAATAACTCTTATTGCTTTCAAATTGAACAAATCCTTTTGGGTGTGCAGATTTACCCAAGTTTCTATAAAAACTTTGTGCCAAGAACCATTCAGTAAACTAGCTGCGACAACATAAAAGGTGCTCAATTCCCATGTTCTTTGGTTAACGATTATTCTTATACCCAAACTGCTTTCTCAATGATCGACTCAGAATGTTGGTTTTTGAATATTTACAATATTATATTAACCATGGTATGCCGTACCGGCCGGTACGATCCGGTCCGGGCTCGGGCCGGTACCAAATCAGCGTGGGATCCGGTACCGAAAAATTTTCATCGAAAAACTAACCGGTAGGACTGTCGTACCGGTATGGGCTCGGTCTGGCACCGGTACATACGGATACAGAATCGATACCGGTCCGAGCCGCCATCGGTATACCGACCGGTACTGGTACGGCGGATCTTAATATTAACTATCCGAGTTATCCCAAATAACCCGGAAAACTGGCTATTTTGATTAACATACCCAACCCTGCCCTGAACAAGTTCCATCACCTTGTGAAATGCGCATAAAAAGAGAAGAAAGAGCATTCTTTCAGATCCCATTAGTTCACAACGAGAAACTTAAACTTTCATCAATCGAAAAGAGAACCCTAATCCTCATAATCGCAGGGTTAAAGATACCTGTAACCCACTTCAAAAGAGAGCACTTTCCACCAGTCGCCACCACTTCCTGCGGAACCCTAAAACAAAGAACCCCAAAGGAAATCAATCAGACTCATCAAAACATTTGCCAACGAATCGGTTTTTCTTCTTTCTTTTTTCTTACACGATACAAGCTACATCCCCAAACTTCCCGCAAACCCTACGCCACGCCAAGCGATCATCACAAGAAAACCCTAGTCCCTAAACCAAAATCACAAGAGGCGCGAACGCACCATTCCTTAAACCACCGGACGGCGGGGGTCCGATCTTTGGCGGGCGGCCGCCTCTCGAACATGGAGTGGTTCGTCTGGAGATCCATCTCTATCTCCTCCCCCCCCCCCAACCCACCCCCTCTTCTGCTTCTCTTTTCTCCCCTCTCTTGCCGAGAAGATTAATGGCGGACGGGCGATCGAAAAAGATCTAAGGTTAGGGTTAGGAAGAAGAAGGGGAAGAACGAGCTAGAATCGCGAGTGGAGGAAGAGGAGGAGGCACAGAGGAGGAGCTTGGGTGGGGGAGTCCACGTGACCGGTGGAATCGACTAATAAGAGTAGCAGGAAGCCCAGATAGGGGAGGAAAGGTCGCCATGAATTGATCCCCCTGGCTTCTAGCGTCTCACCTCCCCTTGGACTCATCTTTTCCTAGATCTTATTAAATAATACACTGGGATCCGGTTGACAAGCCCAGATCGAATAAAGGCGACGGAAATTTGACCTGGCAGCAGGCATGCAGCACAAGCACGTGTGTGGTGTGTGTTATTTTTATATATCGATGACTGGATTTCAAGTGAGATGAAGTCACATCCTCATGGGATAACCGGAATCCAATTTTGATGATAGGGGAAGTAAGATATGACCTACGATTTTTAAAATATTTGTATACCAAAATTTATATAATTTGAGAATTCGTAACTTATGCACTAAATAATAACAAAATATGTTTTTTTAATGTTTCATTTAAAAAATTTTACCTGCATAAGATAATGAACTTTATATCATTAATCTATTAGGATTCCTACACATTTTTCATATTTCTAAGTGCAAGAGAGGTCAAAACTTTGGTAGGGTTAAAACCGATTCTTCCTCTAAATGCTACTCTTTTGTTGGACATCTAGAGGTACATTGATGTGACTTTTTAAAGATCGCCCACTTAATTTTTTATACATATCTCTTGTCCCCCTCTATCAAGAACAAGGATATGGATATCCATACAGCTACAAGACAATGTCATATAGCCTGTTGTGGTGGATGTTCAACTCTGCCATCTAGAAAAAAAATTTTGAAACAAAAACTTTCCTACTTGAGATAAAAAAAATCTCAAGAAATGATCTTTAATTTTTAAGAATTTGGGCATATGAATCTACTCTTACTCATTCCCGGATCTTCAAGCAGATAAAAGGATCATAATCGTTGATCATTTGTGTCGGAGGAGAGGGGAATTTTGCATTGCTCGAGTAGAGCAGAGAGATGGTTTTGAGGCTTTACACAGCTTATATTCGTCTTTACACAACTTATATTTGTACCATGATGTTCTGGATGAGAAGGTGTTGGAACGGACTCGTCAGAAGAGTCCGCGCAAGGGAAGAAGAAGCTTAATCCCAGAAATTCATAGCTACCATAACAACTATAAATTTGAACGCGCGGGTCCCGCTATGCTGCAAGGCACCTCTAGTTCTAGACTCGGATTATTTTCGGAGCGAAAAAAATGATGCGGAGCGGAAAAGCAAAAAGCCCCAAAATTAAAAATAAATATTATCAAAAAATAAAAAAGGGGGCAAAAAATAAAATGGGTGCAACACGAGGACTTTCCAAGGAGTCACCCATCCTTATACAACCCTCACCCAAGGGAGAGTTCTGATGGAAACCGGTGCATTTTAAATTTGAATGAATTTGAAATTCAAATTTACAGTTATTATGACAGCTATGGATTTTTGGGATTGGGTTTCTCCATCACTTGCACAGAGGACTCGGACTTCTCTTGTGACTCCTTTCCAACAGAAGGAAACAAAGGGAACTGAGACCGGGAAGCGACACTTCTCCGCTTGACTCGTGCTCACTGCTCTGATCCCGGATTCCGAGCCATGTTGCATGAAATGCTACCTCCCAGTGGGCTGGGACTGGCATTGCCTAAAGTCTCCTTGACATTTTGGTGTGGAGCTCCCTAAGAAATTGCTGCTATGTTATTGCTCATCATTATCATATTCTTAGTAATGGTTGAGTAAAGAAAACAGCATTTTTTTCCTTTGTAAGTGAAATGAATGACAAGCAGTATTGATTCGTTCAGTTTTCAAGCGTCTGTCTGATGGCATGCTCCTCAAAGTTTACAATTCATTATAAGTGCTTTTATATTTCCAGGAAATGAGGTTAACAAAGGCTGAGATGGTGAGAAGGTGCAGATTGGCTCTTCAAGATGCCAATTTGAACAAAAATCGTTATATAGATGTCATGCCATGTAATTTCCATTCTGTTTGCATCGTTCTTGATTCATAAGTTGAAGTCATTTCAGAAACTCAAACATCACATTTCTCTGCAGTAACCATCTTCAAAGTTATTTAATATACAAATCTGCTTGATTTTTGTTTTCTTCTCTCTTTTCAGTTGACAACACCAGAGTCATTCTCGGTTCTAGTAACATCAAATCTCTAGGGAGTGGTTATATCAATGCAAGCTTTGTCACGGTACAAGTTACTATCTCTGAACACTCTCGCTCTGATTTTATTTTAATTGTCACGTCTCCGATTCGAGACCATATGTCAAAGATATGGCAATTGCTGCATACTCATAGGCAAGGAACGCCGTACTGCTCTGAATTGCCCAGTTTAGTGCATACTGGACCGTATCGAGGGTGGACTGGCATGGTTCTGCCCCTCGGTTCAAGAAATCCAGCAAAAGATGGAGAAAGAGAGAAAAAGAGAGAGAGGGAAGGTGGGAGAAAAAGGAAGGAGAGGCCAAGAGGGAGAGAGATAGCTTGAAAGCCCTCATCTCCTCTACAAGCAACCGGCTGTAGGGCCGCCCCTTTTTTGAAACAAAATAGGAGCTCCACCCCTATTTTTTTTTTGATTTTTCTTAAGTAAAGTCGGCAAACTGTTTGGATAATAGTATCTTACATAATAATACTAGGTAAACATCTTATATTGGAACAGTAGTATTTTGTCAGCGACTCCTTTGGGTCCTTGTCTCTAGGGTTGCTACTTTCCTGCTTTCATATGTTATCTGCTCTTGCTCATGCTTCTGCTTCATGCTGTTAGACTCCATTCAAGTTATGTTTGGAGTTCTTGAAAACTTAATATCTGTGGGTAATGATACTCTTAAGCTGACAGTCCATATATGCATGTACGACCATCAGGTGTGCATATAATAAGATTCTTGCCACATTATTTAATTTGAAGCGGTTTGTATACTATTAGAGAGCTTTCATCTACTAACTTTGAGTGACTCTATTGTGTGCTGCTGCTACTTTCATTTCAGTTCCCTTCTTCAGCTGGAATTAATGTCATTATTATAGTGTAGTTTCATGATTGCCTTGTATAAATCTAAATGCCCTGCATCATCACTTTCGGTTGTGTTAGTGCTTTTTGTATGGCATCGATATTCTTTTTATGCTTCATATTGTAACTGCATCCCGCAGTTTCTCTTTGCTTCCACTGATTGTCGTTATTAGGTTCTAGAAATCAAACAGTCATCTCATTTCCAAATAATGGCAGATGATGAAAAAATGTGCTGATTATTTTCGTGCAGAGAATGGGCTGAGAGAATTTGGAGAACAAATGTTTTCACTAAGAATACAAGAATCAATAAGTCTTCGTCAGTGCTGCGTTGCTTGGAGGCGGAGCGCAAAGAGATAAAATGAATTCAATAGGAAAAATTAGATGCTATGTTTTTTCACCTTTAAACTTTAGTTGCAAATTTTTGTATAAATAAATTTACATTTTTATTAAAACAGCATTATTCATCAGTTGTTGCTTTTCTACAAGCCATGGAGAGATAATTTGTTCTGAATAAAATGAATGGTGGTTACAATAAATGCGTGCATATGAGATAGTGTATATATCTAGAAATTTTAATTTTATAGTACGAGTTCATCCATGTAGGTATCCTCATTATCATGTGTCCTTATCCTTTTTCTGTCTCTCTCTGTGTTTTTTTTGTTGGAGAGGGGTGTGAGGTGCAGCCAAGTGGGGAGGAGGGGTTGGTATTAGTCATGAGGGGTATTCTAATAGTATAGAGAAATGCCTAAATTGTTTTTTTTCCTAGTTGCATAGAAGGAAGATATGCTATGCTGTTGCTATTTGTGATGCCAAATGTCTTCTTTATTGAGGCTTGCCCTTTGGACTGGTAGATTTGGCCAATGAGTTCATTGAAGCTACCCAGAGTGTTCAGAGATCATTCTTCGTTTTCTGAGTTCATCAGCTTGAGATGTTCAGAATCAAGCATTGGAGGGTAGATTCACAGGGGCATGTGTGTTTTAGCTGACACATTGAAGTTAAAAGTGAATCTTATTTTCAATTTCATTTCATTCATCAGCAATATGCAAACTTTCTTTACTTAATAAAATCTCCATCTGCTTGTTCATAATAATGTAGTCTTGTGATAAAATCACATATATACTCTTCTTTATTTTAAGAAAGTAACATATACATGCACACATATGCATTCACATCTCCAGATCTGGTTTTACTTTCATACTATTTTATCAGAAACCTTTTCCTTGCTCGCGAAATTTGTGTCCTTTTAAATAAAGTTCATTTGCTTGTTCTGTTTCTTGTAGTCGGAGGAGTTTGCCCTGCCTGTTCTCCACATTCAGTATCCTGAATGGCCTGATCATGGGGTGCCTTGTGATACTGTCTCTGTTGGGGAAATTCTGAAGGGGATGTACCATGTCCCGCTGATCTTGGCCCTGTAGTTGTGCATTGCAGGTTTAAACTTTAGATTGATAGCCTACTTCATTTCAATATGCATATTTTATAATGAAAGATAAACACATTTATAGAAGCAAGAATTCCGGATCACTTACAGATTTCTTCCTCTGGTTCGATTCACTGGTTAAGGAGCGGATTTCACCAATGAAAGTCTACTGTTTTCCACAACCTAAATGCCCAAGACACTTGCAGAGAATTTCTAGAAGTTTTTTTTTTTTTCATTCTTTTCTCTTATTTTCTTTCCTTTCTCTTAACCGACACCCTTTACAAAATGAAGCCTTACACACACACACACACACACACACACACACACATATATATATATAGCTTTAATGCATAACTGTCCATAGACAGTTTAAGGGTTGGAGAGATATCTATGGAAAGACATCTCTTTTGGACATGGAAGATCATGTCTTTGGACATGAACAAAAAACATGTCTCTTGGTTAACTGGTTTGGTTGAACCATCTAGGGTGGACCGAACCGGTTTTTCCAACATATAATATACTCCATCTGATAGGGTCATGTTCTTTTTGCTTAGTGCAGGTATTGGAACGATTGGTACATACTGTACAATTCATAATACCATCCAAAGGATCCTTATCGGCAATATGTCTTCTTTAGATTTTGTTAAAACTATTACCCAATTCGGATCTCAGCAGATTGGAATGGTTCAGACAATGGTATTTCTTCTTTCTTGTATTTTTATATAGATTTTAGCTCAGATTTTTTTTTTAAAAAAATAATTATATGATTTTGCTGTTTACATAAGAAAATTAAGGATAGTTCATAAGAAACGATTATATTATGCAAAAAGGAAAAGATATCATATAAAGTAACTGGATCAGCAACTGAAGTTTGAAACTTTCGAGTAGGAAATCAATGATTCTAATGTGATATTGAAACAAAATTTTTTTGAAGGTCTCAATTTTATTACATGAAACTGAAGATTGCTAAGATCATTAGCCATGGATAATTTATGCAAATATGAAAGATTTGAGTGCTGATTCTGAATAACAGAAATATATTTTACCCATGATTTTACAAACTGTTAAATTGTCCAATACTTATCAGAAAATTGTTGCATCAAAATCTAAAACTAAAATATAGTACATTGTGAAAACACTTTTTATTTGACTTTCAGAATAGCTGAATTTTTTTGTCTTGTTTGGTAATTTTCAGGAGCAATTTTTCTTTTGCTATGCTGCATTTGTTGATGAACTGGAAAGCCTTGTGTTAAAATCCAATCAATAATAAAGTGCACTTAAAGGTGGGTTACATTCTTACAAATAATTTCATATTGCACAAGGAGTATTGTGTACACATTTTTGACATGCATCTAGACATACACAAGAACCTGCCTGCATGGATGAAAGCATGGTATGAATAAATCGAGACTAGTAAAAGAAAATGAGAGCCACCTCTTGTATAATACCAGTCATCTGCTCCATATGAAGGTAGTTTAGAATGTTGCAGTCTTCTTAACAAAAGTAAGTTGTATCATGACTATTTTTGTAACAAGCTTTGGGATTGATGCAGAGATTATGAAGTCTGGCAATCTGTTACCTCAGCAGAAAGAAGGGCCGTTGCTGCACCAATATTCCTGCCTCACAATTTGAATATGCACTCTTGGTGGCCTTTACAGTGCTGTTGTTCTGACACAGTAAGCCAGTAAAAATGAACTATAGTGAAGGTGCACCAAACAATTTCCTAAATTTAACTGGTACATGAAGCTTTAATCTTCATATAGGTCGATTGCATTTGGTTGTCACACCCTCATTCCTAAAGCCAGTTGATTCTCTGTAAGTGGCATCTCCTTTCCAAGAAATCAAGCAAGTACAAAGCCGTAGTTATCACTTGACAACATTGCATATGGTTTCATCAACATGTATCAAAGATTCCTAAACATGTGTTTCTTCCCATTTTTATGAGATAATAGAGCAGTCGGATAATTTAGCTTGAGTAGATGGTTTTTCTCCAAAGAATTCTTTTGCTTGCTTACATATTAGGTTTTTGTTTGCTAGCGATTAAAAAAAAAAAAAAAGAGCTTTACCTGGAAGTGCAGCAGGTATCTCAGTCCTGTGATGAGAAACTCGTGAATTTATGTAGTAATTGATGAACAATGACGGAATTGTCTTTTTTGGTTTCTTCAGTTTTTTTATTTGTGACCAGAACCTACTGCATTTCCTTTTATGCTTTGGCGGATGCAGTGTTCCTTTGGGCTGATCCCATACAATGTAGTTGTATTACTTAATATCTAGAGCATGATGAAATCAGTGTTGCAGAATCAAGTTAATCCACATTTCCATGCCCGGGTGAAATGTTCATTTTAGTAATTCATCAGGTTATATATATATATCTTCTGAATTCTGATAATAGAAAACCAGAGCCTTTGAACTTAAGAACCACAACCTCTAACTGCCGGATCTCTGTGGATACGCCAGGTTTAGTGATTACCTGGGTCAACTGGTGATTGAATGGCGAACGGCTTATTTAATTCTTTCTGGATTTTAACTTGAGGAGTGCTACTCTAAATTCCATTTGTGGGCGATCTTGCCATTTCGGGACGCTCCAATTTAAGACGAGAGCCAAATAGGAGAGAAAGTAAAGTTACCGACCCGAAAGTAAAGAAACAGGATAGCCTTTCAAGCTAAACACGTATTCAGAGAGGCCAAACGGGCTGCGAACTGAGTAGCTACTTATGTGGCCTGTCACTCTACGGATACTCTGTGGGCTGGAAGGAAGAGCTGTATAGAGTACTCCATGATCTATTATTTTCTAACTTTATTGGATGTATTTGTACTGTGACACATTCGTTTTAGAAAAATAAAAAAATAAAAAAAGGGCTTGTTACTTATGTTTTCACCTGGGTAAATCTTCTGAAGGTCAATCAATGGACTTTTCCTGCACAATGTCATTGTTGCTGGAAATTGGACCCGGGGGTGATCACTCGGCCGAGGAGGAGGAGCTCCGGTGCGAGTCAATGGGCGGCGATCCGTCGGCGGGCGACGTCCTCCGGGAGACCTGCAAAGAAGCCGGTGGCCGGACTTTCCGGCGCCGGCCCTCCGATGCCTAAGTCAGAGGGGGGCAAGAAGAATATGTGAAGAATGAAGTGTAGATTCTT
>JAOXJJ010000002.1:1979628-1997686 GCA_025769935.1 Phoenix roebelenii | reverse complement strand
CTGCCATGATCGTACATACTGGTCGTCAAGAATGGCGGGGCGTACGGTGAGAGAATACGACAAGGAGGGTGCTTGGTGGCTCCCTGCTCGGAGGGGCGCTCGGTGGCTCCCCGCTCGGAGGGGCGCTCGGTTACAACTTTTCCCCCAACAGCCATGATTTTGTCACTTTGCCCCAGGAAATGAATCTGATTGTTACCAAATGAACCTTAATTCAAGTTTCTGGCAGCATTAACCTAACCTAGACGGCAGCTTCATCTGATACTCTGGTCCCAAGCGCCAAGGAGAAGGAAGTCCAAAGACGTTTCCTTCAGAAAGGGCAGCGTTGTGAATCGAGTGCGACAGCCTGACCGGGTTTTTGGATGCATCTGTCCTTTAAAATCGCAATTTGCATTGCTGCTTCGGGCCTAATTCCAGTCCTCTCCCTCACATACCAAACACAAAATTATCAACCATGCAGAGCAGGCTTTTCTAGACCCAAGAACACTAATACCGTGCTTATATGAAGAGAATATTAGTTGTGTGAATTTCTAATTTTCAGTTTTGCAACATGTTTGATCCAGTCTTCGATAGAAGTTTTCTTTGAAACTAAATATAGATTGTATGGTGAGATGATTCAAATTGTTGGTGTCCAGAAATGGAGAAGGGCTCTTCCAAAGAAGTTTTCTTTAGAACTAAATATAGATTGTATGGTCATGTCAAATGTGGACTAGAGGCGGCGCGTTTGGAACGAGGGATGTTGAATGCATGCTGAAGTAGTTATTATAAACAAAAAAAAAAGGAAAAAAGTCAAAATGGAGCAAATGCACTTGATGGGGAAGTGGTGGACCTGGTTTTTGATGGAAATTAATGGCCAATTAGGATATGATTATGAAGAGATGACTCCAAGCAAATTGCTGATGTGGTTTGGTAGGATTATCCAGTAGCAAATTTGGATTAGAACAAGTATGCCACATTGTTGCTTTGTTTTTCTTGCTTGCCCTCTGTACTATTCCGGATATCTTAGTGCACCTCCAAACAGCATACATGCATGATCCTTTGCTTATGCTATTGGCCAATCACATTTTGATGGGTTACAAAATTTTTCTATTATTACGAAAAACAAACATGCTGAAAACATGATCGAATGCCATACAATAAATAATTGTCTAATATACCATACATCAATATATAAGTTCTTGATGGATTATTGACACTTATTAAACATAGTCAATATCGCCGGAAGGTCCGGTTAGCTTTGCATTTTGCAAAATTCCAGTAGAATGTTAATTCATTTTATAGTTGAAACCAAGCTCACCAGCATATGTTGGTATTGGTTTCAGCTGAAACATTTTGGAGAAAAATTTTCATATGATTATCTAAGTCTTTCTTTTTTTTTCTTCTTTTTTTTGGGTACAATGGCAGCTCACACACGATGAGTATGGATGTGGCTAATAAAATCAGAAAATAAAAGACTATATAAGGGCTCTGGCACTAACCCGCAGTCCGCCCAAATAAAATCTTTAAAGTGGTGAGTCACAAATGAGGCAACTCAATGTGCGGCACTGTTTGCTTTCCTATAGATATGATGAGAGCCGCACTCTTCCTCCAATCTAAGAATGTTGTGGAGCAATGACCGGCCTCCAAGAGCGCAAAGATAGCTCATTGGCAAAAATAGCTAAGGTTTATTGGGTGGAGATGGGAAATTTTAGAAGCTAAATAATTATAATTTATCTGCTGGAGAGTTGGATTTGACCAGATCCATCTCGGTCAGCGGGTGGGGTTTGGCTTCCGAATTATTTTGTGCTTGGACTCGGTGATTCGTTGTCGCGGAAGCCAGCCAACCACCCTCCTGTCTCTGCCTCCGTCCCCTCCTCTTCCTTCTTCTGCCTCTCTCCTTGACGCCACCTGCGAGAGAAAGATCTCTTCTTGAGCCACGGATCGATCTAGCAGTCCACCAATTACCCTCGGTTTGGCCCTCCTCCGCCCTCCGGCAGTCGGTCCCCAGAGGTTTGTTCTCTTTTCTCCTTGGTTTTCCTCGCCTTGGATCGCTCAAGGATCGAACCATTTTGCTCTGATTTTGGATTTGGGTTTCGTTTGCTCCAATCTTTCGGATTCTGGTTCTTGGCGGATTGGGCGGCTTTCGTTCGCTTGCTTCGATATTAAAGATCATTTCTTTTTGCTATTTTTGGACTTCTTCTTTGTTGCGCTTCTTGTTTCCAGAGGTCTGTTGATGGATTGAAATTCTTATTGAAATTTAAATCGGATCCAACTTTGTTCAACCTGGTATAATTCGCCATTGACTTCGTTTCTCAGGCAGTTTACTTCTTTTCATATGGAAAGAGTGAGAAAGAATTGAGGGAATAGAAGAAGGTTCGACACCATGGGAGGGATTTGCTCGAAGGGAGCTGCTGTCGATAAATCGCCAAGCGAAATCACTCTTAGTGCTATTGGCCTCAGAGATGATGACATGATTGGTTACGAGTCTCATGGGAAGGAGAAGAGCAATTTGAAGACTGCACCGGCGGCTGAAACTATGGAGAAGGGGTTGCATGAACAACCCTACTCGGTACCCAAAGAGCCCCAAGATCCCAAAGAACCACAGTTGTCCAGAGTTCTTTCCCAGAAAGCCAAGTCAACAAAGTCAAAGCCAGCTTCCTCTGGGAAGATCGCGACGGCCAAGGCAAGCCCTTTCTTGGATAGCTTCCTTCTGTTCTGATTATCAAGGGAAACCATATTGTTTTGAATGGCATGATATAAATAACGGACTGTGTTTTGTACGATGTTTCAGTCAGGGATTATTTTCTATGATTATGTATGGATGATTAGGGGATCAGTATTTTTTCACCTTTAAAAATTGAACTAAAAAAATGGGTTAAATGGATATAGTTCCACTGCAAATACAACATGAAGTCTATTATGAAAATTCATGAGAATGACATTAATCAACAGTTCAAGCTAACCATACGGTGTCCTGAATTTTTGCTGTTTAAGTGATTTTTTGCTTCTGTTTAATCATTCTTAAATGTCTTGGGTCAAAGAAGCTATAAAATCCATATCATAAACTCGATCTCAATGATGCCCTAGAATAAAATTAAGTTTCTTGTCTTGAGGTTCAATACATAAATATCAGGCAAAAAGCATATACCAAAATCATTGGCATCCATTGATAACTGATCTTAGCTGCTTACATCTATTACTAGTAGTATGGCATGACTCTTTTAAAATATGGACCTGGAGTTGATCTTGCTTGGTTGTTTCTAAGACTTTAGCAACGCAAACCCTTAGAATGCATCGTTTACAACAGTGATGGGTACAAATGATTTGGGGAAGGGAGGAAAGTGATGGACATGGCAGAGTTGTGACATGAACTTAATGTGAGGAGGAAATAGAACCTGTAGTTAAGCAAACCAGACCATAATATATATAGAACAGCTACTAACCAAAATGATCAGAGAAGTTGGTTGATTGTTTAAATTTGCTTACAATTTGCAGTATATGATTAAGTTGTCAATCTAAAAACACAAGGATGCATAAATAACATTAAGGTAGTAGTCACGACAACCAGAGGTGTATAAATTTCTAGTTTATATTTTCAACAGATGTGTTTTTTTGTTGTTGTTGTTGTAAAACAACCAGAGGTAGTAGTCACGACCGAAGTACTATGTCTGGCATGTATATTTACTCTCCTTCATTCCTTACGTTGTTTTAATTGTCTCTTGTGGCATGTCTCAGACCATATCTTGGCATCATATATTACATCAACCCATCAAGTGATGCAAACCACTAGCATAGTTGATGCAGTTGGTAGAGAAGAAACAAACAGAAGGATAAAAGATGATCAAAAGATTAGATAATGCTTCAAAATCACGTTGAATTTTTTGAACTTCAATAGATGAATCAAATCTTCATACAGGAGGTTTCTTCTAATTATGGAGATTGCTTGCTGGCTAGCCATCAGTAATTTGGGAAACAATCAGTATTAAGCTCACAAAATTCAGCTTCCTATGGAACTTTGTTTAGAGAAACAGCTAAATCATTCAAATACAATCTTAATGACTCTAGAACAACCACAACCTAAACTATAAATTAAACGTGACTTTTAAACATACTATTAGCAAATTAGGAAGCCAACACATCGTTGAAATGGTTCCCCAAAAATTTTCAATAATATCTTTCCTTTCTTCCCTGTGTGTTTAAAGTAAATTTCCTTGTTCCGAAAACTCATTGTTCCAAAAATTCCTCCTATTCTTATGATACTTTAAGAAAGATAGAACAGCATTCTTAAGCATAGTATAGTACTCTTGGTTTATTGCGATAGGAAACATATCAAGTTCCAAGGGCATGTTATACCAAACAAGTTTATTGGACAATCTTGGCTTCAATCATGTTTATGTCTCGGTGCTTTTCAAATTTAATTTGGAGCTCAGAAACTCACCAATTTTGGAATTTTTTTAGCTACTCAATAATGCATGCTTTATTCACTTGTTTTCATATGTATTCAAAAGGTTTTGTCAATAGTCCTTCCATCAAATTAAGCTTCTGACAATGTAGAATTGGATGTATATACCTCACTTGTTATATTTCTAACAAAGAGCATGAGAGATTGCATCTGGTCAGTCCATGAAACTCCTGGCTCATTTTAACTTGCAAATTCTCATAATGATGGCAATGAAGTTGTTATTAGGTGGCTAATGATATACCAGAGCTTGCCAATATGAGTTGAGCCAAATGACATGCAACTAGAAATTGAAATTCTCACTTCCCTATAGCAATTTGTTTCTAAAGTTGCATTTTTCAGATAGTATTATTTATCATCGTGACCTACATGGTGGTTTTATTTCGTTCTTCATTCTGGAATTTGGATGCTATTCCATCAACCAAATATAACTGCCCTTGTTCCTCTTACTCTAATGTCTTATGGATTGACATGAGTACATTTGAAGGAAGCTTAGGAGTTGCATCAGTAATATATATAGTGATGAGAGCTGGTCAAACTTTGAGAATGTATCATCATGTGCAATGATGTCAAATACATCTCTGATAAGAAGAGGTTCTAATTGAACATTATGGAAGTTCCAAGGTCTGAAAAGCCCACATTGGCAGCAGATGCAATCCTTAGTAGAAATATATGGTGATGAATGATTAGCACAACTGTAAATGAGTTAGCTTTGCTGTTTTTTTTTCCAGTTTCTGATGCATCGTGATCACCTTAGCTTGTTTTTCTTATGAATTTCATCTACCATGGCTGATTAATTTTGTTGGGTTGCTGATTTTATATGCATCTTATTCATTGTATTGCACACTTTCCTCATGTACCTTTTTGAAAAGGTTTGTCTCTGTTTAATTGTTTTTTATAACTATTACCTTGATAAGCAAGCCTAGTATAATTACTTAAACTGTTCCTTCTTTGAGATTCTTCAGTAGAGCAACCAATGTAGCTATTCATGTTGTTACAGGTCTCAGAAGTCAGCTCACTTTGGGGCAGGGCCGGTACTGCTGGACTTGGAAAAGCAGTGGAGGTTTTGGACACCCTTGGTAGCAGCATGACTAGTTTGAACCCCAATGGTGGGTTTGTTTCAGCAGTCGTAACGAAAGGCAATAAAATATCAATTTTGGCTTTCGAGGTTGCAAATACAATAGTCAAGGGTGCCAATCTCATGCAATCACTTTCAAACGAAAACATAGAGTATTTGAAAAATGTGGTGCTTCACTCAGAAGGTGTGCTCAATTTAATTTCCAAAGATATGGATGAGTTGCTGAGGATTGCTGCAGCTGACAAAAGGTGTGCAATTGGCCCGAAAGTATTTTAGTTTCAATCTGAGTCATAATTTGTTTGGAGAAGAATCCATGTTAAATTTTGTTTGCCTTCTTTAAATGGACTATATGTCTGCCCCCCCTCAAGAAATAACTAGTCTGTTTTGATGACCATTTAAACAGGGAAGAGTTGAGAGTATTTTCAGGAGAGATTGTTCGATTTGGTAATCGTTGTAAAGATCCTCAGTGGCACAACCTGGACCGCTATTTTGCCAAGTAAATATCTCATTTATTCTGCAGTATATTATTTTGAATGCATTTTGCGACATTAATGCATAACTTATATTTTTTTGTTTACTTGATCATCTTCTAGACAGGAGTCAGAACTTACACCTCAGAAGCAGCTGAAAGAAACGACAGCAGGTGCAATGCATACTTTGATGACGTTGGTTCGTCATACAGCTGTGAGTATTTTTATTTCTTGGTGGATAAAGAATAAAGCATCTATTCTATTATAAATGTGCATGCTGATTTCGTTCATGAATGACTAAAATATGCAATTTAATTAAATTGAGGTCCTTAACAAATCATTGCAATCTGATGTTGTATCTAGAACCCCTTTAAACTAGGAATTAGTTGATAAACATAATGCTTGAACTGCCAACACAGATTCCTGATGGGGTTAGATAATTCAGGATAGGTTTGTTCAAATAGGCTGGAATGGAAACTTAAGTTATTGTCGCATGCGTGATATTTATTTTTGTGGATTAACTATAAAATAATACTTTATTCATATAAAATATGATTCTAGATATTTAAGAGTTCAACCTATACCCTTAACACTGCTTAGGCTTTTCCTTGTCTATGCTTATGCTTTTGAAGCAACCCAATTATATCTAGCTACATGTTTGTCATGTCTGTATCTATTTTTATATGATGATTGTTGTTATGGCACAAGAAGAATTGTCTTGTGCTGTTGAAGTTGTAATGCAAAAATTTCAACTTGTAAGACATGACTCTCACGAATGCCTTGTTTCCATTGATATTTTTCTTCCTTCAAAGAAATCTGTCTTTAAAATATCGGGCATTGCAGTATAAGGTGTAACAAGCTAGTTGTTTGACCTGAAGCTTGCTGAAGATAGGTTTGCTTGTATACTTAGCACTCTAACGTGGCAACTATCAAGTACATAGAAAGTGACCTATCATATAGATAGCGAAATGACATCACTGTCTTTATTGATATTATAAAGAAGTTAACTTTATAATAATTGTCATAGGAATTCACCAATTACCCTTTCAGGGCCCTGTCTTTCTAGAAGTGCCTATAATTTTTTACCTATTTCCATATTTGTTTTGGGGTTGGTTGCTAACTTTTTTTCCCTCAGGAACTGTACCATGAGTTGCATGCATTGGACAGATTTGAACAAGATTATCGGCGGAAACACCAAGAAGAGGAGAACTTAACTGCAGTTCAAAGAGGTACACTTCTTTTCGTACGTGAACCTCCCATTTATTCATATCAGCAAAAGTCCATTATCCAACAACTTGTTTTAGGCTTTCTTCATATAGGAGATGAGTCGTCGTTTTTGGGAAAGATTGGCTATTTATCAAAATAAGATTGTCTTGATGAGTGCTGAAAGCTGAATCATTCTAGATAATTGAGCCTGTATCAACTTCATCAGAATATACATAAGCGTAAATATATTATGATAAATTGCCAACACAACACTCTTTGTCTCCAATTATGCTGAATTCTTGTAGTTTGTTGGGCAGTATGCACTCCATGCTGTATAAATAGCACCTTGTCTTAAGTGCACAATGTTCTAGAGAAAATTTAGAGCCTGCTATTGGGAGTCAGAGTGAGGACAACATCACTGATAGGGTGGTGTAGATTCAGCTATGCATGTGTATAAGATGGATATTATAATGTTGTACTTTTAGAAATTAAAAATGATATACACAGAAGATTACTGCTAACAGGTTGGCATCACTTCAAATTTGTGCTCAAATTACTGTATAAGCTACCTTATCAATGAAGCCTAGTACACTAGGATCCATAGATCACAGAAAACGCTGTTTCGGTACCGGACCCCATACCGGTGCCACACTAGTACTGTATTGGTATGGTACGGAATCTTTCATGCGTCCCGAGTGTCGGTACCTACTCGTACTCGGTACAGGTACCGAACCGGTACGGTACGCCTTGTACCGCCCTGTTCGGGCCGGTATGGCGAACTATAGATGAGACGCTTATCTCACTTCACTATTGTTGTACTCTTCCAGTCTTATTTAAATGTTTGTTTTAGACAATCTCAGCTTTCAACAAGACAACAAATTATTATTTATTTATGAAGAAAATACAAAAATGTTTGCTCTTTATGATATTATTTAACTTCATTGGGTGTTGCCTTGATTTTCAATCATCAACATTGTTGTCATGCGTGTGATATTCAATAACTAGATTTAGTCTTTCCCCAACGGATGAGATAATTCATGTTGCTTATGTAACTTATTTAATTAATTTTGGACCATGTTATGTCTGTCATTGACCTGTAGGGGACAATCTTCAAATTCTAAGGCAGGAGTTGAAGAGCCAACGGAAGCATGTAAAAAGCTTAAAGAAAAAATCACTTTGGTCCAGAATTTTGGAAGAGGTAGGTAGTTAGTATTCACTTACATGTCAACATTTCCATTAGCATGCAATTTTCTCTGCATTTATATTATTATTTTAAATATTGTTATTTTTCTTCACAGCCAACCCCAAATAGTTGGGCAAAGGGTGGACATTTATGATTATAGTTATCTTTCTTCACTGTATGCCCTGTAAATGTTGTTGCAAACTCTTCCTGCATGTAAATATTCTGTATGGTGCTCCTTTCAGAAGCATCTAATTTTTATGCCTGGGCTACTGAAGGGCCCTAACTATGGGTATCAAGTGTATGACTAGTTCTAAAAAGTAAACTTTTTGACTGGAATAGCAAACAGATTTTACCTTTGTTGTAGGTCGTGGAGAAGCTGGTAGACATTGTTCACTTCTTACATCTGCAGATTCATGATGCCTTTGGAATTGCTGGTATGTTTTTCTTATTAATTACTTCTAATCACTTATATGCAACCATATTCATATTCAGTGCTGTAAATATGAGAATTATTATCAATCCCTTTATGCTTACCTTCTTTGATGCAAAGCCAGAACCTGCAATACGAATGGCATGATCCTATTCAGTGCTTCTGTTCTAAAGAATGATTGCCTATAAGTGGATTGTGTATACCTTCTTTGTACCTCTTTAATTTTGTTTACTTTTAATTTTTAAACTAGATATTTATCATTTATCTTTGGTGAATAGTCTTTAGATTTGGTGGTGAAGGATTCAGAGTCATGTTGCTTAAGCATACGAGTATCAGCATTAAAAAAATTTCTTCATGTAGAAGGACAAGCCAACAGATTGGATCAAGGAAGAAAATCAAGGAGACACCCTAAATGAGCCATCACAAGTTTTTTGTTGGTTATTACAATTTACTTCTGAATGTGTTACCATCTGTGCTATTCTCTAGATTTAATGGGCTACTTCTAGACTACATAGCATATCACATCTGTTATATCAGATTAAGAAAACATCAGCTATACTCTTTTTAACTTGTGCATAACGTGTCCACCATTTTTTTTGTGGATTTAGTGTCTTTCAACTTGAAATCTGATATAAACTAGATTAAAAATTGATTAGTGGATATAATTGAAGACTGAATTGCATTACTTTGCCCGTCTTCAACTTGGACCTTTATATTGGTGGTTACAGAAGGTTTTTTGCTAGCAATTTTAAAGACGGAGAGGTTCTTGCAAATAGATGTTTTATTTGATTAAAATCTAAGAGGGCGGCTTGTACTTGCTGATCCGTTTGATGCAACAAGGGAGCTTCATTGGTTACATTTTTAAAACTTTATGCGAATTCATTCATTCATTGGTTATATCTACATGTTTTTGTTTGATGGTGGCATGGAGATATTGGCATGAATTTTGCTGTTTCATTGTAGATGTTAAAAAATTTCTTCATGCTAGTGCCTTCCTCTGTGATGTCAATTTGCCAATTGCAATAGTGTTTAATTGTTTTTCATTGAAAATTTTGGCCACATTTCATTCTCATGGTATATTACTCAGTAAATGGAAAATTATTTTTGTATCAAATTTCAGATGGAGATAAACCTGTGTGGGGTTCCACCAACGGTCATCAAAGTTTAGGGTCAGCTGGCCTTGCATTGCATTATGCAAATATCATCACTCAAATTGACACTCTTGTGAGTTCCTATATTCTGACATCTACTGTCAGTGCACGCATGCTGATCACGAAATACTTTGTTCCTTCCCTTCTATTTGCTTGTTTCAGAAAACTGTTTTTTTTTTCACTTTGTGGAAAACTAATTCATGACAATTTTTATTAGATTATTGATACTTAGAAACTCTTGCAACTTCTGTCACTTACTCAAAAATTGGATCCATTGAACCAAATGCACGCAATACTCTGGATCATGCTTGCAGTTTGAATATTTTCTCCTATTCTTCTCGCTGAAGCACTTTTTTCTGAACCACCTCTGCGATGCAATTTTTGTCACCACCTTTGCGATGCTATTTTTATCACTTTTGTTGAAATAACCTTTTTACTATCTTTTCTCTTTGATGTGCTGTCTTCTGCTAATATGATATTTTGATTATTGTTGCGGAAAATCTGTCTGACAAACATGCGGTCATAACAGGTATCACGATCAAGTTCTGTGCCTCCAAACACAAGGGATGCATTGTACAAAGCATTGCCTCCCGGCATAAAATCCGCTTTACGTGCCAAGTTACAATCATTTATGGTCAAGGAAGAGGTACATGATCATAGCTTTCTCCCTCTGCTGCTTAAGAAAATTTCGACCATGCTATATGATGATTCCACATTATATAAGATCTTTATTTGTTTACTGTTTCCTTTTTGACTGTTAGCTTACTGTTTATGAAATCAAAACTGAAATGGAGAAAACATTGCAATGGCTTGTTCCGGTTGCCAACAATACGATCAGGTAATGTCATTGTTTACACATAATTATATGATGCACTGATGCAGTGTATCTTTTTGACTCCCTAGAATCTTGAATTTGTCCAATGATATATTTTTTTTCACTTCCTGTCTATGGCTGCATAACAATCCTCAGAGCACACCATGGCTTCGGTTGGGTTGGGGAGTGGGCGAACACAGGGTCAGCATCTAATTCATTTCTCTTTTGCCTTCTTTTGCGGGAACTTTGATGTCTGCCACATCCAGGAGCAAGTTGTTTCAGATTTATCATCATCATCATCATCATTTGATCTTTCAGGGCTGAGTTGAATTGTGAACAAGCGGGGCAGACCAACTTGATCAAGATAGGGACACTCCACCATGCAGACAAGAATAAAACTGAGGCATGCATACTTGAGTTGGTGGTGTGGCTTCACCATCTAATTAGCCAGATTAGGTCTGGCAACGGAGGCATCAAATCTCCCACTAAATCCCCAGTTCGTTCCTCCACAAAGAAGCGACTGGTTATTCCTTTGGCACAGAACCAAGCTGTCGCACCCTCATCCATGCTTACCCAAGAAGATCAAGAAATGCTAGGGTATGTCGACTTCAGAAAACTTATACCGGGGATAAGCAAAAGCCAAGAATTCCACACTGCCAATTCAAGATTGAGCAAGCATGACAGGTTGAGTAAGAGCAGCAATCATTCTCCAACATGTGAGAATACACAGGAACTCTCTTCATTGAGGAAGTCATCAGTGGGCACCATCCATGATTTTGACATTGATAGGATTAAAGTTTTGGATGTAATTGATAGAGTGGAAAATCTTTAGAAACCATGAATTGTATATGTAGCTGTCTGCACCACAAGCTTGTGCATTGAGACTTAGCATTTAGGGTACAATGGGATTATTGGTAATATTGGGTAGAGGCAGCAGGGTAAGATAAACTAGAGTGGCAGAGGTTTGTATGTAACCAGAGCGATAGTGATCATGGTTGATTAGTATTATATACAGGGGAACTGTTCCATATTATTTGCGCAAATCAAAGGGACGAATTAGGCAGCATCATTGAGTTTGTAAAAGGTTTGTTTTGATTTTTCTAATAATCAATTTTCAGTTATTTTTCTGTCATTCTTCATCCATCACTGGCATCCTGAAGCGGATGGTTGTGAAAGTCGTATGGTTGGATGCAGTTTTGAGCTTGTGATAGCTGAAGTCTTGTCTTCAAAGTATTAGATATGCTATTGAGAAGACCAATAGTAAACCAAGGAAACCTTGGAGTATGAAAATATCATGACACTTTCATGAAAAAGGGGTTGTCGGACAATATTGACCTCTTCAACCGATCGAAGGGGCTGTACTCGTGAGAATTGGCAATTTACAGCTACATGTTATGAGGCTAAAGCTCTCCTATTTCTTCAAAAACCAACTACATTTTATGAAGAACAATTAAGAAAATATAAGGGAATAAAGCTTGGCCATATATGGGAGCATGCACAAAAAAACACATTTTTTTTGCATTCATATCCTCATAATTATTAAAATTTGCACGAATATCCTTCTAAAATTGATATTTGCATGTATATTCTTATAAAATATTTATTTTATGTGTATGTTCTTTCTTTTTTTTTTCTTGCATATGTATTTACACCATCTAACGCCGTTAAAAAATTAGTGATTTAAAATTTAAAATGATTGAAATATCCTTAATGGGTAGACATGCAAAAAAAAAATATTTATAAGGGTATATATACAAATAACAATTTTACAAGGGTATTTATGCAATTTTATATATCTAGGAGGGTTTATATGCAAAAAAAAAATCTAACTTTATTGTTTTTTATTTCAATTTGTTTGAACACTCGGATTTGTCTAGTGCCTGCTCTTTAATTTTTTCTATAAAAATATTGCTCAAGAAAATAATTGATTCGATAATTAGATAACAAAAAGGAGTTATAAATTTTTTTCACTGATCAAAAAATTATTCTATTTTATTTTTCTTCATTTATAACAATTACTATATTTTATTTCATCGAAACATATTTTATAATATTTATTGTTATAGATGCATATATAATAGCATGTATTAGAATGTAGAAAATGATCAGACTCTCTTAAAAGCATATGATAGATTGCAATGATCAAGCTTCTTTACTACTGCTATACTTATGGGTAGAAGAACAACATCAATCATGTCCAAGCAAAATTATTAAAGGACTTTAGAACCCTTCAGACTTATTAACAACTTCCGCGGCCATATGCTAGAAGGCCATCCCTTACATGTGTACCTTAAGCTAGTTTTTTTTTTTGGAGCTTCAATT
Source organism: Phoenix roebelenii (assembly GCA_025769935.1). NCBI lineage: Eukaryota > Viridiplantae > Streptophyta > Magnoliopsida > Arecales > Arecaceae > Phoenix > Phoenix roebelenii. Next base: position 1,984,597 of record JAOXJJ010000002.1, on the reverse strand, counting down.
TTTTAGAAGAAAAAAAATTTAGTATATTGAGTCTATCTTGTCACAATTTTTTAGCTCTAATGATAAATATTATAAATTTTATATACTAAAAGATAAATGTTGCGAAACTTTCACAAGTACTACTATAAGGGCTATTAGTATTATACGTACGAACTCTTCCGTACAAGCTATAGCAGCTCTAATAATGATATAACGGTTGTTACTTGAAGTAGGTTTGGTATAAAAAGTAGTGGCTTTGAAAAAGCTGCCCACATGTAAAGAATTTTAATTCTTACGACTACTTTGCTCTCGTTCCAACTTTTTCTTTTTGCGAGAAATGATTCCACTTTCCATGGCGTGTAGCATTGAGTGGAGCCGGGGAGGCACGGACAATGACATCCATTGAACGAAAAAGAAAAAGAGCCAAAACCAAAACCACATCATGAAGACCAGCTTGCAACCAACGCCAAATAGAGGACACAAACTAAATCAGAAAACCAAACTCTACATCAGTAGTGCAGGACGAAAACATTGTACTCCACCACAGCATCACCAGTCTTAAGATTGAAGCTGTGCGTCCGGGCCTGGGCATAACCCTGGGCCATCCGGAAAAGCCCACTTCCCCCGATCACCGGCATCTCCCTCACCTCCGAGAACACCGTATTCCGGCCCAATATGGTCACCGTGCTGCCATTGTACTTGCCTTCGGTGAAGGCAAAGTTCATGGACATCAGCAGGCCTGTCTCCTCCTTGGATGCCAAAGCGTAGAAACCCTGGGCCCGGCCCACTAGCTTTGAAGAGAGCTGAGGGCCAACGGTCAGCGCGTCGTCGATCATGACCAACGTGCCGAACCCGGTCGCCGACTGGTTGGCCGAGGCCGCCTGGGCCACCCCGACGGCGCTCGGATCCGGCCCGCTCACGACGTCGTGCCAGAATAGCCGCAGGTGGCTCAGCTTCTGGCGCACCGGCGGCGTCGCCGGCTTTTGACTCTGGAGGAAACTGTGGCGTTCTCCATCCTTGGCTAAGGAGGGAGTGATGGTGCTGATGAATAAGAGAACAAGAATGGAGATCGAAAAGAGTTTGCCCATGAGAACCTTCACACACACACACACACACACACACAGAGACACAGAGAGAGAGAGAGAGAGAGAGAGAGAGAGAGAGAGAGTGGTGAGAATGGGATGGGAGTTTGGGTTATGGTGGGATGAGTGGATGTGTCTGAGCCCTTGGTGGCTATTTATGGGGACCGTCACCTGTGGGTGGAGGCAAATTTTATTTAATGGGTCTGCTTTCCGGTCTTTGGTCTTTTTAAAAGCGAGTGGGTTGGTGGGTGAAACTTTCCTCATGATCTTTACCCGAGGAAGGGCATAGCTTGGAAATGCAAATAACACTTCTATTAGCTGCTGACTGAAATGAGAATAAAGAAACACTGATTTTTTTTGAAAAAATATTAGGAAATATACTTTTGACTTGGCAAGGTAGGGTCTCAAATTGGTAATCTGGTCATAAATCAAGTCTGCACTTTTAAGTTCCGATCTTTCATTGTATGAAACCAATCTGATTGAGAGCCATAGTATTTGGAGCTCTGGAGGATCAAGTATAGGCCTATTTTGCACCACTAATACATGACTTCTTAGGAAGACAATGGAGACAGCATGTTGCCATTAACTTGGAAGATTTTCTGATGCATGGTATGAATTCTTATACTTAAATCAAGCCTAAATGAGATACTTTTGGCATATCAGCATTCTCGTACATGGCCCACTCAGGTACGTACCTTTCGAAAGCTTAGATTCTTGACAAAGCTAGCTTTCCTGAGAAAGTCGATAGACATGACTTGGTTTTTTTTTTTTAACCCAAAAAAAAATATAAGTATGTAGCAAGTGTCAGAGTCCTTCCATAGTAAAATGGTTTAAAGGTTGTCTTTTTTCTGAAGGGTAATGGAGGAAGTGAATCACTTTCCCCAGATTTATTGAGATGGTAATAAAAAAAGACAAAGCTTGTAGATATATACAGAGTCAAGGCATGAGAAGAATAGGAGTGCAGAGGGGAGCCTGCTCCTTTCAGCCCGCATCAAGGGTAACAAGTGGTTCAATAGCAATCTATAGCTGTCAAGGAACCTCGGTGCACAGATTTCCCCAGAGCTAAAAACAGTGAAGAGTTTTTGTATAACACCGACAGCCAATGAAGAAGATTTTCTAACAAAAGTCACATACAATAGATGTGAGTGTAGTCCATAAAATCAGAAAAAATAAAAAGTACAAAAGAAAGACGAGATAGAGTCGTATCTATCTCAAATTTAAATTTAAAGTCAGAAAAAGTTAAAAGTACAAAACAATTTCCTTGTCGGGAAGAAAGTAGTTTGAAAATTTAAAAATCCAATACATATGTCCAGCATACTATATATTTTAAGTTTTCAAAATGTCATGAAATTATGCTCTAAAAAAAATTAATAATTTTTTGCTTAAAAATAGTTTTTATAAATTTTTTTTTAAGAAGGAAAGGAAGTGATTACAGCCCTATCAGCAATACAAATCCAGAGTGCTCCAAGAACTCTCTCCTGAGTTTTGGTGCAGCCAGTTAGCCTCTTGCTAGGTATGGCTAATGCAAAAATCTACTAGATCATTCAAATTGCTGAAGCTAATTACCCAAAAGTTATACAATTCTGTAACTTTTTTACATTTGATAAGCCAAGCAATATGTTAAATTAAGGAGGAGGACTTTCTCATCTTTCCTTCTCTATCAAAAAATTTCCATTTGTCTCATAAGAGAAAACAGTCGAGCCATTAATTGACACGCGCACAGCTTCCACATTACTGGGAGCGAGAGAGGAGAAGCCACAGCTTTGAGTGCTACCATCCTTGATATTCTTTGGTTGAATAGTACCAGTTTTATTTTACCTTTTATTTTTGTTTTCTATTATCTTTAAACTCAAGCAATTATACATCAATTCAACAACACCATCACCTTCCTATTTTCTCGAGATCAATTTTACTAGGACCGTGATGAAATGAAGGTGCCATTTTGGAGCAGACATTATTATATGAAGTGCTAAGTGCACTACCTACAATTCCAATGGTGGAGTTACGTGCGGCCTGAACAGATCTAAATTATGCTATTTATACATGAAGAGTTTCACAGATTTATTTAGAGGAAGATTCTATAACAATTATTAGATATCTTTATGATCCACTTCCTACCAACAGAAGACTTTATCCACTGGATTGTTGGCGATGATGCATTCACTGCTATCAATCAAGATTTCACATATTTATAGAAAAGCTAATAGTGCAGTTGATTGGGTGGCATCTTATGTGGCAAATTAAATGGGATCTACATTATAGATTTCTTCAGTAAATCTTCCTATTCAGTTTTGCAATATTTTATTTTCTAATTTCCATGAATGTATTTATGCTCAATTAATTTAAATCATTCGATTTACCAAAAAAAAGTGGTTGACTATCACCTGTGAGACTAAATTTTGGTTCTATGATGTGTATAAATATCCAAAATCTCTTCGGCGAATAACCGACGTGAGACTAAATATATACCCGCATGGATTCTCACAGTACCTCATAATAAAAGAAAAGTGGTCTCCTCTATATCACTTAAGAGTTGTGTTTGAATCAACTCTAGAATGCTTGGTTATACTTGCCTTCAAAGCAAGCCCTACCTTCGGGTGCCAAAGTATGCTACTCAAGATATTTAACCTTTGGGCATAATAATTAACATGAACTATTACATGTATGATGACTCCTATGAATTCCCAAACGGCCTTATTCCACCATGTAATGATTTCACCCAAGAAAATAAAAAAAATGAAAAGGTAGGACTATGCATTTTTAAGTTATGCATCTATTTCCATGCGCGTATATGTACCCACAGAACATTAATTTTGTTCCACCACTTGGATAACTTTATAAGGTGGTAACATCAATGTGATGCACCAAATATGATCATTAGAACGTTCTATCATGTGTATGATCCTAAAGTAATAAAAATGCCGTAAGGGAGGGTGGGGAGGTTGCTCCCAAACATTCTCAACCGTCCAATTCTCTCTCTCTCTCTCTTTCTCTCTCTCTAATTTCTTTTTCATCGTGCTGCTTCTTTTTTTTTTGTGCATCGGCAGCTCATACTGCTTTGACATGAGCACAACCTGCTACATCAGAAGCAAAAAGTCTACACAAAATAAAAGAAAATGAGAACTGCTGAGTCCAAAAAAACTCTTCCGAGTGGTGAGTAACAAACGAGACCACCCAGTCAGCAGTTTGGTTCGCTTCTCGAAGAACATGCCTGACCTGGATAGCCTGATACTTCCATAACATCCGTCGCATGTCGCACAGAAATGAATGCTCCACCTCCTCTTGCCATCGTGCTGCTTTTCAAAGTTCTTTCCTAAACACGCTCTTCCTCATGTAAGCAAAAGTCAAGAAAAGAATTCCCCGCACGAGAGACCTTCAAATTGGGGTAGTTAAGCAAAGTTATATATAAATTCTAGTCACTCTATTAAACCAACGAGAAGATCGTGGCGATAGAGGATGGCCACATTATAATATTTAATATCATACATATTATAATAGATGAATTTGTGCATGATTCCGATAATTAGTAGAATACCAGCATTGACGTGGGTCCACGATGTAGGTTTCTTCACTCCCGGTGAATTAATTGTATCCCACTGTCCCCGTTTAGCAGACTTGACCTCTGATTCTCTGAATGGAATAAATAAAGGCATGCGCAACGGTGTTTCCAAGAGCTAACTCCAGCATTGATTGAGAGCATTAGACCAGGAGCTATATTTAAAAGAAAACAGCAAGTTCCAGTGAATCCAATCCTGTCACATAAGCCTACACAAGGTGAGCCAATTAGTTTGAGTCACGAATTTCACTACACTCATTATTGCACTTCATTTGTCTTTGCCACCATCGTTTTCCTCTATAAATATAGCTTCCATCTTAGCTTAATTCCATGCCCTCCACGCATTGGCAGA
>JAOXJJ010000002.1:1963469-1979528 GCA_025769935.1 Phoenix roebelenii | reverse complement strand
ATTAAAAAAAAATAGATATCCACAACCCGCACTTATTTCCGCTACTTTTAGAAACACATAGTTTTCTTCCCACGAACCGATTCAACAGCATACATAGAACTAAGTAGTTGAAGAGAATGGTTAGAAAATAGCCATCCACAACCCGCACTTATTTCCGCTAATTTTTGAAGCACATAGTTTTCTTCCCACGAACCGATTCAACAGCATACATAGAAGATGGTGAATAACTAGAAATAAAAACGATGATGAGAGAGGGGGAGGGGGTCCATATTCCACGCTCATTTCCAAATCTTTTTCCCACATGTAATTTTCGCTTTTTCCTGCCCATATTTCTTCAAGCTGATCAAAAACAACAGATAAAGGAAACAAGAAATTCAGATCAAAAAGAAAAAAAACAATAGCTACCCCGAATGATAACGGATTTTCTCTCCCCATCCAAAAAAAGAGGAAAAAAAAAACAAAAATTACTCCAGTCAAAATCAACCAGTAAGAAGAAGCAGTGGAGAAGCCGTAAAATCTCAGCTAAGAGACGATAGAGAGGAGAAGAAGCCATACTTAGAAGAAGTCCACTAATGCCAGCAACAGTTCAGATCGCAGACCCACTTCCCCGATCTCGAGCGAGGAGAGCGAGGAGAATGCGGCGGTTTAACAGCTCCGAGATCGGCAATGGCGAAGAAGCAGAGGAGAAGGAGAGGCGAGGATTAGGGTTAGGGTTGGGAAGCGGAGAAGAGGGAAAAAGCCGCAGAGTGGAAGACGCTCGCTCATCACGAGAAAGACCAAGAGTGAAGATAATTAAAAAGAAAGAAAACAAAGCAGTAAAAAAAAAACAAAAAAGAATGAAGAATTCAAAAAGAAAATGAGCGAAGTGAGGTGGAATAATAATAATAATAATAATAAAGAAAGGGATCGGAAAGATCTCGCGCTCCCGCTCCGCGGAAATATCCCGAGCTTAATAATTCAAGCTGGTGGGCCCCGCTTCACTTGGGTGCACCGCCGGTGGCGTTCGGAAGAACTCTGGAAGGCGAGCGAGTGACCGAATTTTGCCCATGAATTACGTTCGAATGCCCCCATTCACGATGGCATCGCCACTGTACGAGGCAGGAAATGGAATGAGCACTCTCTTGCTATAAAACAACGTGAGCCCAACTGTGCCATGGGACCCTGCCTTCGTCCGCTTCGCTATCGGATGAGCATTCTGTCCTTGGAGTCGGCAATTTGTAAGCTGTCGCCCCAATGATTTATTTAACCGGTGGAAAGGTAATAGCTCGGTCTCCACAAAACAAAGACCACAATGGGACGTAGGTTTCACTGCAACTCCAGCGGAAAATGAGGAATGACGTATCGATCCGTATTGGATGATTAGCAGACCTGGTTGGCATTGAATTCGATCTATTACCTACTTAAAACACGTATGATTTGTCTGGATTAGGGTTTGCTGTCGGCATGACTCAGAATTTTGTTGCCACTTCCTTGATGATAGAATTTCTTTTATTGCCGATGCCTTTTAGAGTAAATTTTGGATTTAAAATCCATGCGTCTCCAATGCTATTGGCCAAAAAAAAAAGGGTTAAGTTTGTTCTACGGTCAATTTTAGCTGGTCAGTGCGCAATTCATTTAGTGGTAGGTCCAATATGTGATATAAACGTAATGCAGCTAAAATAATTTTTGTTGACCGCCTTGTTGCGTCCAACATAAATTGCATGGCATGGCGATCCTTATCTCCTCAAAATAGAAGAAACACATATTATACAATTTGAGAGATATCTCACACATTCTATTTGAATCATCTTTTTCGAGCTATAACTCGAAACTGCATAAGCAAATCTAATTTAAATTATTTTTGGCTTAGGACGACAAATTTCCACAGAAATCCTTCCATCGTTTGCCATCAAATAGTTGGCTCGAATTTTCAGCACGAAGCTTAAGGAGCATTAGGTGATTCAAATCTTCATGAGATTCAGAACATCTAGATGGCTCGGTCAAGGCACATACTTCCACATGTGATGCGTAACCTGTCAATTTTTCTCCCCCTTGGTTAATCTAATTCAACTTCTACCATCCTCTAAGTTGTAATTTTGTGGTTTGAATCCTTCGAGCCATTCAGCATTTTACTTACGTCGTATTACCTAAAAAGGCTCAGCTGCCTAGCACTAATTCCACGCAAGACACGGAGGTTTTTTTTCCAAGGATCCAGCTGCAATGATTAAATATGCTGATAGATACTTTACTAATAGATGCCAGAAACATTAGGAGACAGATTTAAAAATACAACCAAATGTAACACATGAGTTGGTCCCCAAATTATGCCACATTTGAAAGGGATAGCTCGGGCGCAATCTTAATGATTGCACTACTTAACAGGAGAAAGCATAGCTTGTCTCATTTATGAACAATTAAAAAGGGCACCTGGGGAGCTTCCATTTGTCCCTCTCCCTCTCTCGCTTGGATAAACCGTGCTTTCTCATCTACTCTTTTTTTATTTTTTTATTTTTATAATCAATCATTCAATGATTTTTTTTTTCTTTTATTTGAGATGTGAAAAAGAATCTGAGCACTTCTAAGCGATCTAAAAGCCATAATCAAATTCAAAGAGTAAGTTCAAGCGCATGCAAACATTGTTCTTTTAGTATTTCACCATCAATGAAATAATAAATTGAAAATTTGCCCACCTTATCACAGTCTGGGATTCTAAGTGAGGCAATTACTGAATCCCCAAAAAAAAGAGATGAGGCAACTAGTACTTGCGGACAAACGTAGTGAGCGCCTCGCGTCACATCAATCAACCAATGAAGGCATCCATTTTAAGATCTACCTTCGTTGCTTTCAGAACCAGTAGAAGAGGAGTATAGCTCTTGTGCATTTTCCTTCTCAACCTTGAAGAGCTCCAAATCGATCATAGCATGATTGGGCCTGGGAACAACATCAGCATAGCCTTTTAACTCCTGGTTGAGCGCGTACCAGCTTACGAGGCAATGGGGTAAAGCGGTGGACCTGGTCCTCGGTCAATACTTCAACGCGTTGGAGCAAAAGCAAGACCGGACGGCTAATAAGCTATATGCCGTCCCCTCTTTTTCCCATATGGCTAATCAACTCTTTTTGCTGATTGACCGTTAGGAATCCGGGCAGAGTGTAAACTTGGGACTCCAAGGAAGTGGATATAAAAGGTTATCGATTTTTAATCTGTATCTTCTGGTTTGTTTCAAGGTTATTCTAATCTGAGAATTCTGGGCCTGCTAGAATGTCCCCTAGTTACCACTTACCAGTCAAATTGATGTTTTAAATAATGATCAGAGCAACAAAAGAGAAGTTCTAAAGGTGCCTAGAAGGAGTAGGTTCAATCATTTGATGGTTAGTTATCTTAATCATTGGCCATTGTAGTAACTACAGAGAGGAGCCTCCCCTGTGGGGTTTATACTTTATAGCTAGAGATGGGCACAGGGGCAGGGCAGGCTAGAATCGAGGCTCCGAACCACTTCTTTGAATCCAATCGCTTTTTACATTTTACAATGTACCATAGGTAAGAAACCAATTAATGAGGCTTCCAAGAATGCCCTTAGCTATTATCTAGTTGTCTGACATCAAAAAAGAAAAATTCAATCGGAAAGACGGAAATAATTTTTTTCAAACCGGTCAACCCGATTCTCCAAAAATACTTAGAAAAAAATTAAAATTAGAAAAAGCAAGGTCTGGATTTTCTTTTTCTTTCATTAAGCAATAAAAAATAGTGATACTTAACCTTTATTTATACCAGCGAGGTCCATTCTTGCACATTTTGAATTGAGTTTCTCTTCTAATTTAAAAAAAATTCAACTTTTTCCAAAATAGATATTACTAGTGAAAATAAATATAAAGAAAGCTAAAATTCTACGGGAGGTAGATCTCGACTTTTTTTATCGATTTTACCTTCAAATGCTCCACCTAATTCTTCCATATTGAAAAATACATCTAGTTAAAATCTTTCTCAAATAGAAAGTTTTAAGTTTGGCGGATCCATTTTTGGGCCCAAATAATCAATTTTGGGCTTGATCGTTTGGTGCACCACACCTTTTTAGGGGATGGTGCAATATTGTAGAGTTTGAAAATTTATCTAAATAAAAAGAATCATCTCAATTAAACGTCACATGGCCAAGATATGACCTCTGAGCAGATTCAGCTCTTTGATATGGTGGATCTCGCTCCTAAATCTTGCCCATTTCTATACATAATAATTAAAGTGATGTACATCGAGTATGTTGATCCTTCTAGATCAAGAAATCATTAAAAGCAAGCAATCGGTTAAATCTCATACTAATGCATGATAAGCTTAATAATTAGGTTGGCATGCACCAACCCACTAGTTTTACCAAGTAACTTGAAAAATAAATAAAATAAATATTTATCACTAAAAAACAGAACTTTCTTTATGTGAAAAATATTCTGAATAGTTTGTTTTATTTTCTTGTATTCCGTCAAATTCAACTTTATCTTTTCTTATATAAATAAATCTGTAATTTTGTTTGGTTGGAAACCTTGAATAAACCTGTATAGGTGGAAATGTTGTTTGGTTGACTAATTTGGGATAAATAAATTATTGCTTTTTTTTTTTGCAATTCAATATGAATTAAAGCCATATCAAAAAGTTGAATAAAATTTTTTGATACCTCCCCGTTGAATAAGTTTAAGCCAGTTAACGTGGTGATATACCTGTTGAATAAAATTATGCCGGTTAGAGGTGCAAAAATTTGATGTCTGACAAAATAAACTGCTTATTCAGCATTTATATGAGATTAATTCACGAAACAAAGATAGCCTAGATTATGACGAACGACATCACAACTAACAAAAATCTGAACAATATTTCTTCTTGATGGAATCTTTCATGCAAAAGAACGGTCGATGCTCTTGCACGCTCAGCCGTCCGATCCACCTCTCTTGCCATCCCCTGGATCGATCGGATTGCCAAAGGATGGCATGGGATGACTAATTTGTTTAAAAATCACATAGGATGCCATGTGATTGAACTGATGCATATGGAGTTCCGAATCATAGAGTTTTAAATGCTATTCTGTTTCGCTCTTGTTCATATCTCCTTGGTTCAGTTCACTGCACAGACTTTCTTCTCTCTTTTGTTTACAGTAATGCTAATCACCCCGACCATGTAACCAAAGAAAAAACAGTAAAAAAAGACAGAAGACCTGTCCTGCACCCACAGCAAGCGGGCCATCCTGCTCGTGATGCTCCCAGACACGCGGGGCCAATCACCAAACGAGCCAAAACCGCAACTGGCAACTGGGGTTTAAATATTTCTCAGCTCCCGCCAGCCACAAAAACAAGACTCCAGCCAGCATGCTATTTTATTACTTCAATCATCCGGCGTTTCCATGTATGCTGTAAAGTGCTCCATTAGAAGAGGCGCAATAACTAACTCAGAATTAGTACTAGAAATAAACATATCATCTGAACCCTCATACCTTAATCACCATAAACTCTTCCTACATATAATAAACATCCGATTTGTACATTAACATGTGTAACCTTTTGTTTGAGTGAGAAAGATGCTGTTTGCTTCAGAGAAACAGAAACCGCGATGCATAAAATAAAAATTGGCACCAATTGAATATATAACCCATAAACATCATTATACCGCTTATCTAACATTTGCTTTACCATGGGTGATACCAAACCACAAGCATATATAAAGAACTATATCTGTCTGTTCAGTATTCAACTTTACACACATCCAGCTCTACTTACCAGGGTTCCGTCGAACATTACTCCGAGATTCATACTTGTTTAGTTCTCAGATCAGGCTTTCTCTTAACATATCCTTCTTTTCTCAGTCCAGCTCTACCACAAATGCCAATAGTCATACGAAAAGGAATAGATTAATCAGAATTTCTGATTGACAGGGAAATGATAGAGAAGTCCAAGTAAAACCAGAAAACCAACTCTCATGATAAGTAGTTACCAAGCAGATATTGGTGATTTAAGAGGTAAAACTAAGTATTTACCCACTATAACTGCCTCAAAGGAGGTTGACCGGTCATCCATAATAAGGCCTCATGGTTTTTCCAGACCTTGGATCAACCTGGTCTCAGAATCTGATCCACGTTAAGGAGAAGTCTAGAGGCAGAGATTTCAAGTGCAGGTCAGAACTGGAAATGCTCAATGCACCTTAAGCACTGTGATCTTTGGTTTCCATAACAATGAAATGTATGGAGAATGTATGTAAATAAACAAGCGCATAAAATGTCGTTTTCTATGCAGATGACTATCAAATTTAGAAAAACGCGACTCCCAGTAATGCCACAACTAGTCTCTCAACCCAAACAACTGGGACAGGGCTAGCTGATTATTGCTTCATGCAGGATCGTAAGGCTCTATCATCCAGTGAGGCACTGGTTTCCAGGTCCATATCAAACAATACTACTTCTACAAGGAAAATATTAGTAATCAAAATCAGTTAGGGAAAAGTACAGATGGTGGTGCCTCTGCAAGATTGTTAAGATGACAAATGTAGTCCTGTGCATGCAAACGGAGGAATAAAAAGAAAAGGATGAAGGTTCTTTAAGAATTAGTGCCATTTCATAAGAGCAATGTTTGAAAAGATGTGCTTGAATGCTCCTGCATCACTTATCCTATATGTATATTTGAGGATTTGTTGTGCCATCTGTTGAAGTTAACTACTGCCAATGAAGTGATTTCTTCAGTTTTCAGTTCCGAGCTCCTCTGAATTGGGGATGAATTCACATTTTCTCCTATGCACACTTCAGACAATTGATTGAATTCTTGCATTCCAACTGCCTTCGGCGATGTCCACAAAACCTTTAAGATGTTCTTTTGCTATTGGACTCTCATACTCTTGGAATGAAAAGGATAAATACTTCAGCAAAATTTAGGCAGACATTATGTTTGATATCTTGACTATCGTGATAGTTGATGAAATATGCATGCCAATCTAGCCAACGCAATTCTCACCTTCAAACACCATGAAATGCTTCTTAGTCTTGCAACATCAATCATTTTCATGGTATAACCTTATGCAATATCATAGCCATAGTATGATGAATCTTTTTCAAAATCATTCCAGAAAGAATAACAAGCCATAGCCCCTTTATCTATTTGTTCAGTTTAATGGATGTGACACTTTAGGGTGTTCACTTCACGATGTAGTGGAGTGAGACTGACTTCAATCATGGAAATTGTCATTATTACATCTTCTCCCTCACTTTTTATTGTCATGTTATTTTCCTACACTGGGAATTAACCTGCTTGTAGAGATCAACCAAAAAGATCAAGGGTGCAGCTCAAAAAGTTCTCATACGAACCTCATTTCCCCATAGTGTGAAGGATATAATTAGTAATGGGCCATAATGAAAAAAAAAAAGAGAAAAGGATGGAGGCAGATAACAAGAATGAATGATCTAAATATATGCAAAAAACAACATCAGTAGTAAAAAACCAACCAACCTCCACAAAATATATGTTTTAGTAGATAAAGGAACAACAAACAAAGAAAGGATAATTTAGAGTTTGCTTCCCAACTAAATGTTAGATCAATTCTTGCATACTAAGGCGGGAACAAAATAAAGAAAGTAGGTTAGATTACACTAGAGAGAGAGAGAGAGGGAGGGAGGAAACAAAGTAGGTTATGGTTGAGTACCTGTGATTTCTGATAAAGCCTATTAATAACATACTCTAGAAGGCAAAACATGATCATATTTTCCTAACAGATTCTTAGTTTCAGAATGAAGAAATAATACTACTGTAATTTCAATGTCCAATAAGGAATGGAAAAATTAAGGAAAAGAGAAAAGAAAAAAATAAGGATAGCCTCACAAAATCCACTCCAACAAGCAACAGCACCGATAGTGATCCAACTGTTAATTCATCAAATTGTCAACAAAATTCTCACAAAGCTCATCTACAAATACATTGAAACAGTTCTACAACATAATCCTAAGGAGAGTACAACACATCTAAACCAGCACAGATGTTTGGTTCAGCTGTAAGTAAAAGTGGAATAGGAATAGTTATTCCTTTTGGAATAGCTGCTCCACAAGTTGTTACGTGTTTGTTTGGCTACAGTTTCTTAAGTAACTTTAAGCTGAATTTGTTGTAGGCCATTAAAGAAAATTGAGAATGGAATTGAAGTTTACATCATGAGGGGAGAGGTAGCCCAATCTTTGTTTATATTTTATACCTAGTGCTAGTAGTTATTATTCGGTATCAAGGATGAAAAGCTCTTCGTTGTGAAAATTTACAATGTCTCAGGTCATGAGTCTTGGAAACTATTCAACCAAATGCAAAATTTTTGAAGACAAGTATCTACATTGTCTTCCCAATAGATGAGAGCCTCTCGATTTAGAGACTAAATTTTAGATAAATTGAGTTGCATAGTTTCTTCTTTGTTTAATAGCAAACCAAAATAATAGCATTTGCATATACTTGAACATCTCACAGAGTCATTATAATGTACTTGCTATTTGAAGAATAAGTTAAAAAGAATTTTTCCCCCTTCTTGTTCAATTTTAATTCACAAAGAAATCCCGCATGTAACGATAAAAATCAGAGAGTATGATGCTATGAAAAAAGTTAAACATCCAATGCTTAACATTACATGCCTGATCAAGTTGAAGAACCTGTCTCACAACAAATGGCATAGACTTGACCTCGAGCGGCACCAAAGTAGGCTGAATGGCCAGCCAATGCTTCTCATAAACTGGATATTCGAGCTTGGAGGCTCAGCTGGTCTTTGACGTCGAGAGGGGTTGCCGTCTGGTTCCTGATCCGCTTGATCTTGGGGCTCGACAAGCCCCTGTGACCAAACCCATAAAGCCGGAGGACCTGGTTGTCAGCAAAGTTGAAGGCCCTCTCCATGCTACCGAGGCACTTCTCCACCGGATAATCGCCGTAGCTGCCGCAAGGCTTGCACCCGACAAAGTGCGTCACGAAGGGCCACCTCTCGTCCCCGAGCCCCGGGTGGTACTTGTCCATCATCTCCTCGTAGCGCTCCACCAGCCCAGTCCAAAAGCCATGGAGGTAGTATGAATTCTCGATGTAGACCCTGTCGCCCCACCGATCCTGCTGAGACAAGAGGAGGTAGATCAAGGCGGACTGGTCGTCGGCCTCGAATGCTGGCCGGCCTTTGAGGTTGGCAGTGAGGATCCGGCCGGCCTCCTCCCGAATTGGCCCTTTGGGGCCCATCGGAGCCCAGGCGTCGAGGAGATCCAGCGACCACTGGCAATTGCGCAGGAGGAAGCTGCCGGTGTTGAGGGCGATCCAGGAATGCTGGCCGAAGAGGAGATCCGGATAGCCATGGATGACGAGATTGTGGGCGTCGTAGCGGGAGAGCGGGATCTCGAAGGCCATGTCGGTGAAGAGGGCGTCGCTGTCCATCCACCAGATCCACTCCACCTCCGGGTGGGAGAGCATCAGGTGGCGCATCAGCGGGAGCTTGGCCCAGTACCCGGCGAGCTCCCGATCCAAGTGGGCCATGTTGTAGACAATCTCGATCCCGTGGAGGCGGCAGTAGTCGATCTTGTTCTTGGTGGATTTGAGGAGGTAGTGGTCGCCGATGGGGTTGTCGCAAGGGTTGGGCGGCGATCCGGTGACGAGGAGGATCCGGGGCTTTCCTCCGGCGACCTGGGACGGGAACCCGGGGTTCTCGCTCAGCCACCGGCCTCGCTGCTCGTTCCAGTCGGAGATCTTGGGGCCGAGGGTGTAGTTCTTGGCCGCCGCCGCGGCCGCTGTGGCGGTGGAATTGTCGGCGGCGAGGGAGGTGGAGTTGGAGGCGGAGTCGACAGGTGGGGGCTCCTCGTCGTCGGGGTCGGAGTCGGAGCGGATCTCGCGGAGGATGCGGTCGATGTCCTCGATGACCTTCTGATCGGAGTCGGAGTTGGCGCCGGGGCCGCCGAGGTTGCCGAAACCGACGGTGCCGCGGAGGACGAGGATGGTGATGAAGCCACAGAGGACGGTAATCTTCAGGTTGTTGAAGCTCTTCTGGATCTTCCGCCGGCGAGATCCGCCACCGGATCGGGCGGTGGGGAGGCTGCCACGGTCCCTCGTCTGACCCATTCGGGGTCGCTCCCCTTGCTTCCCTTCTCCTTCTTCTCCCCTTCGCTTCGAATCTCTCTGGCGACGTTATCCGCGGGGTGGGACGTTGGTTCGACTACGGCCGCCCTCGGCTCCAGGAGGAAGAGAGAGAAGAGGGGCCTTAGGCGGGTATCATCGGAGAATAAATATTGTAGTAGCTTCCCCTTTTGTACGAAAAAAAATTCTAAAAATTAAAAACTTTTTAATTTGTGCTGCCTGATTTAATTCTAATAACTTTTTCCCCCCTTTGCTTTAACCTTGTTACAAGCCAAAATATGGCTCGTGATCATGAGTAGGAACACCTTTAACCGTTAGTGAGTAGTGACACTATGCGCGCACATTGGATTTGCTCATGTTGCTGGAAATTGGACTCGGGATGACCACTCGGTTGAGAGGAAAGAGCTCCTGCGTGAGTCAGCGGGTGGCAGGCGGCGTCCTTCAGGAGACCTGCAAGAAGCCGGTGGTCGGGATTTCCGGCGCCGGCCCTCCGATGCCTAAGTCAGAGGGGGAAAATATACGAGAAACTATATATCCAGGATTTCAGTGTCCAACCCCCTTTAAGATGGGAGAGTTCCCTTTTATAGGGAGGCACTGGATTACCTGTGATACGACGGGGCGAAGTTACCGTATGATTGAGCATGTCGTATGAATTAACTCAAGATCGTGCGAATTATTGCACTGCCGTAGGAGAGCAGGTCGGAGTCAGCGTGTCGTTGTGACTGACTGTCGTGGAGAGCTTGAGGTCCGTAGGTAGCATTAATTGTTGAGTGAGCCGGAGATCAGCAGAGGCCATGCGCATTAATTGTTGACGGCGGTGGCAGAGCATGGTCCCTGGTCGTACTACAGATGGATGTGACCGCAGTAGACAGGTCGGACGCCTTCAAGTCGGAAGCCGGGTCGGACGCCTTCAGGCACGTGCTGGCCGCGCGGTCATATGTTCCGGAGCGACTCATTTTTCCCCCAACACTATCCTCGACTTCCGAGTTCGAGCCACTTGCTAGCTCGGGCGCGGGAAGTAGCTGTTTCTGCCGTGTTGGTGTAGACCAAGAAATATTGAATTGTTTTGGCGCTCCGCGTGCTTCAAGGCGTTCTTAATGGGAGGAGAAAGGGCGACACCCTTTTGCTTTTCGAACCATCCTCGCGTCGTCGGCTCATGATGGGGCTCCGCGATCCGATGGGACGCTTCCCTGATTTTGCATTTAAAGCGCCGATCTAAATTGAATATACCGCTTCGGTCTTTGGGGCCGACGCGTGGCATGATCTGGACGGGAGGCGGGATTTTGTCTCACCGATCCGGGCCGTTGAAGAGGTCTATATAGACCCCTATCCTGGCCCTAAGGGTTTCTATTTGGCCGCCATTGCTGTTGCTCCCAGTTCCCATTTTCCTTCCTGTTCTTTCCGGCGGTATCCCAAGCGATTATCTCGGTTTCTCTTCTCCAACTCGTCATCATTTCTGGCGAAGATTTCAGTAGGTGTCCCCCCCTCGTCTGCTCGAAGGGCTCTTGTTTTTACTTCCCTCTTTTCTTCTTTCTTCCATCATTTTCTTTCGAGATAGGTCATGGTCCGAACGAAGTTGGATCCATCATGAGTGGTGAGGAGATGGAAATGGCCGAGGAGTGGTTATTCCCTCAGCATGGGTTTCGTCTCGAACTCGCAGGGTCGGAGGATCGGATAACGAGGCCTCCCCCAGACCGGATCGGAGTGTATGTAGAAACACTTTGAGTCGGCCTGCGGTTCTCTCTCCACAGGTTCGTGAACGAGCTCCTAGCGATGTATCAACTCGTCCCAGCGCAGCTCGCTCCGAACGCATGGAGGATGATCGTCAGTTTTTTGTCCCTGTGCCTGGCGCACGGGATACCGACTTCTGTCAATGTCTTATGGTGGTACTTCTTTCTGAAGTCCAACCCGAAATATGGAGAGTGACTCTACCTTGCCCTTCGGGGTAGTCGGCCATTTTTTCGGGGCGCTCCGACATCCATTCACGGATGGAAGGAGAAATTTTTCTTTTTGTCCTCCGAGCGGGTGTGGGGGTTCGACCCCAGGTGGGGGCAAGCCCGGCTCAAGACCGCCAACAAACTCTCCAAACTGTCCGGGAACGAACAGGGGATCCTCGACGCTCTTTGCGGCCTCGAGGCAAACATTCTTCTGAACGACCTCGTAAGTGAGGACGCTCTAGTTAATGTCGGCTTAAGCTTGGCGCACCCTCAGGGTAAGGATGGTTGTGGTTCTTTGTTTCGTTCATTTTGCTCTTTTTTTTTGTTTCTTCTTTCCTGACATCCGAATTTTTTTCTTTTTTGTCCTTTCAGATGTCCCGAAGATGGTGACCAAGAGCGCGACTCTCTACGCTCGATTCCGAAAGAGGGCAGCCAAAATTGGTAGGGGCCCACCCGAGCTGAGGAAGAGGGCCAGATCTTCAGCCGGCACAGCTGCCGAGGAGAGTGCCCCCCAGGCGGGGTCCTCCAGGCCTGCTCGGAGGGAGGTCCCGAGCTCCGACCATGGGGGCTCAAGCTCTGCGGGGGCTCCTGCGACGCTCGCATGTCCGGCTCCCATCTCGCAGCGCTCTAGTCAGCCGTCCGTCCGATTTTAGCACTCGGCCCCCGAGTCGGGGAGCAGCCAGGGGTGCTTCTGTTTCGGCCTATTTCGGCCTATTTGATTTCTAAAGATTTTGCTGACCAGCCTTTGATAAGTTGCTCCAGCATTTTTCAAGCCGAAAGGCATCACTTTATAGCAGTGGGTGCTTCTGTTGGTGATGAAGGCCGTCTTCTCCTCATCTTCTGGCGCCATTTGGATTTGGTTATATCCCGAGAAGGCGTCCATAAATGTCAGCAACTGGTGCCCCGAGGTGGAGTCCACGAGCTGGTCGATACTGGAAAGTGGAAAGCTGTCCTTTGGGCAGGCTCTATTCAAGTCGGTGTAGTCCACACACATGCGCCACTTTTCATTGGCTTTCTTGACGAGGACCACGTTGGCGAGCCAATCTGGATAGGAGACCTCTCGGATGAAGCCGGCCTCGAGAACTTTGTCCACTTCCTCAGCCGTCGCCCGCTGTCACATCGGGGCGGAACCCCGTTTCTTCTGCTGCACGGACTTGCAGGTCGGTTTCACCTGAAGTCGGTGAACCATGACCTCGGGATCTATTTCCGGCATGTCGGCGGACGACCAGGCGAAGACATCCATGTTGGCCTGCAGGAACTAGATTAGGTGGCCTCTTTCGCGGACATCTAGGCCGGAGCCGACATGCACGGTTAGCTCAGGGCAGTCTTCTTGTAAGGAAATTCGGGTAAGAAGCTCATCAGGCTCTACCCGTTCTTTTCGAGGGTCGTCCCGTGCTTCCAATGTTTCGATGGAGAGTGTCTGATCTGGTGTTGAAGTTGACGCCTCGGCCGGTCGCTCCCCTTGGCTTATTGCTTTGACTGGTTGCTTTGCATTGTGGGTCGTCATGTAGCATCGCTTTGCTACTGATTGGTCCCCACGGACTTCGCCTACTCCTTAGTTAGTGGAGAACCGAATGAGCAGGTGACAGGTCGAGACCACAGCTCAGAGGGCGTTGAGCCCTGGTCGTCCAAGGATGGCGTTGTAAGCCGAGGGCAAACGGACCACGAGAAAATCCATCCTTACGGTACTTTCTTGAGGGGCGAGCCCGACCGTGACTAGAAGGCTGACCTGCCCTCAACCGGGACCGAATCCTCGATAAACCTGACCAGTGGGGCATTCATTCTTCGAAGCTGGTTTTCCGTCATCCCTATTTTTTGATAGGCGTCATAGTACAAAACATTCGCCGAACTTTCATTATCTACTAAGATGCGCTTTACATCAAACTTGTTTACAATCATGGAGATGACTACAACGTCATCATGAGGAGTCTCAACTCCTTCCAAGTCCTCGTCCGAGAACGAAATTGCTTCAGAGGTGCGGGGGCGCTTCTGGGGAACCCTTTCCTCGGCTGGCTCTCCAACCGGGCTTCCTCTACCAATGGTATTGATGGTGCCGGCGATGGGCCTGTTGGCATTTGGATCTTCGGGTTACGCGGTGTTTTCTGCTGGCCTCCTTTCCTCACGCCGGTTCCGCACAAATTGGTTGAGTACTCCGTGGCGGATGAGCGCCTCGATCTCGTCCCGGAGATGGAAGCAATCTTCCGTATCATGGTCGTAGTCTCGGTGGAAGCAGCAATACTTTCTAGGGTTGCGCCAAGCTCCGGAGTCCCGCATCGGGAGTGGAGGTCAAAAATAATTCCGGCCCTCGATTTCCATCAGGATCTCTGTCCGGGGAGCATTGAGGGAAGTGTAATTCTCATACCTCTCCGAGGGTACTTGTGGCCTCGCCGGAGATCTCGTTCGGGGCGAGGACCTTGGTCGGAGCTGTCCCTGCGGCCAAGGTGGGCTCCTTAGCCGAGACAGGTTCTTGTTTCGGCGAGGAGACAGACTTTTAGGATGACCGCGCTCCTCGCGGCGTCTCTTCTGCTTCTTGGAGGTCTGCTCGGTCGCACTCCGCCTGGAAGCAATGGTCTCTACTGCTTTCGCGTACTTCCGAGCTCGGGCCAACATCTCGGTGAAGTTGGCAGGGAAGCTCTTCTCAATAGAGAAGAGAAACCTGTAGGAACGAGCTCTAGTCTTAAGTGCCGACATGGCTATCGACTGGTCGAGCTCGCGAACCTCCCAAGTTGCAGCGGTAAAACGGTCGAGGTAGTCTTTGAGAGACTCTCCCTCTCTTTGTTTGATGTCGATGAGGGAGTCCGAAGTCTGCCGCTGACGTCGGCTAGCAGCGAAGTTAGTGGCAAACTGCCTGCCGAACTGCTCAAAGGAAGACATTGTACTGGGCTTCAGCCCCGAGAACCAGAGCCGGGCCGCTCCCCGAAGTGTCACTGGGAATGCCATGAGGGCTCGGTAACTCTCCAAATGGTCGAGGGGGTCGGTCGTACCATTGTAGGGCTCCACCTGGGGCATTTTGAACCTTGATGGGACTGGCTCATCCTTGATCTGGCGGGAGAAGGGGAACTTGATGGTAAACTTAAAGTCACCCTCACATCTCGCTTTCTTGCTGTGGAGCACCTCAATTTGGCGCTCAAGCTTCTCGACCTTCCTGTCGAGTTCTCCGCTCTGGGGGATCGCTACGGTGGTTTGCTCTGCCGCAAGTTGCCCTGGGACCGACTCAGCTTCTGATAGCTGTGGCCCGTTGCCTAGGCCCCTCGCTAGGGGTTCTTTCCAGGGGATGCTCGGGCTGAACCCTGGCAGCAGCATCGCTCCTCATTGTTAGCCCTTGAGGAGTCGTGGAGGTTTTGGCCCTGGGACACCGGTCCGTTCAGAGGAGGCACTGGTTGGACCTGGGCCTGCGGAAGCGACGCAGGTGGGGCTCCCTTACGTTGCAAATCTTGGACGGCTGCGGCCAAGGCTTGAACTTGCTGCACCAGGATGTCGAACTATTCCGACTGAACTTGGAGAACTGGATCAGCCGGGGATGGCAAATTCTGGACAGAGTGTCCATAACTTGGTGGGAGACGTCGGGAGGCGTTAGAGGCTCCTTTGCTTCTCAACTTCATGGCCACGATTTGGGCCCTTCCTCTAGCACCAATTGTTGCTGAAAATTGGACCCGGGGGTGACCACTCGGCTGAGAGGGAGGAGCTCCGGCGTGAGTCGGCGGGTGGCAGTCTGTCGGCAGGTGGCGTCCTCTAGGAGATCTGCAAAAAGCCGGTGGCCGAGGTTTCTGGCGCCGACCCTCCGATGCCTAAGTCTGAGGGGGCAAATGTATAAGGAACTATATGTCCAGGGTTTCAGTGTCCAGCCCTCTTTAAGATGGGAGAGTTCCCTTTTATAGGGGGCACTGGATTACCTATGATACGATGGGACGAAGTTACCATATAATTGAGCATGTCGTATGAATTAACTAAGATCGTACGAATTATTGCAATGTCGTGGGAGAGCAGGTCGGAGTCAGCGTGTCGTTGTGACTGACTGTCGTGGAGAGCTTGAGGTCCGTAGGTAGCATTA
>JAOXJJ010000002.1:1917309-1963369 GCA_025769935.1 Phoenix roebelenii | reverse complement strand
GTTGGAGCTTTCGTGCTTTTTGGTCTCGAGCTTGGTTGGAGTACCAGTAAGTGGAATTGGAACTTATAATAAGCGACCTGGCGTTGCCGAGCTTGGCCAGAGTATCGTCGGGCGAAGCTCGAGGTCTTCGCTACAAGCCATTGTCGGCTTAAATCGGTGTCTGGGTTCGGCCGAGCCCTCATTTGGAGGGGCTCGGGACGAATGAAGATTGAACCGGAGGTTAGCGATGAGGAAGGCATGCACAGAGTCGAGGGGGTCTCGGCTTGCGGTTGATTCAGAAGAGCGTCCCGACCTTGGTCCGAGAAAATTTCGGACTTGATCGGGATTTTGTCAATGATATAAATGAATAGATGTAATGAAGCAGGTGCTGAGTGGAATGTACCTCATGCACCGTCGGAGTCAGGTGCCCCATGCTGAGGTAAGCAACTTCGCTCTTCAGCCAACCTTTGGGGGCATTCTTTAGCCTGAGATCCGCTTCAGGCACACCGGCACATTGGGGGATGTTGCTGTTGTCGAAAATCCGTGCAGGTTATTATCCTGTGTCGTTGTCGAGCGCCACGGAGGGCCGCGAAGGTACTATCCTATTTTTTCAAGGTCGAGGGAGCTTGGGCTCGCTGTCGACTTATCAGGGCATCTCGACCTTAGTCGAGGAGGCGCTATGGGGGGCTGCAAAGGTACTACCCCGTTGTCGATGTTGAGCGCCATGGAGGGCCGCGAAAGTACTACCCCGTCTTTTCGAGGTCGAGGGAGCTTGGGCTCGCTGTCGACTTATCGGAGCATCTCGACCTTAGTCGAGGAGGCGCTACGGAGGGCCGCGAAGGTACTACCCCGTTGTCGATGTCGAGCGCCACGGAGGGTCATGAAGGTACTATCCCGTTGTTGATGTCGAGCATCACAGAGGGTCGCGAAGGTACTACCCCATCTTTTCGAGGTCGAGGGAGCTTGGGCTCGCTGTCGACTTATTGGGGCATCTCGACCATAGTCGAGGAGGCGCTACGGGGGGCTGCGAAGGTACTACCTCATGGTCGATGTCGAGCGCCACGGAGGGCTGCGAATGTACTACCCCATCTTTCTGAGGTCGAGGAAGCTTGGGCTTGCTGTCGACTTATCGGGGCATCTCGACCTTAGTCGAGGAGGAGCTACGGGGGGGGCACGAAGGTGCCACCCTATTGTCGATGTTAAGCACCACGAAGGGCTGCGAAGGTACTATTCCATCTTTCTGAGGTCGAGGGAGCTTGGGCTCGCTGTCGACTTATCGGGGCATCTCGACCTTAGTTGAGGAGGCGCTAAGGGGGCTGCGAAGGTACTATCCCGTTGTCGATGTCGAGCGCAATGGAGGGCCGCGAAGATACTACCCCATCTTTCCGAGGTCGAGGGAGCTTGGGCTCGCTGTCGACTTATCGAGGCCTCTTAACCTTAGTCCAGGAGGCGCTACGGGTAGCCGCGAAGGTACTATCCCATTGTCGATGTCGAGCGCCACGGAAGGCCGTGAAGGTACTACCTCGTCTTTCCGAGGTCGAGGGAGCTTGGGCTCGCTGTCAACTCTCGGGGCATCCCAAACTCGGCCGGGGTCTTTAAGGGAGATCGAGACCGAGCTCGATGTCGTCGCAGCGAGGTGTTTCAGGCTTGGCTAGGGCATCCGAACTTGGTCGGGCATCTAAGCTTGGTCGGACATCCGAGCTTGGTCGGACATCCGAACTTGGTCGAGCATCCGAACTTGGTTAGGTTTTCTAAGGATCGCAAGGGTCCCAATGTCAGGAGGAGCATAGAATAGTTAAGAAAGAATTGTAAATGAATTAACATGAAGAGAGGGCAAGAATTATTTTTCCGATTGCCGAGGACCCCTTAGGGTTCTACTGATAATACATCCGAAGGTTTTCGGAATTCCAGCATCGTGGGATGAGGGTCCCTTCAAGAGACTCCAGCTTGTATTCTCCGGGCCGCTAGACTCGCACGATCCAGTAGGGTCCTTCCCAGTTCGAAGCTAGTTTCCCCTGCTCAGTAGGCTAAGAAGCTTCGGTTTTCCTGAGGACGAGATCTCCCACTTTGAAAAGCTTGGCCTTGACTTTGGAATTGTAGTACTGAACCGTCTTCTGTTGGTATCTTGCCATGCGGACTCGGGCGGCTTTCCTTGCCTCTTCAACGAGGTCCAAGTTATTCTTGAGCTGAGAAGAATTGGAGTCGGCGTCATAGTGCTCTACCCTTGGGGTGGAAAGTCCAATCTCCAAGAGGATAACAGCCTTCGTCCCATATGCTAGATTGAAGGGGGTCTCGCCAGTGGGTAGTTGAAATGTAGTCTGGTAAGCCCAAAGAATGTTGTATAGGTCCTCGACCCACTATCATTTGGATCGGTCGAGCCTGGCCTTGAGCTTCTGCAAGATGGTGCGATTCGTTACCTCGATTTCTCCATTTGTTTGTGGATGGGCGACCGAGGTAAAACGGTGATCGATGCCGAGTTCGGAGCAGAATTCTTTGAAACGAATATTGTCGAACTGATGGTCGTTGTCAAATATAAGGATGCAGGGAAGTCCAAATCTGCAGATTATTGACTTCCAAACAAAATTCCGCATCTTCTGCTTGGTGATTCGGGCCACTGGTTCAGCTTTGACCCATTTGGTGAAATAGTCGATGGAGACGACCAGAAACTTCCTTTGCCCGGTTGCCAGGAGAAATGGCCCCAAGATGTTGATTTTCCACTAGGCAAATGGCCAGGAGGCACTGATCGAGGTCAGCAGGGTCGAGGGTCAGCGCTGGATGTTGGCATTTCGCTGGCATCGATCGCACCTTCGGACGAAGTTCGTTGCATCCTTTTGAAGTGTGGGCCAGTAGTATCCCTGGCGCAAGATTTTGTGAGCCAGCGCTCGGCCTCCCAAATGATTCCTGCAGATCCCTTCATGGACCTCTCATATGGCATGGTCCGCCTCTGACGGGCGGAGGCATCTAAGGAGGGGAGAGGTGAAGGATTTTCGGTAGAGCTTGCCTTCATATAATATGTATCAGGAGGCTAGACGCTTGATTTGGCGAGCCTCGAGCTCGTCATTGGGAAGAGCTTCATTTTACAGATAACTGATGAGCTCGTCCATCCAGCTCGGCTCTGTCTCGAGGCAAAGGGCTGGCTCGGGCTCCTCGGTGCTAGGCGCTTGAAGGTACTCGAGCACCGTTGTCTTCGGGAGCTCGCTCATGCGGGAGGTCGCCAGCTTCGACAGTTGGTCTGCTCTCAGGTTTTTTGTCCTGGGAATATGCTGGATGTTGAAGGAGCTTAGAGTAGAGGTGAGGTTCCGCACCTTCTGGAAATATTTCTGCATCGATGGCTCTCTGACTTCGAAGTCTTCCAAGATCTCGCTCACGACCAGTTGGGAATCACTAAAGAACTTTAGGTCCTTCAGCTTCAACTCCTTTGCAAGTTTGAGCCCAGCAATAAGTGCCTCGTATTCCGCTACATTGTTGGAGGCGGAAAACTCGAAGCGCAGAGCTTGCTCTGTGACCACCCTGTCCGGGCTGGTGAGGATGAGGCCTGCTCCGCTACCCCCCGAGGTCGAGGAACCATCCACATGTAGGGTCCATGGTTGCCTCGGGGTCTCCTCCGCTAATGTGGGTGCGGACTTGGGATCGTCCAGCAAAGTGCACTCCATGATGAAGTCGGCGAGCGCCTGGGCTTTGATTGCTGGCCTCGGACGGTAC
The DNA here is from genome assembly GCA_025769935.1 of Phoenix roebelenii. Lineage (NCBI taxonomy): Eukaryota > Viridiplantae > Streptophyta > Magnoliopsida > Arecales > Arecaceae > Phoenix > Phoenix roebelenii. The sequence continues at coordinate 1,959,688 of JAOXJJ010000002.1, read as the reverse complement.
TCGAGGTTGAACTCTCCGAGCTCGACGGCCCACTTCGTGATCCTTCCAGCACGATCCGATCGTTGCAGGATTTGTTTCATGAGCTGGTCGATTAGTATGGCTACAGTGTGGGCCTGAAAATAGGGCCAGAGTCTCCGAGCTGAGGTGACCAGAGCAAAAATCGCCTTCTCCAACTTGGAATATCGAGTCTCGGTATTCCTCAGGACCCGGCTGGTATAATACACTAATTTTTAAAGCTTGTCCTCTTCTCAGACCAGGATCGAGCTCACTGCGACCAGCGAGACAGCCAGGTACAGGTAGAGGAGCTCACCCTACTGGGGTTTTGTGAGTAATGGAAAGGAAGCAAGTAGGTGCCTGAGCTCTTCAAAAGCTTGCTGACATTCTTCCGACCACAAGAAGTTCTTCGGTCGCTTGAGGATTGCAAAGAATGGGAGGCACCGCTCGGCCGATCTAGAAACAAATCTTCCCAGGGCTGCGATCCGTTCTGTGAGTCGCTGTACTTTCTTAACCGTCTTTGGTGGCACCATCTCCTGCAGTGCTCGGATCTTCTCGGGATTTGCTTCGATTCCACGCTAGGTGATTACGAAGCCAAGGAATTTGCCCGAGATGACTCCGAACGTACACTTAGCCGGATTGAGCTTCATCCGGTACTTTCTGAGTGTGGAGAATGTTTCGTTGAGGTCAGCCATATGGTCCTTCGCCATTCGGCTCTTTACCAGCATGTCGTCCATAAAGACCTCCATATTTTGGCCTATTTGGTTCTGGAAGATCCGGCTAACTAGCTTTTGGTATGTTGCTCCGGTATTCTTCAATCCGAAAGGCATCACTTTATAGCAGTAGGTGCCCCTATCGGTGATGAAGGTCGTCTTCTCCTCATCTTCCGGCGCCATTTGGATTTGGTTATATCCCGAGAAGGCATCCATGAATGTCAGCAACTGGTGCCCCGAGGTAGAGTCCACGAGCTGGTCAATGCTGGGGAGTGGAAAACTATCCTTTGGGCAGTCTCTATTCAAGTCGGTGTAGTCTACGCACATGCGCCACTTTCCGTTAGCTTTCTTCACGAGGACCACGTTGGCGAGCCAGTCTGGATAGGAGATCTCCCGGATGAAGCTGGCCTCGAGAAGTTTGTCCACTTTCTCGGCCGCCGTCCGCTATCGTTCTGGGGTGGAACCTCGTTTCTTCTGCCGCACAGGCTTGCAGGTCGGTTTCATCTGGAGTCGGTGAACCACAATCTCGGGATCTATTCCTGGCATGTCGGCGGGCGACCAGGCGAAGACGTACATGTTAGCCCGTAGGAACTCGATTAGGTGGTCTTTTTCGCGGGCGCTCAGGCCGGAGCCAACCTGCACGGTTAGCTCTGGGCAGTTTTCTTGTAAAGAAATTTGGGTAAGAAGCTCACCAAGCTCTACCCGTTTCTTTCGGAAGCCGTCCTGCGCTTCCAGAGTTTCGATGGAGAGCATCTGATCCGATGCTTGGGTCGACGCCCCGGCCAGTCGCTCCCCTTGGCTCAGTGCTTTGGCCAGTTACTTCGCTTTATGAGTCACCATATAGCACCACTTCGCTATTGATTGGTTCCTACGGACCTCGCCTACTCTTTGGTTGGTGGGGAACCGCACGAGTAGGTGATAAGTCGAGACCACAGCTCGGAGGGTATTAAGTCCTGGTCGTCCAAGGGTGGCGTTATAGGCCGAAGGTAGACGGACCACAAGGAAGTCCGTTTTTACAGTACTTTCTCGGGGGGCGAGGCCAACCATGACCAGGAGGCTAATCTCGCCCTCGATCGGGATCAAATCCCCAGTAAATCCAACCAGTGGAGCATTCATTCTCCGGAGTTGGCTTTCTGTCATCCCCATTTTTTGGTAGGCGTTATAGTACAAAATGTTTGCCGAGCTTCCATTATCTACTAAAACGCGTTTTACATCAAACTTATTTACAATCATAGAGATGACCACAGCGTCATCGTGAGGGGTCTCAACCCCTTCCAAGTCCTCGTCCGAGAACGAGATGGCTTCAGAGGTGCGCAGGCACTTCGGAGGAATCTTTCCCTCAGATGGCTCTTCAACCGGGCTTCCTCCGCTAATGGTGTTGATGGTGCCGGCGATAGGCCTATTGGCATTTGGATCTTCGGGCTGCGCGGTATTTTCTACTAGCCTCCTTTCCTCATGCGGGTTTCGCACAAACCGATTGAGTACTCCGCGGTGGATGAGCGCCTCGATCTCGTCCCGAAGTTGGAAGCAATCCTCCGTATCGTGGCCATGGTTTCGATGGAAGCGGCAATACTTCCTAGGATTGCGCCAAGCTCCGAGGTCCCGCATCGAGGGTGGAGGTCGGAAGTAATCCCGACCCTCGATCTCCATCAGGATCTCTGCCCGGGGAGCATTGAGGGGAGTATAATTCTCATACCTCCCCAAGGGTACTCGTGGCCGCGCCGGAGATCTCGGTCGGGGCGGGAACCTTGGTCGGAGCTGTTCCTACTGTTGATGTGAACTCCTTAGCCGAGGCAGGTTATTGTTTTGGTGAGGAGACGAGCTTTTAGGACGACCGCGCTCCTCGCGGCGTCTCTTCTGCTTCTTGGAGATCTGCTCAGTCGCGCTCCACCTAGAGGCAATGGCCTCTTCGGCCTTCGCGTACTTCCGGGCCCGAACCAGCATCTCAGTGAAGTCGGCGGGAAAGCTCTTCTCAATAGAGAAGATGAACCTGTAGGATCGAAACTCGATTTTAAGTGCCGACATAGCTATCGACTGGTCGAGCTCGCGGAGCTCCCAAGTTGCGGTGGTAAAACGGTCGAGATAGTCTTTGAGGGACTCTCCCTCCCTCTGTTTGATGTCGAGGAGGGAGTCTGAGGTCCACCGCTGATGTCGGCTGGCAGCGAAGTTAGTGACGAACTGCCTGCCGAGCTACTCAAAGGAAGATACTATGCTGGGCTTCAGCCCAGAGAACCAGAGCTGAGTCGCTCCCCGAAGTATCGCCGCGAAGGCCTTGCAGAGCATAGCCTCCAAGGATCCCTACAATGCCATGAGGGCTCGGTAACTCTCCAAATGGTCGAGGGAGTCGGTCGTTCCATTATAGGGCTCCACCTGGGGCATTTTTAACCTTGGTGGGACCGGCTCATCCTCGATTTGGCGGAAGAAGGGGGACTTAATGGTAAACTCAAAGTCACCCTCGCACCTCGCCTTCTTGCTATGGAGCGCCTCAATCTGGCAATCAAGCTTCTCGACTTTTCTATCGAGTTCTCCACTCTGGAGGATCACCACGGTGGTCTGCTCTGGTGCAAGTTGCCCTGGGACCGACTCAGCTTCTGATAGCTGCGGCCCATTGCCCAGGCCCCTCCCTGGGGGTTCTCCCCAGGGGACGCTCGGGTTGAACCCTGGCAGCAGCATCACTCCTCGTTGTTGACCCTCGAGGAGCCATGGAGGTTTTGGCCCTGGGACACCGGTCCATTTGGAGGAAGCACCGGCTGGACCTAGGCCTGCGGAGGCGGCATAGGTAGGGCTCCCTCACGTTGCAGACCTTGGATGACTGCGGCCAAGGCTTGAACCTGTTGTACCAGGGTATCGAACTATTCCGGCCGAACTTGGAGAATTAGATCAGCCGGAGATGGCGAATCCTGGACAGAGCGTTCAGAACTTGGTGGGAGACGCCAGGAGGCGTTAGAGGCTCTTTTGCTTCTCAACTTCATGGCCACAACTCGGGTCCTTCCTCTAGCGCCAATTATTGTTGAAAATTAGACCCGAGGATGACCACTCGGCTGAGAAGGAGGAGCTCCGGCGAGAATTGGTGGGTGGCGGTCCGTCGGCGGGCGGCATCCTCCGTGGGGACCTGCAAAAAGCCGGTGGCCGAGATTTCCGGCACCGGCCCTCCAATGCTTAAGTCAGAGGGGGCAGGTGTATAAAAGGAGAGGAAATATATGTCCAGAGTTTCAGAGTCCAGCCCTCTCTAAGATAGAGGGGTTCCCTTTTTATAGAGAAGTATTGGATTACTTGTGATGTGACGGGACGAACGGGTTACCGTATGATTGAGCATGTCGTATGAATTAATGCACGATCATGTGAATTATTGCCTTGCCGTAGGAGATCAGGCCGAAGCCAACGAGTCGTCGTGGCTGATCGGACGCAGCCGAGCAGATTTGACGTGGAGGGCTGGAGATCTGTAGATAGCAGGAGCCATGCACATTAATTGTTGAGCGAGCCAGAGATCAGCAGAGGCTATGCGCATTAATTGTTGAGTGAGCCAGAAATCGGCAGAGGCCATGCGCATTAATTGTTGAGTGAGCCGGAGATCAGCAGAGGCCATGCGCATTAATTGTTGACGGCGGTGGCAGGGCATGGTCCATGGTCGTACTACAGATGGATGTGACCGCAGTAGACAGGTCGGGCGCCTTCAGGTCGGATGTCGGGTCGGACGTCTTCAGGCACGTGCTATCCGCACGGTCATATGTTCCAGATGGACTCATTTTTTCCCCAACAGCTCATATATTGCGTGAGGGCGGATGCATACTTTAGCTATTAAACAATGCAGCCCTACCAGGCTTCGAGTGACTTCGCTTGGGAAGAGGATATCTATTATTGTTCGTAATTTCTTAAAAAGCTATTCTTAGGTTTTGTTTTAGGCGAGATAGCCCTTTGAATAAATGTTATGGTACACACTCCCTTTTGTCGTAAACAGCCGCTTTTTTTTTATTATTTTCTATATAAATCCATTGAGAGCACCTATAAATGACATTGCCAGGTCATTTTGTTTGGAGATTTCAAACATTTTTCATGGATCAGAGTATTCCATAAAAGGGGCAAGCTGAGAAGGCTAGATCAGATTTTATACCTAAGCTCAGCTTGTATGAACTCTCATATTTTTATTATTTCTTATTTATTTTAAGATGGCTATTTTTACATGGTCCTAAAATAAATACAAACGGTAAAGTTAGAGTACAAAAGATTATAGAACTATTCAAGGATGGATGAATTAAGAGTTATAGTCAATGAAGACCGCATGGTTAGTTACATACGAAACCATCCAATCTACAATAATATTGGCCTCTCAATGAAATGAGCCAAATCTCCGGTTATTTAATAGGAGTGCATGGACATAATTTATCTAGGATAAAGAGCTCGTTATTTGACATATCAAAGATTCAAAGTCTCCAAGTCCCCTTGTAGTGCAATAATAATGGTAGCTAGCTCTCAAAATGGTTGTGGCATAAACTAGCCATTCCTATGCCCCTCTCAACTTTGTCGATGGCATGATAATATCACATAGTTAGGCTGTACCCACCGCGACCAAGGATAGGTTAGAATCTCTAACATGAATCTTTTATACCCGTGCTGTGAATAGAGAAGGGACCTTGCAAGAGCAAAACTAAGGATGAAACTAGTTTGAAGACACATATATCTCAAGCCTACCTTTGCCAAATCCTAACACTCTGTGAGGGTGGCCAACATGCATCCCACATTAAAAAGGAGGAAATACCATTCATTTCCATACAACTGCCATCGAAACTCTGAAAAAGCACTCACAATTCAGGCCACCTCTAGCTTTAGTTACCAGAAACGGTTACAAGGAAAAGGATAGGCCACCTGTAACCTTATTATCGAAAGATAATAAAAAACATTTAACACACAGGTTTGGAAGAGGAGATTCAGAAGCGGATGTGCAATTCGTAAATGGAAGAAATTTGCTATCAAATCTTCAACACACGCAACAATTTACTTGCCACCAGCAAAATTCCGAGAATGTGAAAACGATACAAAGTAGTTAAATTTTCATATTATTTTTGAGAATAATGGTGCTTTTTAACTCATAAACAACACTGGGATTGTATCATCTTATCATCTTTAGATGAGGTGCTCAATATTGCAATAATGAAGTTATCATGCATGGTTCGTCACCTTTGATTTTGGGAAATCAACAAGAAGAAGCTGTCCAATCAGAAAAGATGGAATACTGCAGCCTGGTCTCCACATCCAACGCCATAAGCTTCTAACTGGATCTAAAGTGGTATCATGTCTGGTAAAAATCTCAAAAGCATGCAGCTCATTTCAAGCTGCTTATATGTATTGGAAGGCGAACACAGAACGGCAGACTGGGTCGCCTACTTTACTGCTTATCATTCTGGAGAAATTCTTTGAACATGGTCTGATGCTGCCCCTCTATCCTTACGCCATTTTCTTTCTATTAACTTTGCTGATTGTACCCATGGTAGAATGCTCCATGTAGAGCCCTAGAATCCGGTTGGCAAACAAGAAAGAGAAGTGCTAAACAAGCACAAATTAACTGCATACCAAAACCAAGGGAACAAAAACAGATGTTCATACTGAATTCATTAACTAATGCACCCCAAGAGAATTAATGCCAGGCCATGCTGTACATGACCTACTTTGTGACTCCTAAAATACAAAATATAGAAGCATGATGCCTTGCTGTTGCACGAAACAAGGTACTAAACTTCAGTCTCTAATACAAATCTTAACATCTTGCAGATCAACCTCAAATTAGAATTCCAAGAAGGCTATACATAGTGACAGCCGTACCACTCAATCGAACAAACTAAAGCCCATGTCCTGCATCAAGTCAAACAAAAAAGGGATCAATTACCTGATCAGCGTTTCTGGATTGAATTAAAATGGAAAATCTAACAAAATAATGAAACAAGCATCAGATTTTAGAGCCAGATTTACCATACATGTATATGCGAACAAATAATGCTAGACCATGAACTAAAGCCTGTAATGGCGCAAATGTGACTGTAAACTAAGCCTATCGTATAACAAAAACCTGTCGAATCTAGAAATTCGTTGAGAATATTTTGTATGGGAACATCAAATTGAGCGGACAAAAGCAATTTAGTTATTTCATAGGAGAATCATCAAGCAATGCCTGGCTTCTCTGGATGTAGTAGCAGAAGGACCAGAGAGTTGTGCGGTAAACACCAACTACTATCATTTCTAGTCAGCTAGCCACTTCAATACTGGCTTATTGACCATCATACAAAAAAGGTTCAGGCAGGTATAGCTAGGCAAATCGGGGCAAGCTTAGTTGATCATAAGAGTCTCAAGCTTAATGACAGGTTATAGCAAAATTAAGTCCGAAGACGTTTGATGACAATGAAAATTCTGATGAGTTGGATCCATGATATGTGAAAGAACTTATAACCCATTATAGCAAGTCATACCTCATCTGATTCTTCCTTCTCTTCCACTTTCTCTTCTTTCTTTGGCTCATCTGCTGGGGCTGCAGCAGCACCACCTGCAGCAGGGGCTGCAACAGCAATGGCGGCACCACCAGAGGGCACTGAAGCAAACTTCTCCCTCCCAGAAGCGATAAGTTCAGTTAAGTCTTTACCCTCGACTTCAGATAAGAGGAGCTCAATTTTGCCATCATCAGCTTCAGCTCCCACTGGAAAAAAGAAAGAAACTTTACACCATCTGACAAGTTAAAGCAATCTCTAAAATCATTATATTAGTATCCTAGTCTGATTTTCTTTTAGGACAACAGGTAAATTGTGACCCCCATTTAGTCTAAGTCTTCAAACTTATAACATTGAAAATTTTGGACTGACCAGCTTTCTGTTCAAAATAAGGGATATGTTGCTGAAAGGAAACACTTATCAAAAGAGTTTAAAACATTCATAAACAAACCATGAAGAAACTTCTTCCAAACTTGGCCCATTTGGAGTGGATCACCAGGTAATGACATAACCTTCATTTACGCATTTAAGAAAAGCAGCAATATTTTGGCTTCTCTATCTTCAGAAGATCTCATAAGATGGGATTCACATCACACTGTACACTGATAAGTCACCATTTCAACCATTTTCTGTTCCTAATTGCAACATCATAATCATACAAACAACATGTAAAGCAGATTAAAATTACACACTAATGCATTACCAATAAAGGCAGGCATGCAGTTACCAAACATGAGTACGGAAAATTCATCACTTAATATGTTTATCAATATACTATAAGGAATAACAAACCAATTGCAGAATGAGTTCAAACAATCATTCTATCCAACCAAGGAAAACAGCTAAGAGTATGAAAAACAACAATCACTAGCCAGACCCTGCAATATAGTGGTTAGGTTATCTAGCCATTTGTTTTGTTTAATGGCACAGAAAACTAATAGATCATGAATTGCACAAAAAACAGGGAAAAAGAAATTAAATTAACTAACCTGATCCTAGGATATCCTTCAGATCATCAGCTGTTGGGCTAGTGTTCCCACCAAGAACGGCTAGTAAATAGGCAGCAATGACCTTCATCCTGAAAAAATGAAAAAAAAAATCCACTTTAACAAAAAAGCCTATAGTATACAACAAAAGAAAATCATATGAGATGCACCCGATATATAAGTTAGACTAGACAGAAAAAAGCCAAAATCATCAAAATATTAACAGCGTTCCCAAACTAGTATTATAAGCTTCAAGAAATATCAAAAAACCTGGTCAGAGAAATTGAATTATTTCAACATTAGAAAAATTGCGCACAATATAAAACAAGGAGCGGAAAACTATTAAAAAAAAAAACAGAATCCCGCATCTCGACTTGTTGGCACCGACCTTTTCACTGAACATGATCGTTTTCTTACATTTTTGCCCACTTCTCTTATTTCGTTAGCTTTTGGTTACTTTCAAGTATGAGCAAAATCTGAATCCAACTAAAATTTTGAAACCACCTCCCCTATTTCTTTTTCTTCGTTTTCTTCAAAAAAAAAAAAAGAAGAAGAAGCTCAGAACGGCATAATAATATGACTTCAGAAAGCATACTACTTGTATATGGTTGGAGGAAAAAGAATTACCCTCGAGAAAGCAATGGAAAATAGATAACCTCCGAACTAAATATGGCATCCTTAATTCAACACGGGAAAGTCCTGCTTTGTACAAAAGAACTGTGATTCTAGGAGATATTTAAAATATCTCATCATTATTTAGTTACTACTCTGGATTATATCGATCAAATCACGGTATCACAAACGGAGAAGTATATGTGAGAAAAAAAAAATATAAAGGAGTAACATGAAGAAAAAAAAGAAAAAGAAAAAAACAATCAAAACCATAACAAGAGAGAAGGCGAGATAAGCAATATCACAGAGAGAGAAAGAGATGGGGGGAGTTACCTGAGCGCTGGATTCCGGTTTGTGAGATCGGCCGCCGACGAGGCTGTTGGAAATAAAGCTCTTCTAGGGTTTTCGCAAGAAGGCAGGAGACGCCGAACATGATGTTTGTATTTAAAGCATCCATGATCGATTGGACATTGCATCTGTACCGTCCGTGTTCGATCGAGTGGCTGATCGGAATCAATTCCGAGTCCGCCGAAAGTCGGCAACGGATTCTGCGGTTACGGAGTCGGTCCGAAACCGCATCGAAAGTTAGCAAAGTTGCCCACGTGGGATATTGCTTCGATACACCCCTTCACGACCCGTCCCTTCTACCCTTCTCGTTCTCTCGTGCCGCCGCCGCGGCCGCTCGCCGCAGCCGCGGCGAGGAGCCCTTTCCTCCATTGAGAGTCCGCCGCCGCCTCCGGTGCGCCGCCTCCGCCGACGGTCTCCGGCCTTCTCGAATCGCGGGTAAGGTTCCGCTCGCCCAATGCTACTGGAAACCCTAATGCTCTCCTTGATTCTTGACCTCGATCCTTCTGGAATCGAAACAAAACCCTAACCCTCTGATAAACCCTATCTCAACCAAATTCCTAGGCCTTATCCCTCTTTTATCCTCCTAACCGCCCTGAACCCTAATCTCTCTCGCTTCCCGCTTTGCTGTTCTGAAGAAATTATTGGTTTTGGTTTTGACTGTAAGTTACAACTTAATGATGCTCCGGTATTTATTTGTTCAATATGCTGAATAAGATGATCGTTTTTCTTGTTTAGAACGTTCGGTCATTCCAATTGCTTTATTTTATGTCTATTGCCGGTTAATTTCTTTGAATTCTCGTGTAGTCACTGCGTAATTAATATTTACTCGGTCTGTTATAATTATAGACAGGGAAGATAACCAAAATAATGAAATAATATATATATAACTGTCACTATTCGATAGTTTTAGGTTTTCTTCTCGGGCAAACTCATATTGGAGGAGAATTTTATGTCCTGCCTTGCAAGAGGGGAGAAGAAAGCAGGGAAACGTGTTTTACATAGACAAAGGAAATCCTAAAACTGTGGTGGAGGGTTTCGATTCTTTGACCTCTGAAATCAGGATAGAATTATGCATTCTGTAATTAGAAAAACCAATAATTATGGTAGGTGCTTTAATTTTATCCTGCAGTGCTTCTAAATTTGATGGTAATTAATGGTATCGGAATGCATTCTTAAAACATGTGTTTCATTGACAATGTGTGGATATCTAGTGCGTACAACTTTTGGTATCTTAGCTGCTCAACAGAGGTTTGCTCATACCTGGATTAGTTTCTTGTGTCCTTTGATATGTTTCTGGGGCACATCTTTAGGATGAAAATTATGTGCCAGTTTGATTTCTCACAGAGTTTCATTATGTTGATTTCCAACCCACAGATTGATAGTCAGAAATTGGAAAGATAAGGTGGAAATCAGCTGTCTTTGGTGGAATGCCTAAGATAAAGACAAGCCGAGTCAAATATCCAGAAGGATGGGAGCTTATTGAGCCTACCCTTCGTGAACTAGAGGCAAAAATGAGAGAAGGTTTCTAAATTAGTTCTCTTCAATGTTCATGCACTTGGTGTAGTTTTATAAATTCTATACGATTATCTAAACTATAATTAAATTTTGTCACTGGGCAGCTGAAAATGATCCTCATGATGGAAAGAGAAAATGTGAAGCCCTTTGGCCTATCTTTAAAATTGCACATCAGAAGAGCCGCTACATTTATGACCTCTATTATCGTAGGAAAGAGATATCAAAAGAATTGTACGAATTTTGCTTGGATCAGGGCTATGCAGACCGTAATCTGATAGCGAAGTGGAAAAAGGTTAGTCTCCATTCTCCATCTAATTTTGGACTATGTTAATGATTTATTTTTCCTTTTTGCCCATGTTTGTGTAGTTGTTTATTTTCATATCATGGTTTCTTGATAAGTCAATAAAAGATTTTGGTGCCAAATTTTTCATGCTCAGATTATAGATAGACGTGTAGTTAGTTTTTGAAAGTTATGCTTTTGTTCGAAACTTTCATTATTGATGTTAGGCTGGCAGCATCCTCACTTTCTGTGGTGATATGTTAACTAGTAAATAAATTCTAATACAGGTACGTTTTAAAGTATTAACCATCAAGGTTTTTATCCCTTTAAAAAATGTCAAGGTTTTAAAACTGAGATTTTGATCATCTTGGTGGATGTCTGAAACCGAGAAGAAGCAACATACCAATTTGTCTCAGCAGATATGGAAGGAACCAAGATTTTCTGAGATTCACGGATGATATTTTAGGACTGAGATATTGGAAATTTGTGTGATAAATCCCATATTAGAATTTTATTACAAAATTGATCCGGAACTTTATTAGTTAAAATTCTATTTTAATTGGAAGTCAAAAAAAAGGTGATATCTTTATAGTGTATCGGCCAATATCTTGATACATATCAGGTATATTGGTCAAGATGTTAGAACTCATGACTATTATATACTGTTTCAGGATGTACTGATACAAATCGAGATCTTGCCCAAGATAAAATTATTTTAACCATTAGACCATATCTGGATCTTCAAATTTTATGAAGTTTAAACTTAGTTCTGTTAGGCAAATGGTTCCTAGTAATTTGGTTAAGAGAATCTCAATTATGATCTTTCTGATTGCTCTTGGGTAATATTATTTGGGCATGCAGACCGAGGGTCTTGTTTATCAATTCCCAAATTATCAGTTCGCACTATTTTACAACTCCAGCCTTTTCATCTCTTCTCTGCTTGCAATTTTGTTGTTGTGCTATACCTCTATTGCTTTGGATTATAATGGTTATTTCCCCTCTTAATTTCATATAGCCCTTCATGAATTTTCCACAACGTCTACCTTCTGTGAAAAGCCCACCCCCCCCACCCCCTTTTTTCCCATCCATTGGGTTTTGATTTATTATTTTGTTCTTCTTCCACTATTTGAGTTGTGTTCTTCTGATTTTTTGTGGCTTTCAATAATTGCGGTTTGTTTTTGAGTCTATGCAGCCTGGTTACGAGCGCCTTTGCTGCCTGCGGTGCATGCAGACTCGAGATCACAACTTTGCAACTACCTGTGTCTGCAGGGTCCCTAAGCACCTGAGAGAAGAAAAGGTTATAGAATGTGTTCATTGTGGCTGCAGGGGTTGTGCTAGTGGAGATTGATGCGTACCGTCATCTGAGCAATTATGTCAGATTTTTAGATGAAACGACATTGAATCTGTAAACAAAATGCAAATGCCATTAACTATGGATTATCGCAAACTTGAGAAGAATATGTTAGTACTTGAAACGTTTAATCTGTAATCATCTGTTTATCGAATGAGGTTGGTATGGACATCCATGCAGTTTTGGGATGGAAGTGGTGCATTGCCTGGTACGACCACGCAGAGCGTTTGTTTTATGAGCATAATTATTTGCTTTGTGTTCATAGATAAACCATACAGACTCCGTGCAAACTATTCAGATGTATGCACATGATACAATTTGAAAACTTTCGACGAGAAAAGGATGGTGCGTTTGGTTGCCTTTTATTTTGGGATTATGACTTCACTTCCCTCAGCGTTATAATACGTTACCGTTCCAACATAATACATGTCTGCAGGGGAATGGTGCTGCCAAGCTAATCATTTGTTTGGGTTGTATAATTGCTTTAGTTTTGCTAAATCCATAATCATGCTAGTTGGTCTTGGGGTCTATGTTTGGTGTGCCAAGCTAAACCGATTGGAATACGATTCTGTGCTTGGTATCCATAGCTAAATGACAAGTTGGGAAGTCAGCTTTAGGGTTATAGGTCCAGATCCGCTTGGGCATGTGTTTACCGGATCCATATTGCACCTATAGTTAGATGAATCTAAGAAGGCAATGATCTCATGATATGAAGATAAACTAGGAGTAAAAGAAAACATGATTGTACTTAAATCTAAACAAACGAAAACATTGTTAGCAAATGCACGAAAGTAACGATGTCGTAGAAGTTTTGTCTCTTGCAGGAACAATGTTTAAGGTCTTTCAGATGGTGTTTTCTGTAACTGGCGAAGCAATAATACCAACATGGGGTTGCTAAGGGTCGCGTTTAATATAGTATAAAATATAAGATTGATATTGCAAAATGTACATGGTACTTCCTCGTAGCACTAGTGTATCTAGTATCAAAATGCTGCAACATCAGGGAAAAGGCAAGTAATCAACCAAAAGTGGGAGCATCCGATGCTGTAGTTTTAATTCTAAAAACTACGAGTACGAGCAGTCGCATCAGCAGGAGTGATATCGGACAAGCAGGAGCCTGTAGGTGACATGGTAGAGGTTGGAGATGACATGGTGCAAGAGGCGGCCCAGCTGGGTTAGAAGGTCGAGGTGGGTGATGAACATGGAGGAAATCCTTGGGAGCGAGATGGTGTGGGAATCCTTGGTGACAGGTTCACGAACTCCAGCGCCTGAACCCTCACTTGTACGGGATAGTCTGCAACACATCCAATCCTTGGACCAGCTCCGGTGCTCCATTTCAAGGAAAGTTGATGCCCCAGCTGCAAGGAACTTGTATCCCTCTTGGACTTGATTCTTTCTAAAATTGCTTTCCGAGGAACATCAGCTTTCGGGCTTTGAAGGCCACCGGACAACGTTCTTTTGTAGATACCTTTAGTTTCAACTTGAACATTCTCATCAGCTTGGGTGCCCACGGTTTGTTCCGAGTATTGGCTTTTCTTCCTCTCTGTTGGCATGACAAGCCTCGGAACTTTGGAAGGTTCAAAAGCTTCGATCACCCCTTCAATCTGAAGAGTTTCTTTTGCATCTTCGTAGTCTTCATTTGATAATGAATGTATCTATGAAAAAGATCACATCAAACGGTTAATGAGATCTATCGGCAGAGTAGAACGTTGCATTCAGCTCAGATGGTGTAAATATGGTCTGGTTAAAATACCTGAACTTCATCCAGATCAACCCCGTTCTCCCTGAGTAGGCTCAAAAAGTGGGTGAGGTTCTCCTTAGACGGACGATAATGACCACTGTAGGGCCATATTGACTGCAATCAACCATACGTTTTCATGATCAGAGATAGGCATTGAACAATTAATGAATATACAATGGATAGAACAATCAATCACACCAAAGATAGTTATGTTTAATGCGTTTCAGAGCCTAACGCATCAAAGTTCACTGTGCATTACGGCGCACCACGAGATAGAGATTCAAGAACTAGAACAAGAACACAGTGCATCTCATAACACCAGTGGATAGAGATTTAGGAACTAGAATATCGTCATATCTAACCAGCCAAGTCATCAAGACATTGTTTAATTTATTATGCTGTCCTTTTCTAGTATTTTAATAACTCAATTAGAAAATGCCTGCCCTACCAACTGGCGGTAAAAATTTTCGTAATAAAAAAACTATTAGAATTTGATGATATTTGTAGGGCCATGAGATTTAAGGAGAAACTAGTATGCATCCGCATGCCCAGCACCTTTAGAAATATTCCACACAAGTAACAGAAAACAGCAAGTCTCAAAAATCCCATGCACAAACTAGATTCTGAGGGATCTACAGTTATGAAACAAGAAGAAAATCAGTGAAAAGGAGCAAGAAGGCAGTACATATAAATTTGATCCTGCCAATGAACAAGAAGATGTAGCACAAGGTTTTGTCTGCATTGCAGGCCAGCCTTGAATAATAGCATCTGGTATAATGAGCCGTAAAGTGCTCAGTGCAGACACCTTTGCATTGTGACTGTAAGCAGTGAAAAATTAAAGAATCAGTGAATCAGGTGTCCCAATCGTGTGTATTACAAACTTATAGAGCTATACTACCCTTTCTCTGCATCTATGATCATGCTTTTGTGCCAGCCCTACTAAAATTTGCCTTTGCTGTAGGGACTGTTCTCTGAAGGTGTATGGTCCATCTATCACCAACTCTCAAGCAATCATGAGAATTCATCTTGTAAATAGGAATGATCTTGATGGAATGATCAAGACAACGGATGACTGCATTAGCCAACATCAACTGGTACAAATATCCTCCAAGGAAAGACATAAGCAAACGTTTGTGTCAAGAGAAACCAAAGAACATGAACAGGAGAAAGCAGGTGATTGAAAAAGCAGGCGATAAGAACAAGGTGAGAGAGATCAATTTCAGCTAATTTTTGACAAGTGTGCTGTTGTGGTTGAAATTTTCTTTGAAGAAATGATCATTAAAATTGGGAGACCATGTGAAAAATAATGAATTTTAGAGGCATTGCTAATGGAGGAAAAGAGAGAAAACTATATGAAAAAAGGATGTACTTTTTTAAAAAAAAAAAAAATTGAATCCATAGGTCAACATCCTCTGAGGGGTATAGAAAGCTCTATGAGAATAATAAAACTGGGAAATAAACCATCATACTAAAATAAGGACAAGTACATATTTTAAGTTTCTTCCCAACAGTTCATGACCATTTGGTTTGTGTAGCCAAGGAAGGCTGTAAACCATCACCAAGAACAATCTTTTCTACATGCAAAAGATGGTGTGCAAGTTTTAGCAGAAAAAAGCAGAGCATGTCAAAAGACATGAAAGATTTTGGTTATAGAAGACGATTTGTCAATGCCCTTTCATAAGCTCAAAGTGGAAGGAGCCCCGGAAGCTAGCCTAGTGGAATAGAAGGAATATGTTATTTGATGGGAAGCATAAGTATTTTAATCCTGTAACTAGAGGGATTGTCTGAACTTCTGTGTATAGCATTCTTAACCAGTTATGTGGTCTTTCATTGATTTCCCAAGAAGATATCACCATAATCAAGATTCGCCGTCTCAGTACCGGACCGCGTACCGGTGCCACACTAGCACAGTATCGGTACGGTACAAAACTTTTTTGGAATACCAAGTATCAGTACACTATCTATACCAAGTATTGGTACCCAACCGGTATGGTACGATGCGTCCTATACTGTTCGGTTCGGACCGATACGACATACCATGACCATAATAGATGGAAAAGAAAAGTGGTGAAAAACTGGGTGCCAATACTAATCTTTTATAGATAATGTTGTATATGAAAGAAAAGAGACTATGTTCTATTAAATCCTAGTACATGGAGAAGCCAAGAATTCAGTTGTACTAACTGACTGCAAGCATTTTTTGGTCGTCCAACCTGCAGAAAAAGAAACTCAATAAAAACAGTTTAAAATAACAACGCATACTTCAACATGGGCTTATTATTAACCAGACAACTATAGCATGCACATTAAGATCTTGTACATTGAATGAATTTATAGCAGGAAGTAGGAATAAAGTGTGCAAGAAAACATATAAAATAAATGTTTAACAAGATGGAATAGTCCTCCAATAAAAAAAATCCAAAACTCAAGAAATTATTGGCAAGAGATAGAACAATATTATAATGCAAGAAATTAAAATTACAAGGGCTTATGTGTATTACCTTAAGAATTCCATTTTCTGCCATCAATCTTCCAGCTGCTATAGTGGTACCTCCAGCAAGGAAGCTAGAATGATGGAACTTGCCTTTCTTTTTCTGGATTCAATGCCCCC
Organism: Phoenix roebelenii; assembly: GCA_025769935.1. Lineage (NCBI taxonomy): Eukaryota > Viridiplantae > Streptophyta > Magnoliopsida > Arecales > Arecaceae > Phoenix > Phoenix roebelenii. The sequence goes on along the minus strand of JAOXJJ010000002.1, from coordinate 1,943,064 downwards.
CAAAAAAAAAAACAGATACTGGCTTGTCAACTGAGGCAGGAAAATTCGGGGATGTATTGTAACTCGATATGCCATATTTCACAGGGCAAAAGCTCATGGTTTATAATCTACCTGACCAGCATACAATCTTCCGGAAGTGCTCATAACAAAAATCCACTTTGCATTTTCAGATCCTTTAGTTGTATCAAGAAGCTCTCCACTATGTTTGTGCACAATTTTTCCTTCCATTGGCACATATTCATAATGCTCCCGCTCTTGCTGGAAAAGGTGCGTTCGGATGTTAATTTGGAGCATTCAATCAAATGCAATAATGAAAGTAATTAAAATCAATTTTATCATTCCTCTATAAGAATATGGTGTGTTGATTAAGATACTTCCACTAATAAGCATTTATTAGTTTACTCCTCATTATATTCAAGAAAATAAATGAAATTTGACATAAGCAGAGCACTGATGGGTGTCATTACTTGAGATGGAAGGCCGAAGTGTCTAAAAGACACTTTTTTCCTCTCTTTGCTGTATGTCAGGAAGATCGTGTATTTATCCACTTGACTACAAAGATCCCTGATTGTTTATTATTAGGGCTTCTAACAAGAAGCGTAAGCCTTCATCTGACTTATTTCACTTTTAATATATTTCTCCCAATATGAGCTATTAAATAAAATAAAATGACAAAACAAACTTCATTGCCAAACACATGTTATTTCTCATATGCATTTGCTAGATGAAACCCATTATGAGTTTAGGTTGCATTGAGACCAATAAACACAGAATCCCATGTCATCATTATGTGTTACTTGGAAGCTCATTTTTGTCACAGCATCTGGGGTCAAGCATGCAAGCTGCAAATTTATTATAGAGTCTAATATATGTGTATGTCTAACATGTCTCTGGACTTCATTTATAATTCAATCAGATAGAATAAAAAGTTCAGTCACCCTGGTTGTGATAAGTATGCTTCTCCACAGTAATTAGCAGGGAATGAAATATTAAGCAGAGGTCAATTTGGCTGCCACCCTTAATTTTCATTACCATAAAACCAAATGTCTACAAATGTAAATTTGTAAAATATTCAAAATGAAACAGATCTTACAGGGCCAAGATATTTAATGCATTGTTTCCGAAGCTGTGACCTTGGGCATTCCTTAAGATCCACATCTCTGCCGTCACCAATATTCAGCCTGCACAAATGATGTTGTTAGGCTCAACCCTTCCAGAAACAGAGAGTAATCATAAACTGAAAACCGCTAGTCAATAGTACCATCATATCTTAGCCCATTGTTCACATGTGTTAATTTCATAAAGTTGAAAAAAATTGACAAGATTGGGATTGAAGCATTGTGGATCAGAACATAAATAATGGGATTCTTTTGAATTTTGATTTCTTTCAAAAAATTTATATTTTTTAAAAAAACTGAGAATATGTCAATTGTACATTAGATAAATCCTGAAAGACATAACATATAAACATACAAAATTTAATTTCTGCAACCATGCCCATATGTAGCATGTTCGATGAAACAAACATCATGTCAAATTTATCAAATATAAGTCCATAATGTATGATTATTTGATCGACAAAAAAAAAACAAACAATGTCATAGACCATAGAACAAATAAAAACACTCAATTATATGTTAATTATTCCAGTCCTTATTTGAAAAATGATTTAACTTAATTCATTTTGAATAAAGAAATCAAATTTTCAAAGTTATAATGGCAAGTATGCTAGTAAACTCCCCTTCCCCTGCACGCACACATACACACATGAAAAAAAAGAGTATTATCCATAATAGAGTACTTATGTGATCCCAATTTTAGGATGACATCTAGACTGTATAGGGTAATGCTTTTTCCAGGTCACGGATCATAAGATCCTAACTAGAAAGTACGCGTATGTAAAGGTTCGCTTTAACATCCAACTACTTATCTTGGATGATCATGAAACATTATTTCACCTGAAAACTTCTGGATCAGAATGATGGCCAAAGTAAAGAATTTTTTCAAAAAAAAGAAAAGAAAAGAAGTCCTGCTTGTTATGCTGTAGTATAGGGTGTTCATGTTTTTCCCTTCTTTTTATAGGTTAGTTTTGAATAACATGTGCAGCATCTTTCTCAAAAATCTAAAATGTGAAACATGAAATGAATGTTTATACTGTTCTAGCAGCATCATGATTTTCAGAAATCATGCCCAAACTTCTGTCAAAAAATGGCAACACATCTTGACATATGATTTGTCAGACAGAAGTTCCAACTAATTTGTAATCATCACATTATTTGGACAAATGCTGAGGGTTCAGTGCTCACCAGTAGAAGAAAGGTTGCCCGGCCTGGCTTTTACACCATTCGTCATAGTAGAGGTGTAGGTTATGTCCATAACGATGTTGTGGATCAATCTACAATACAAGAAAAAAAAACACATAAATATAATTACATTTCATAGCTTCAAATTTGAAACAAAATCGCATGTTTAGTGATATGGAATTATTCAGGAAAGGGAAATCTTTATGATCTGTCAAAAAAGAATGTAGCAGAAAAAAAGTCCTAAGCATAATTATTATTATCAATAAAGCGAGAGTACAAAACAGTGGCGATATCCCTCTGCACAAGTTCACTCCCCGAAGATGGAAAATTAGAAAAATATAGCCCAAAATTTGATGAAAGACCCTCTTTGGAGAGCCAAACAGCAACCTGATTGGCTTCCCTCTGTACATGAGAAACTAAGGCCTCACTGAAAGATGGCAATTCTAAAGCTTTCAGCAAAATCACGATGAACTTATACAAGATTCGGTGACCTTTTTGTGAAAATAAAAAATTAATCATCACACAGTAATTTGGCCAAAAAATTAAAAATTAAAAATTAAAAAGCAAAGTAGTGAAGATATTTAATAGTTCGGAGATTTTGTGGCTAAGATTAGAACGAAACAAAGCAAGAAAAGGAAAAAAGAAAAGTTAAAAGAACAGTCCAGAGTCTATTTAGACTTACAGCCTCGATCCAGTGTTCAAAAGCCAGCTTCAGAGCTCTGCCGTCTTTGGATAAACCCTGACCAACCTGCGAGGAGTCGAACCAGAAACCCTTAAACCACCCGAGCTTTTCTTAAAGAAACACTGACGAAATCAACGAAAGAGGATAGAAAAAGAGCTAAAAAAAAGGAAAAAAAAAAAACCAGCCTTGGAAGCGTTCAGGCTAACTCGATTCCATCGCGAGATCGCCGTCTCTGGTTTTAGATAGTCGAAGAACGAAACCGTACTGTGGTTGAGGCGAGCGTAGTCTATCGCTTGCCACCTTCGGAAATTCCCAAACAAAAGGAAAAAAAAATTCAATAACAGGAAAACAAATTCCATATCTGGATATCAAGAACCAAAGTACCAAAAAAAGGGGAAAAACAACAAGCCAAGATAGAAACTCGAAGGATCATAACACCTACCACAGCTCCTCGGCGACGACGGCGGAGTCTGCTAACCTGCGCCTGGTGCGGTAGCTCCTGTAAACCTTCTGAACCTTCGTCGCCGCTTTCGACTCCGATCTCCGAGAGATCGGAGCTTCGCTTACCGGCCGTCCAACCGCGTCGCGTTCTGGATGAGCTCCAAGAACCGCTTCCTCAAGCACCGAAGGAAAGGGCGGAGCGCCCGCTGCCGTCGCTTTGAGCTCTTTCCAGTCCCGGTGAGCTCGGACAACAGTTGACCCGAGCTCGACGGTCGTCGATTCAAGGCCGTCGCGGTCCGGACGATCTCCAGGAACCGCCGGAGAGGGCGGAGCGTCCGCCGCCATAGCTTCGAGAGCTTTGGAATCCGGATGAGCTCCGGCGATCATCGAATTGAGCTCGGGGGCCGCCCCCGAAAGATCTCCGACGAGCTCGGATTGGAGACCCGGCGACGAGGGAGGAGCACCGCCGAGGGCCGCGGATTCGAGCGCTTCGGGATCTTGATTGGCTTCTAGGACCATTGGTTCCGATTCCATATTTAAGGAGTGATGGAATGTAAGCGGTGGGAGATCGAGGCTACGAAGAGCGGCATTCTCGACTTCCATGGAAGAAGAATCGCACGAGGGAGAGGACTTTGAACTGAGAGAGACCCGGAGTGAAGAAGAGAAGAAACTGTCAAGGTGGGTTTATAGGCGGAATTTATTCTTCTAATTTGTTCTTTTTTAAAAATAACGATTTTTTATAATCAATCAAACATACAAAAAAATATTTTTTAAATATTATATTTTTAAAAATTAGGTTTCTAGAAATATATTTGGACGAGGAGCCGCGAACCAAACGAGTCGTCAAGGAACAGGAGGTGCGAAAAGCAGGCGAAGCGGTCGCACCATTGTACACAAAACCAAAAAAAAAAAAGCGGTCGCACCATATTCTTTGAGGTCGGCGTGGACGAAGAGCACCGTGGGGCCCACGCATCGAGTCCACGTCAGGGAGTACCCAGCGCATGACGTCAACGCAAGAGCCGGAGGTCACCGGCAACGGAGAGAAACCGCAAGGAAGGATGTTCTTGCAAGTACGATACTACCGTACATACCACAAGGATTCCATACACACTGCTAGTTTTCCATCCACGTCAATCCCTCCTATCGGGCTTTTCTTCTTAAAAAAAATCCATCCTGATCTGGTCGTATTGTTGCCTCCGTCATTTACAAAATAATAACAGATCAAGAAAACTCAATAAAGTTGGCTTAATATTACAACGCCTAAGTCAAATAGAATTTTATAACTATGGAAGAAGATTAGGAACAAGATGGAAGAAATAAAGGCTTGTAAGTTGCTTTACTATCCCGCCGTTCATGGAGGAGTTTTGAGTCTATATATAGCCATGGGACAGAATCTCCTCCCAATCGTGCTTTAATGGATGGATAGGGGGTGCACAATGACTACTGAGAGACCTACAATAACTGCATTATAACCATCTTAAGATGCGATGTAATCATCCAAGGTCATGCTATAGCAACCTGGTATGTCCCAGAGCTATATAGGGTCATTACTGCAATTTTAAAACTTTCAGCGTGAGGGAAAGAGCATGTTTCTCCATGAAGTGGTTAGATTACTATCAAAGGTAAGAAAGCTCGGGTCAACTTTGAATAAGTGTCGAATTGAATGATCGTATGGCTGAGCTACAGGACTTTATTCGGAACATCAGGTGATGTGTGACATTGGAGGCTAGTTACCTTTGGCCTTGCTTGGCTTGGCTCTTGAATTGGTCTGGAGTCGACCTAGTCATGAAGGAGCCACGAGGTGCCACATCAAGCAGGACCAATATGATCATACCTCTCTAGTTCACCTGATAAATAGTGGTAGACTTATTTTCTACTACATCATGTAAGACAATTGCATATAACAAACATGCACGGCCTCTTAAAGATTTTGGAGTAGATATGTTAATTTTAAAACTATTATCAAAATATAGATGCTAATTAAAAATCACCAGTATGATGATTCAGTGTAGAATATTTCGGAAATTTGTTATTACAAGTTAATTTAAGTTCATTATTGTATATAGGACAGTGGCGTCACAAGTCCCCTTATAAATAAAATAACATGATATTAATTATGGATATTTCAATACAAGATCATCCAAATATCCATACTTGCCACCACACCTACATGTTTCTATAGTTGTTTTGCAAGGGGAAGGTCCTAGGTGTTGCCATAAACAAGTGCAAGATATACAATGACACGAAGTTAGACTGGCCGTTGGTCAACCATATATGTTGACTCCACTGAACATAAAAACTGTTGCAGCTAGATTTTGAATTGAGATTGGACTCCGCCTGTGCCGATGTAGGCTGAAACCAAAGTGCGCTGAGGTCATATGAGACAGGGGTGATCTGAGATCGGTTGAAATTAACATGGCCTACGAAAAAATTCGATTGCCAAAAGGTTTCCGGTGGAGAATTATTTAATGTTTAAGTCAGAAATTTAAAGCAACAATGGAAGAGAGAGTAGTATGTGTTAAGAAGAGTTTGAGATTGCACACTTGAGGGTCTCTAGATCATTCCTATAAATAGGATAAGCTAGGTGTCCGTTACTTAATTTGGCAGAGTTGATTGTGCATTAACGATATGGTAATTGCTCCGCACGATTAGCACGCAGCGACAATCGCGTTGATCATACGTTAACTATAGCTTTAGTGTAACTTTTAATTTTTATTGCACCGAGCAGAATAGCACTCCAATCCATACCGAAGTCATTCACTTCGCCCACGGCAGAGGTTAAAAAGGTTGGTTCGGCTCGAGGTTAAAGTGTCAAATATTCTTTCCATCAAAAACTGATCTAACAATATACTTATATACTAATGATCTTGCATTTAATAACAACCAGCTAGCATATAATTGCGAAGCAGACCATAAAACATTTGCCAATCTGAACATGCCTACCGAGCATGCAGCCAACCATGGGCCCCTTCGAAGAGAGAGAGAGAGAGAGAGAGAGACAAATGCTTCAGTACTGGATCCACGAGTAGCGAGTGCAAATTAATGTGTCGATCTATTTGTGTATCATATACATCGATCTTACTCTCGCGGACCGTATCATACGGTGTATCAGATTCATGAACAACCTGCAAGGCTGGCGGCCGTCCTGCCAACAACTTCAATTTGGACGACACGCGCGCCCACCGTGATAAGAAATCATAGCGTAAATCCGAACCTAACACCGGAGCTACAGTTGGGCGCTTGGACCTTTCGCAAATCGTTCACTGAGGAGATCATTAGGGATGTTAGACCGGAGAAACAAGGAGAGCATAACACGTGGGTCCTTCCAAGACGACCAATTGGACGGCTCAACACCAAGCAACGAGTTGGGGTCAAATTGCTCGGCAATCTCAACCCCTAACCCAGAGGCCTATCGAGAAAACGTAACCGCCAAAAACATAAATTAATGAATGCCACACGTGGTGTCCTCACTTCTTCGTGCACATGGAAGGCGTTGAGGACCACCGCGGCATCGGCGGAAGGGTCGCAGAGCAAAGAAAGTATCCGACCGCTGGCCTTTACATGACATCCCAAGGTGGGTGAGAAAGTACTATATTTTTTAGGTTGTGCACATATTCGAACGACGAACAAAATTATTGACGAACAAAATTATTGGCTGAATCGCCTCTTTTGTTATCCACCATTTTGAAAAGTTTTCTGCTCTATTTTGTATCTATTTGTCGGAGGAACTTCCAGGCAACACGGTTTTGAGTTAATGTTACGGGTCCAAACTTGGTACGAAGACTTTCCTCGTGCCACGGGCATGTGAGGACGATTCATGAGATGGTTCGGTCTGATTAAGTCTATACAAAAAGCAAGGTTGCAACATGTTGCAGAATTTGAGGTGGTGTTCATCGTGCACACGGCTACATATAGACTGCAAAATTATCATGAAAAATATGCCAAAGCGAGCCATGTTCTAGGCATTGGCTAAAACAAACTTCTTTTCCCGTAGAAGTTATTTGCAAGATATATATATATATATATATATGGAGCTTGTTGCTTGAATAAAAGAGGCGAGGAAGGTTCACGGCAGCTTGTTGCTTGAATAAAAGAGGTGAGGAAGGTGCACGGCAGTAGCATCAATTGCACGTTCCTTGGAATGATGTGCGAGAAAATGGAATTATTCAAAATCTGATTTTGTTCCATCTTAAACAACCTTTTTGGCTCCATTTACCTATTGCCAAAATAATCGTCGTTCGAGGGGAGATAAAATCAACGTTATTTCATCCCATTGCGGGCGGGCTACAGCGAATGAACTAAGGGTACAGATGTTACGTTTTTTAAATTTTTGTGTACAAATACGGTAGCTACGCTTACCGGCCACTGGTTGCACCTAACTTCCCCTTCCCCTTCCCCTTCCCCTTCGGAGTTTGGAGACCAAAAGTGCGCAGCTGTTTTTTTTATGACTATTTTTGGGGTACAAAAGGGAGTCAACGGATAGAACAGAAAAAAAAAGAAGAAGAGGGGAAACTCATATTTTTCTCTGCTCTTCTGAACGGCTTTTAGAAAGCTGGGATTTGTTTTGAAGATCTTGACCGTTCTTTTGATCATATCTCCTCGGGAGAACCTTTCTTGCCCAGAAAGGCCGTAATGATCCCCTCCGTGACAGCTGGACGCGCTTTACCGTCCAAAGCAGACGGCGTCTAAAACGGGTGACATATTTGGGACCGCTTCGGGATACCTGCAAACCGAACAACAGTTTTCACGTGACGGGGATTGATCGTTTTTAATTAGTGGTGGGGTCATGCATAGGGCGGAATATGATAGATAATTTTAAATTAGCAGCTGGCCTTGGGCTGTCAAATAAATTTTAAACTACCTTTAGAAAAAATAATCTATCTCTAGGACTCAGGAGGTTAGAAAATTGAGAGAGGGTTGGGTTACCCCTGCATAGTTAATTATCATCTATAAGAAAATAAATATCATTTTTAATATTTTTTAAAATAAAATAAAATAGTATTTTTATGTTGTGTATTATGAAGGTTCGATATTTTCTCTTGCTGGGGCCTGGGATCCATTTCTATTGATTACATTCTTATCTTTAAAGAATAGAAATTATCATAGAGTAGTTATTGCATCATAACTTTTCTTCTAAGGAAACAAACTACAAAGTGCTTCTTCTCGCATTAGCAAATAAACTTTCTAGAGGTAACATAATTATTAGAAAAGGAATGACCTCAAAGAATTGCGCAGATCCTAAATGCTATTTTGAATGAAAAAATTAGCAAATTATGTTTGAGAAACAAGGATGTTCCTTGGGTCACAAGTTTTTGAGGTCCAATCGATTCTTGGTAAATATAAGCGAGTTGATCTCCTAGTCCTTCCCAAGATGGTGACCTTTGACTTCTTCCATCACATGTGTGGGAAAGACATGCTCTTTTTCTCTGAATCGTGGAATTGCAAAGTTATTGCACACTGACAGCAACTACAACCATAAATTACAATATAAACTAGGTATGAACGACTTTGAAACTAAAATGGAGGACTAATCTGATGATATAATTTAAAAAATATTTTTGGGATGTATTTTTTAGTCGAGTTTCCTAGAATACGATGCACTAAGTTTCGCCGACACTTCTATTTTTAAAAGCTAATAATCTATTGGACATGTCATGACTTATCGATGATATAATTTGGATGGTTTTATATTGACGTCAACGTAGCAACTCACCTAATCTCATTAGACTAGATTGTTATCGAGGGGAGTGACATTATAAACTTCAATTAATATTAGTTTAAAGCATCTAGGTTTGACTTAGTATGACTTGCACCAGAACCCCCTAGATCGGATCTCTCAAAAGATATTAAACTATGTTTCTTTTACTTTTCTCAATAACCTTTACATCCAAAGAAAAATGCAATGTGCACCAATATAATTGAATGTAGAATTGTGGCGTACTTCTACTAGGGAAATCACCAGCAAGGTTGACAACCAGAAATTTCCAGCAATCACATAATTCACAAACGGACGGGACCAGGGTGTGACATCTCGAGACTTCCATCAACGAGCAGTGGTAGTGGCGGTCCAAGTCATTCGTCAGATGCATTGGTGCTCTCTGCTGTCCGTCCATCGTGGATAACGATTTGGACATGTCGTTGCCGGTAGATGAAAGCCTGATGATGACCGTGCGGCGAAGACTTGGGAGAGTAGTCGGTGCTCGCACTACCTTCACAGTCCATTTCAAAGCACGCGAAAAAGATAAAAATTAAATAGCTCGTACCTACTTCAATGACAAGAAAAAAAAAAAAAGCGTTCACACCTACCAAAGACGCGTGCGTTGTTCTTCTTACAAGTTGGTTCGACTTAAACTGGCTCCGGATCAGCTTTCCATACGCGTCCAAGTATCCAACTTTATTACGAGTTTCATAATGAAAACATGGATCACCTTTCCTGTTTCCAAATCCTCTTGCATAGCATAAGACTTCAATGCACTCATCAAATTCTGAGCCTGTTGACCGAAAGTGTTTGAAGAGCTTTAATGAGGGACCACGTTATTGTTATGATCTGATTCGAAGACCACTAGTCTGATTCGAAGCCCTGACATTTATTCCAAACGAAAAGGAAATCAGCCAAAACTTTTTCTCGTTTCCAAACGAAGGATGGAGTTATCAGTCATGTGGCTCGATAAACCCACTGGGTATTGGATGCAACAATTTGGGTTTGCTTCTACCCTCATTCTGATATGGGCCCGTCTCGGGCCACCAGGCTTCCTCAATGCTGCTTCTTAGGAGGTCTAGGGCCTGTCTCGGAATTGGGTTGGGCCGGCCAGGCGCGGCCCGATATGCACGCGGTCGCGCACGCTTCACACTTTACTCGACCGTTGAGGCATGTAGAAAGGTGGGCTTTCTCCCCACGCCGCCTCTCGTCTTCTGTACGGCGCTTCGATCTCGCCGCTTCCAGTCGCCCGCCTCTCATCGCCTTCAACGGTAGGAAGAGAGGTGAGCGGAGGACTCCTCTCGGAGGTGGCCAGGCTCCGCACCGGTCGGTGGACCGAAGCTTCTTCGGAACCAGCGGTACTTCTCGCCTCCAAGAGCCGGTTCTGGACCCGCCTCGTTGCTTTCTAATTATCAACCAGCCGGGATTCCCTTCTTTTCATTTTCTAGATTAGCTTTAGCTCTCTTCTACTCTTTGTTTCTTGGTTTTGTTAGCCATGTCAGTCTATAGTTTAAAAGGCACATTTCCTGTTTGAATTAATGCGCGAAAGGTTCTCATAGCTTCGCCCGCATCAAAATGTGGTGGCCTTTGATTTCGGTGCTACGTTTTGCTTCTATTTACGGTTTACGGTCGACATAACAAGTCCACAAAAGTTCTGGAGGAGATGAGCCCGAAATCAATGCCTTCCGGAGCCCATTTATAGTAAACGACCTCTGGATCTACCGTTGGGAGTTTCAGAGGGGTCTCAGCTAAAGAATGAATTGTTATGTGGAGGGCATCTGTTTGCTGTTGGCTTGCATGATATGATTACGTAGCTTAGTTGACTGAATCAATGACTATGTATCGATCCACTGAATGCTGCTTCCTTTTTTAATGAAAACATCCAGGCTTCAAGTCATATCTGCATTGTAATTTCTGGAATCCTTCTCGGTTGCTGAAGAGGGAGAGTTGCCAATCAGGCAATCATGGATGGTATGTGTTGTTTTTGACTCTCTCTTGTTTTTTTTTTTTTTTCCCCCTCTTCTTATGCATACTAGTGCGATGGTTCATTAATTATCCTTTAAAATGACTTCTAAAGCAACTCGTTGGATTTACATTTTGTATAAATGGGCTTCTCAAGATCAATCATTAGTGGAAGGCCAGTCAGTGGTCAAGATCAGTGTATCCCTCATCTGCTTGATAGATTTCAATGGCATTTATATGTGTGTGGTTTTCTCCGTTTGCAAATTCTGTGATAGTTTGCTCTTCAATACATGAATAAAGGATTTGAAGCTGTTTCAATCTGAATTTGTGTTTATGTCATGTTTTAGTTGATTCACAGCCAACCATGGAGGAAACCATCCTAGTCGGCGACGACCTTATGTTGGGGCCACCTTCACCTGTTATACCCCCGGAGATTGCATCTCATGTTCTCGAAGGTGTTGATTTATGTGACGGAATACTGAGGAATCTCTTCTTGTGTAAGTGGCATTTAGCGAAACAAAAAAAGAGGATGTTACAATGTAAATCATTATAGTGGAATAGATTGTTGAGGCCATCGTTCTCTCAATAGAATATACAAGGTTATTCTTTCATTTTAAAATGGAATGAGGAAATTGACTTTTTGTCGTGCTCTAGGCCTGCAAATCAATGATATCGAGCCATTTTGCCAAGATGAGATTGTTTTGTATAGACAATGTGCCGAGAAAAGGGTTAGCAATATTCACTTATTAGCCTTGGAATATATGTCTCTGTGGCCTACTTATTTTGCTTGTTGGCTTGACATTCTCTTTGGGTCTCTGAATTCACTTGCAGGATAAGGAGCTAAGACGACGACTCCAGGATAGTGAGCATAAGTTGGGATTGTGTATGCCTTTGGAGCAAGCAAAGGATAGAGCTGCACAACTCCAATCCGAAGTTGCATTGTTAGAGAGGTGCAACCTTTAGACCCTTAATTGTTTGTAGGAAATCTGGTGTAACCAATGAACCAAGGGAACTAGTAGAATCTTGTTAGTTGTTCAAATTTTTAATACCTGGATCCTTTTAAATGGAGCATTTGTATTCATCAGTGCTGCATATATAACTGTAAAAGCAGCTTATGTACTTAGGAAAAGGATCATGGACGGGCATGCTAATTTCCCATTTGGAATTTGTTTCTTAAAGTAAGAGTTGGATCTGATTTAGACAGCATAGATGTTGATCATGGTTTTCTTATATATAGTTGCATTAACTGGGTGTACTGATTAGCTGAATATGGAGAGAAAAGGATCCATGCTTACATGCTTATTTGTCACATCTATTCTTTTCTTTTTGATAATAATTTATTTTATTAAAGTGGAGCATAACAGCATTCTTCATACATAAAGGGTGATCTATTTTGTAAACAAAATTGTGTTCTACAATTTATGCACTGTAAATGTTCATTTGCTGACAAATTAGCTCTCTATAGTAACAACTAAGAATATCGGCAAGGTAAAATAAAATAAAATAAAAACATTGTAGCGAGTTGCATTATCATTTATTTGATTATAAAGTCACTCCTTTTTACGTTCACTTTATATTAAGTTTCTATGTTCTTAATCTTTCAGGCGCATGATTCTTGCAAGTGGAATTGAAGGCATGGAGGGATTTCGCCAGCGATGGAGCTTACATGGACGCCTTGAGGATGCCAAGTACTCTTTCATCAAGTTTTCTTTTTTGATTTAGAAATTGAAAAAAAAATTAGAAGTTCGAACTAAAGTCAACTCGTTCCTGTGGTTAAAATCAAACTACTCCTCAGTCATAAATGCAAGTATTCTTCGAATCTTATGATGACAAGCTCTGGTGTTCATATTTGCTTTAAGCTGCATGGCAGTGCATGTGTGCCTTAATTCGCCGTGCATTGATGTGATCCTAGATGTAGTTCCCAGCATTTCAAGTTTGTGCCAATTGAGTTAACACTTGCTACATGTTCATATTCAAACTGAAACCTTGTCGATCTTTTTTTGTCTGACGTCTGCTTTTGTCTTGTGCAGAAAAAGACTAGAAGCTTTGAACCAGGGAATTGGAAAGAGGAAAATTGAAGAGCCCCAAGGAGAGTCTAAAGGAGATCCAGTTAAAAAGAAATGGTTTTTTTGGTAACTTTATTTTAAAGGAAAAATCTGTCCAGCGGTGAAGCATGGTATTTATATCTCTTTCTGTGTTCAGAAAGCGTATAAGTAGTTCTTTCCCCACCAAAAAAAAGAGAATTAGTATGAACTTGTAAGTAGTACGTGTTCAGAAAACGCATATATATAGTTGATGTTAAGAGTCCGCTTCGAATCGAGCCAGAGTCGTGTGCAGCTTAACTCATATTCGATTGGAGTCGGCTCGAGGTGTACAAACTCATATACAACCCATTCATGTCATGGATTGGTCTTACCCGAAGAATACCTTCTGTCCAGAGAAGGAGCTTTATTTAGATTTTGACCTTAAATCTTATCGAGAGTAGTGTCGGTAAGCTCTATGGGGTAGCAAAAATAGGCAATGCTGGTCGGATTTCGAGCCAACTAGTATATTTTGACATCCTATCCTTGGTCAGCAAAAAATTCTTTTCTTGCAGGCCAATCTAGCCAACTTGTATAAAAGAGATTCGGTAGCCGTCTTTTTTTTCCCCTCCTTCCATGTTTAAAACGCTTACCTATAGCTGTAATTTTACCCCCTCTTTGAATGGCACCATCTACGTGACCTAAATGCCTTTTTTAATCCGCCAATGGGTCCAACTTTTGGGCCCATGGCCATCCAGAGTCCACTAGTTCGCTTAGCGCCAAGGCCACCAAGAAGGAAATCCTGCCGAACTTCCTAAACAAGTTGTAGCTTCAACATCCTTTTTGTACATTTATTTTCTGATGCTTACGGATATATTTATTCTAGATTGGTATGATAAATTTATTTTTAAAAAAAAAAAGCAGCTCACTGCACTTTCTGCTGGAGCAAAACATAGCTTGTAGGAAAACGCCTTTAATCTTTATCACTAGCAAAATTTGCATCTACATGACCAACCACAGCTACCACCATTATAGATTGCAGCCACAATAATACCCTTGAAACAGTGATCTACTTCATAGGATTCCGATGATCTCAACCTGGATTTGTCATATACCAACTGCTTGAGCAATTTTAAGCCTACTACAAACCAAAGCAAGGCATACAGCTCCCCACTGCAGATGAATATGTTACTTGAAACATCTCCAACCTTCTCCACTTGGGTGCTAGGACACTATTCTGCAGACAATTTCCTGCTCGCAGGAAATGGATTGTTGATTTGGCTTGGCATTCTGCATATTGAAGTGGTGCCCAGCGCCTTTTTCCATATAACCCTTCAGAGTTATCCAGACTTTTCTGTACTTTCTATCTAGAGATCTATTGTTCCAAGAATTTGATTCATTGGTCTCAAAATGAGTAACTGTGGAATGGCCTGATACGTTTCCACGATGGCTGACAGGCCGAATGAAAGAAACAATCGAGTGAGGCCGAATACCCGCTAAAAGGACCTCTCAAGCAAAAAGTTATTGAGCCTGAGATTGAGTAGGTACGATTTGCCCCCATTAGCCTAGGCCCTAGCAGAGGTATCGTGATACGGTAGGAGGCATAAAAATTATTAGAATATGAAAAGAGGAGAGCGGTTGGCTCCGGGCACTGGATCTATCGGAGAAGTAGAGGTTATGCATGGAAAGGTGTCGGTACTAGAAGGGTCTCTTATCTAGAAGAGGATTTTGGCCAATCAAACACGTATCGTTTTGTTTATCTTTATTTATTTTTATATTTATTTTTATTTTTTTTATTTTTTTAATAAAAAAATTACTTTATTTATCTTGCTTAAACGGTGCGTTGATGACAAAAATCTTTGAAGCTCAAAATGTCATAATCCATGCCACTATCCTAATCCTCCTTCCAATTTCAGACACTATTGGTATGCTTGTGCAATTGCATTATTTGGCCAAGGATACATGCAACCTTCAACTTGATAGAAAGGAATACCACCACCAACATAGATTAGCAATTTCCTCAAAAGCCGTCATTCTTAAATTTACGCACATTCTCATGATGATCAACTTCACATCTATAAAATCTCAAGCTCACAATTTAAATGGTTGCTCTTTTTAGATGTGATATGCTTGATATGCAAAACTATAACACACAAGAAGAAAATAATTGTCATATACGGAATATAATTCTCCATGTAACCAATGGAGATAGGTGGGTTTGCTTAGGAAAATCTTTCGGTGTATATTCCTGAAAATTCCTTTGGAACATTCCAATAGAATTTCCTTTTCTTTTTATTTCACTTGTTAAATTTTCTACCTTTCTTGTTTTCTTGTTGGTATGCGACCTACTCTTGTAACCATCTAAACAACATGGCAACTAAAATGGTCAGATATCTCATCTGTTATATTTTTCAGTTGGAAAGGGGATTACTAATGACATTTTTAGTTATTTAGAACATGAAACGAAAAAGGATTAATCAAGAACTTCTTTTGACTCTAAGGCATGAATAGATACGCCAACAATTTCTACAGAGTCCAGGTATTACCATTAGTCATATTCACCAACTTCACATAGAGAAAACCACATTATTCAATCCTTTCATTCATAAATGATTACCTTTGTGCCAATGCTGGTAAGCAACAGGAATAAAATGAATGATGCGGTGCGATACTAGGTTACTCTACTCTTGCCAGTATGATAAATTGGATATAGATACTTACAATAAGATTTCATTTTTGAACAAAATTTCATTGTTTGATTTATTTCATTTTATTCAGAAAAGGATACATATTACACCACAACTTAAAATTAGAAAATAGATTTCAAAAAATGATAGATCTATTCACTTTAATGGCAAGTTATATCAACTTAGGGGTGCTATTAGGCCAGATCCGGGTTCTCGTAAACCCAGACCTAGCCCAATTGTGTAGGTTCTGTACATATTTTTAGTAATATTAGGACCCGAGCATTATCTAATACATACTGAGTTTGGATCGATGTGGATAAGGCCAGGGTTCTCATCGGCTATCAACTTTTTTTTTTTGGAAAATCAAGAAAAACTTTGAGAATATTACCTATAAAATATCCGGTTACATTCTTCAAAAATTAAATCCTGAACAATAAGTACTGTATAGTGTTAACCATATAACAACGGTTGACTAAAAATTGAAAAGACACTTAGTTTAGAGTCAAAAAAAATCTCGAATGACATGTTAAAGAGATAAGTAGGAAAGAAACATTTAAATTGGTCTAGATCTAAGACGGAAATTTTGGTAGATTTACAACTAAAAACAGTATTTGCTAACATAATGGTGGCAACAACATAATAATATAGATTATTGATCCAAAATCTAGCTCAAACCCAATATAACAGCTACAGGTACATAAAAATGGAATGAATCTATCTTTCTAATAGACAAATCCAATCGAAACTAAAAAAATGAAATTCAAAGGAATTGAATAGGTAATGATACTCCATCCAAAGAGGACCCATATAAACATGTCAAATGAAGTAAGCTAAAAATATTTCTAGGTTTTGCTAGCATTGCTTTTTTGACTGTTTATAGATGCCAGGTGATGCTTCATGATGCCCATTCATGAGTCATGACATCCACTGACACTATACAATTTCACAATCTGAAAATCAGATTGTGGTAACTTTCTGAAGATCCCACAACAGGCCTAAACTAAACAAGTTTATGTAGTCAACAAAATAGACAAGTAGCTAAGAGATTATATCATATTAACTGCAAAATGTTCACAATCATTCATAGCACACTTCACAGACAAAAGGTTACATAAATGTGGACCAAGTAGTGGTTCATCAGTTTACAGGAGATAGTAGACATAAGTTACACTCATGCAGCAGTAGGAGAAGCAGCTGCTGCTGCTGCAGGAGCAGTCTCCTTGGTTGCTGGTTCTGCATCCCAGAACGAAGTTTTCTTTCCTGTCTTTGAAACAGTCTGTAGAACAGCATCAGGTTTTATATTGCCTTTCACAGTTACCTTCTGCTCCTCCAGGTTCACATCAAAGGATTCGACACCTGAGAAAAATGACAAACAAGCAGGTATCTTAAACAAACTGATTCTAGCAGACATGTTTTAAGCCACATGCATCATATAATGGGTCTGAAAAGTTGGTAGTGATAAAATCTTTTCCTATACTTCAGATGGCATTTGACATCTCCATTCAAAAACAAGTATCTTACAGAAGTGAAATTTGTGAAAATCACAGCACCAGGAAAAGAAATGTGTAGAGTTACAACCTTCCATTTTGCCAAGGACCCTCTTGACAGCTCCAACACAGCCTTGACAGGACATGCCAACTTTAAGGACCACAGTCTATGTAAAGAAGTGAACCAAAAAGAAAATTAAGTCATTAAGACATCAGATAAAAAACAGTGAAAAGAAGCACTTAAGGTTTAAAATAGATACAGCAGATCCTTTCATCAAAATGTTCTCAACATAAACAAACCTAATTGCTTCTGCTGCTGGCATCTCCAACCTCCATGCATTTTTTAACATGTATTAGAAATTCATAAAAAAAAATGAAGAGGAAAAAAGAAGCCACAGACTTTTTAGTCGACAGAAGGCCAAATGCAGTTATGTCCCAATCATGATCAAAATAACAAGCTCAACTTTGGCCAGTGTACACAGGAGAAACGAGGCCACTGCAAATGTCATGGTCTAGATGGTAATGGCATAACAAAAACAGGGAAGGCATTGGTATGAAGAAGCCCTGTGTTTTAAATATATTACAAATAAGGAGTGGCAGGGCCAAGCAAACAAAAAAAAGAAAAAAATGTAAAATATTATTGGATAAACTTGCCACTGGTGGCAACTTATATTAGCTAATCTTGAAACGAGCAATAAAAAAAGGAATTGTTAAATACAGTTAATATTAAATAAATATTTTCTCTTTCAAAAGAAGATTCAGTCATCTGTTGAAGTGCAGGAGGAACTTTCACTCTTTATTGCAAATACACTATATAGTGATCTTTACTATAGCATCTTTGACTTCACAGTTCTTGGTTTCACAAATTCCCTAATGAACTTCTTTAGCTTCTATTGCACGACACCAGTGATGAGATTCTGATTGTTTCAAGCAGTAATGATGACTTGTCAACAAATAACTAGCTTGCATGAAACAATTGCCCAAACTTTGCTTCTAATTACATCAAGAGCAGTTTTCATCTTAAGTGGTTATCTTAGATGTTTGCTACATGCAGAAGTTAAAATTAACATCTGTAAACTCCAGCTCACGTTAAAGAAAATAAATAAAGATCACATTGTTAAGGAGAAATTTTCATTACATATAAAGTTGAACTGATGATAAAAATAACAGAAGAAAGACCGTTTTTATGGGACATAAACTCCATTCCAGTCATAATGCTAGTGTATCACTATGTCTCCTTTTATATTTAAATTCTAGCATTTACTAAGTCCGTATGACCTGGAAAATGCCCTCACAATTTACAACAACAGCAACAACAAAAAACACAATCCTTATAGTTCATTCACTTTTCTCAGCTGTTACACATCTGCAAGAATGATATTAAGCAAATGCAAGAAAGATATATGCAAATAAGGTGAAAAAATGAAAAGCTTGGTTGGCAACAAACAAGGTACTATGGAGAACATTTGCACAAAGAGACATATATAATAGATCCTTCCACAATTGATGCATACTAACTAACGCATTTGCTAAATACTAAATGGAATCTATGCGGCCTTCCTCATACTCTTCATAGATAATAGTAGATAAACACTTAGTCATCAAGGATCCATCTTGCCTTTATTTAACAGCAATAACCTCAGGAACTGTAAATATAATGGGTGAGGGATATATGATGTAATGGACATATGAGAGATAGAGAGAGAGTACATCAGGAGGATCTTTCTAGAATCTCATGAAATAGGTGCTCAGGTGCTCAATTTTGACGTAGTTTCAATACATAAACTACTACCATATCAGAGTTTGCACATGCTTAGGTCAAGTAATGCACAATCTTTTCTACAAAGAAAAAGAAAAATATAGTCAATAACTCATGCACCACTCTATCTTGACCTCTATCTTCCACATTGTAAAATATAGTGACTTCAACTAACATGATAACCTAGTATCCTAAAGGATAGATAAAAGCTGATGGAAGTCAACCCTCTTGTTAATAAACTTAAAGCTCATAGAAACTAACCCTATCATGTGGAGACGAACCATGTAAACACGAGAGATGGTATAAAACCATTTCTAAGAAAATCTTATGATAGGGCTCAGACAAGTTTTAGTTTCTTTGTTTTCCTTCTTTTTCTCCACAAACGTCCATAACGATCTCAATCTTCTTGCCCCAAACTTGGTCTTTTGCATAATCAATAAGCTAAGCTATTCTATCACTAAAATATAACCTATCAGTATCAGGCTTATTGCTACTATTGCCTCAAGCTACCAAGTTTGGTACATATACTGACATCAATTACTAAACCATACCTCATTAGTCATTACTTAGAAGAACGGCATCATTCTTATAATCCAATAATCAAATATTTTCACCCATAAACCTATGCCAATTTCAACAAGCATAATCGCAAATCCCAGCCAAGAGCGAGAACAAAATCTATATAGACATAAAGCAAATCACAACTTGTCACTCTAACAATACAGTTCAAAACAGACGCAAACATTTAATCTAATCTATCCCAGACGATTTAACCATGTAAACATACAAGAATAGATCACTTATCACAAAAAAAAAACGGGAATTAAAATTTCAAATCTCTATGCAATTGAAAAAACCTAAAAAAACATATATTTCTCTAAACCTATAGAGGAAAAACTTCGACAGCCCTGTTCTCCTTAAACAAGAAGACGATCCGATAAAATTAGTACGATACAAGACGAGAACCAGAACATGAATAGATATGCCGGTTCTTCCCGACCAAGGATCCGAGCGAACGAACCCTAAATTCGATTCAACCCCATGGAGTTATAATTACAAGAATCTCAAGAAGTCAAGAAAAAGGAACAAGAATTGTATCATGCATCAAGATCGCGGTTCTCCACCACCAATAATACGATCAAATGAACCCTATTTTCGATTCAACTCCAACAATAATGCGATGATAAAAAATCTAGAAATAATGACATAAATTTCAAGAACCAAGAGCAAGAACAAGAATTTGATAAGGAAACGAAATCCTAGGCAGCCGTGGCAAAGGGGAGGCGGGTCGCAGAAGAATACCTCAGCCATCGCGTAGATTAATCTTCCTACCGACTCCGAGGTACGCCGGGGAGCCTGGCTCCGGGGGTATTTAAATGGAGCGAGGGGAGGGGTCAAAAGGTGCGGTGGCGCACGATAACATAAAAGTCCCGGACCAGCGGCTATCGTGCGCCCACGATTAGTTTCTGGCGTGACATTTACGTAAATATGCTGCACTTTCATGGCACCTTCCTGGCACATCGCTAATCCACCCTCGATTTATCTTATGATTCGTGCAAGGTTAGAGTGAACGGCGACGCTTTCTCTCGCGTGGCATCCTCCTGCGTGGCCGCGCATCCGGAAAGGTGGGTCGGCAAGCGCGCAGTACGAAGTACAAATTGTTGGGGGTACGAATTTTGTTAGGTGGTTGCTTTTTATGGTATATCGTAACGGTTGATGCAGTTTACAGTTGACACGTCATTAATTAGGGCAACTGGCCACTTGCTTACCGGAGCCAATGCACCTTCCGATGAAAATATTATCGCGTGATCTACCAACTCAGTTATAGGTCGATAGAGGTGTGTAAAATTATTGGCTCAACCGTCAGCGTGACTTGAAAAAATTTCTACTAATCTCTACGGTTAGATTTAAATGGAATTTTCTAAAATCCATATTGGCATCTGCTTGAGAAAGATCTGAATTGAAAAAATTCGTCTCGGCTTCTGTTTAAATTTTTAGAAAAGTATTTTAAACCAAATTGAACCGACCCCTATATGTCAGCTTTACTTTAAAAAAGGCCGAAGTTTCCTCTTTCTCTCCCACTCATTCTCTCTCTATATTCCTTCCTAGAGGGAAGAAGAAATCCTCACCGGATCCTCTTAAAATATTTACAAAAATAAAATATATGTAATTTTTTTTCAGTATATTCGATATTTTTCAAAAGGAGCTAGCGGTTTTCCATTTTTGTCGGTTGAGAAGTATGGTACTGGGTGGAAATATGGGTCCACGAAGCAGGTTGCTATAGACCTGAGACCCGATCTGTAGTTGAGCTGATAGGTTAGGTGTATCTAATATTTTTTTTTTTTTGGGATCTTACGACAAACATACAGTTTCATTACGTGGATTTGCTAATTATTAGAGCCTGTATAAAATGATATATAATTTTAATTATGTGAAAAAGATTAAAGAAAGTGATGTAGACTTTCTGGGTCTATTTAATCGGAAAACAAGTTGATATTTTTGATAAAACTTCTATACTATTATTGATTACATGGGTGAGTTTGAATCAGTACATAATTATCTCATTGGATAAGAATGTTGGTCCGAATTTTATTCGAATTCTTTATATATTTTCTTTTTCTAAGTTTTATGCTATGGTTTCTATTATGTGAATATAAATAGTTCTCTCCTCATGCAAGACGGTATACGGCTCCACGGAAATAGAACGAGCGCGAAGCTCCATGGGCAGCTGGCACTGGCCCCAAACACTGGCTGGGCCACTATCCTCTACCCGGCAGAGAGGCCCCAAAACCTGGCCTCAAATCTAAGCCTTGCTTCAGGCCGAAAACTGGAAAGACGAATGCTTTTGCGCGTAATACCAAGCTCAAGTTTCCGGGCCATTCAGTCCCAGCTTTCCTTCAGAGTCTGAGCCAAGCCTGGGCTTGAATAACCCAGGCTAAAAGATCGAACACCTTTCTCCCAACAGTTCTGATCACTTCCAAGGTTCCATCATTGATGTGGCTACTAAAAGAGAGATGGATCCCAGGCCTTGCTTGGCTCGAGGAAGAGTCTCTTTGGTCCTAAAGAGTCGGGCCAATCCAACCACTTGCTTCTTTTCAACTCGGTCTCTATCGTACCAAACGTCTTACCGGCTGTGGGACACACCGGCTCCTCCTCCACCGAGAGGAGGGCCGGTGGCCCTTGAGCCAAGATATTTAAACCAATTCAATAGCGGGTGCCTTTTTTTTTCTTCTTCTTCTTTTGATGAGAAATCTATAGCAGAGACCTATCGATAAACTATGCTCCCTTCGGGTTGAAGAAGAAGTAAGCACCCTGTCACATGTACGTGTTCAATTCCACTAACTATGGTTCTGCAAGTTCTCGCTTTTAGTACATCCGAGCAGCGAACCCCGGCATGTACGTCCCTTCCCGTTGTCCCTACTATAAATAGGAACGACCGGTGGGTGAAATTAGAGCAACCTTGGTACGTTTCCGTATTTGGAAAGACCCACGACACGGACTGGATGCACAGGCCTGATAAGAATTAGTGGAGTTTCCCGTGGCCTTCGCAGTTGTTGTCCGGTCACTGGGTGCATCATGTTATGTCCACAAGGATGAACCCAAAGGCCGAAGGGACCGTGGGATCGACAGGAATTAGGCGGTCTTCGGCTATCCCACTGGCATCCAGCAATGTTCGAGTGTCCTTGTGGTTTCCTTTTGAGTCCCCTGAAGTTGGACAGGTCCCATCCAACTTTAGCACTTACAGTCAGCCAGTTCTGCACCCATGAATGCTCTGTCAGCTCTCATAATGAACTGTTAATGGCATTGGGTGAGGTCTGATCTCTGATGCATGTACATATGGGCCTAAGAACTAAGATGCTAAGTTTCAAATGATGGCCTAAGAACTAATTAAGAACAAAAAACTATACAAGTTTCAGTAATTAATTTTACGTAGATGGAAGATGCTGGAGTTGGTGAGTACTTATTGCTGGATGCAATTAACAGAAATTCCAGTTAAAAATTTGGGAACAAATCATGGCATCTTATTGATAGAACAAAAAGTAGAATGACACGTTCTCCAAGCAAAAAGGGGTCCTAGCTACTTGCTTGGCAAATGAATCCAACAGATACTAATGCCACGAAAAAAGAACTAGAAATCCCCATGCCAAGATGAATTCAGACTCAACTGAGATCAAACCGGTACAAGGTATCCTTACCTTTGTGCCCTAGGTTATGCATGCACACTTGTAGATCATGTTATCTATATTAAAAGTCTGTTGATTCATCACAGCTACACACCAAACTTCTTGAACGCAAGTCTGTCCAATCAATATCTAGGGTGATTTGGGTGCAACAGGTTCGAAACACAGAAATAATCGTTCTATATACAAAAAGAAGGTTGTGTACATCCGACCCATGAGGCTGCATTGCATAATCGCATGCGAGTTTTTTTTTTTTTTTTGTATAGAAGTGTCCTTAATGGCAAAAGCTTGTGGAATCACCCTTCCTTCCAATCCTCCACAAAGCGACTGTACCTTAAAAGATTTTGAGAAAGAAATTTCCATGATATCCAATTATAACCGATTTAATTTAACACATACATAGCACACTAAAACAATGATTCTAACAATTTGGCTATACCTATACCAATGGATGTAATGCTTGCTTCATTTACGTTATAATCGTTATCTTGCAGGTAGCAATAACTGCCATAGTTAATAGTGCCCATGGCTTGACTTGTCTAGCAAAAAGATTCCACCGAAGTGTCTGAGATGGCGCCATATCGTTTTGCTTTCGGCAGCCTCGATCAGCTTTTGCAAGTCGCAAATGTTTGGCGAATCATTCAGAAGCTTTGGATGCCATCCGTCTCTCTTCAAATCACTCTTTTAGTGCATGGAGAGCGTGCCACTTTGAAGGCCAAAAGGGGGCAGGTGAACACGACCGCTTCTTATCCCTCTGTAAATGTTCTCTGTTGGAAGCCTGTTTGGTTACTAATTCCCAATCCACGAGCATATTAAACTCACAAGCCATCTTCTCTATCTAGAGCTATGGTTACTAATTCCCAATCCACGAGCATATTAAACTCACAAGCCATCTTCTCTATCTAGAGCTATAGAGATAATGGGTCTTACCACAAGAAGGAATACACCGTCGGAGAAGGTAGGAAATAAATGCACAAACTTCCAAACTCTCATCAGAAAAGGCTGCATCCATCCCCATCTCTGCTAGAACCTTAAGGGCCATGCCTTCCCTAACAAAATCCACATTTAAGAACCCTGCACCTAATGTTTTGTTTGATTAACGAGCAACCATGATGTTACCAAAAGGTTACTAGTCCCGAATCGGAAGCCGGTCAATGGCTTGATGTTAGGATATGTGCCGAATTCCGCTCCAAGAACATAGCAAGGAATTTGTTTGTGATCTCATATCAAACTTGTAAAATCAAATGCAACCCTCCATCTTTTCAATTTGATTAATTAGTTAACGGGATGTGCCAAAGTAAATGTAGTCCGACTTTCTAATGATATGGATACAAATGGGAGAAGATTACTTCAGCGCTAGTTTTGTGTCATGGAAATCATGAGCAGTTGGATGGATACGTCACTCCTAATTCTAGTTTATCGATTCATAAAGCCTTGGGAATTATTTATATAAAAAAATCTCAAATCTTACGTCTCAACTTAGTTGGACTGATGTTCGAAGTGCTTGCTTATTTCAGCATCCACCTCGATCCATGGTCATGTCTGACAGGGAGGAGGCAACAACAGTCTTCAGAGAGAAAATAACAACATCCTACCTGACCCCAATATGAATGCTTGAAAACAAGCTCAGATGCTATTAGCATTACAGAAAAATAGTTTGCAGCTTGTCAGTACATTGTATTTGCGATGAACTCCTGCAACATTAGAGTTAGCTGAAAAGAAGAAGAATATGGAATCTATTGGCAGCATTTTCATCTCAGCCCCATATCAAGCTATATATCAAGGATCCATGATTCTATTGGTGGCAAGGATGATACACTCAAGCCGTATCGCTTTAACACAAAATATCCCTTGGCATTTGTGGCTCTACTATTTATGTCAAGCACACCTGCTTCACTCAAGCTCAACATGATCCTCAATGGCATGAAACGATGGCAGATGAGTATAATACCTTGCTCTCTAATGGTACCTGACTTTTAGTTCCATCCTCTCATTCATAATATTTTATTGGCTGCAAATGGGTGTTCAAAATCAAAAAGTGATTTAATAGCTTGAGCGTTATAAAGCCTGTCTGGTTGCTAAGGGCTTCAATTAATAATAGAGTACTGATTAAAATAAGACGTTCAACCTAATAATCAAGTCTGTCACAATTCGTATTGTTCTTACTCTTACAGTTTTTTGAAAGTTAGCCCATTCAGCAATTGGATATCAATAACATATTTCTCCATGGACATCTCACCGAGGATGTTTATATCAAACATCCTCTTGGTTTCACTGACCCAGACCATCCCACTTATGTCTGCAAGCTATAACGTTCTCTTTATGGTCTTAAACATGAGCCACACGCTTGGTTTCAGCGATTAAGCGTTCCCTTATATATTCTTAGCTTTCATGGGTCTAAGGTTGATGTCTCACTTTTTATCTAGCGCACCAAAAAATATGTGACATTTCTTCTAGTTTATGTTGATAATATTATTCTTACTAGTACTCTTATTGCTCCATTGGATGACTTTATTGCTTCGTTACAAACTGAA
>JAOXJJ010000002.1:1887612-1908872 GCA_025769935.1 Phoenix roebelenii | reverse complement strand
GGGGCGAAGGTTTCGCTGGCCGTTCGGCCGGCGTGGTGGTCGTGGGGCGGCCACGATGAACAAACTGAAGTCGGCACTCCTTGCCGACTTCAGTTCGTTGGGCCCAAGGATGGGCCCAAATTCAGGTCTTTACAAGGAACATGAACATCTAAATACAGAAACATGTTCATTCTCATTAAATGGATCGAAGAGCATGATGCTTGGTTAATTGACAATTGAAATATGAAGGAATATCTGAAAATTGAATCCATCGCATTATAACATTTATTATCATATAGCACAACCTAGAGAAAGACGCATGACCTAACCTATTCCACCAAGGCAAAGAAGTTGAATAACTAGACAGCATGAATAGTGACAGATTAACTAAGAACATTAAGTTTCTGTATAAGAAATCGTCTTGCCACTTTACGGCCTGTCCTAAGTTGCTTCCCAATCAAATTGTCCTATAGGCGCATCCAGAAGATGAGAAGACTCCCGACATATATTAAATTCATCTAAAGTTTTGGTACAAAAATGATATTAATTAGAAATTGATAGATGGTTTAAAGGAGTATGGAGAGAACCAATCCGACTAGCACATATGGTCGAACCATCAGCAACGGGAATGTAGGAGGGCTGAACATTCTTGATAGTATCAAATAAATTAAAATAGAAGGTTATGCAATTGGAAACCCTAGAGTCAATAAGCCTAAGTATCTGCAACGCGAACGAAGCAACAGCAGTAGTACCAAAATCTAAGTGTGCTTGTTTTTTTTTGGGTAAAAAATAGGAAGGGTGGGGGAGGGGCAGAACCCCACCCGTGTAGCGGTCTCCACTGGGCCCCCTTCACCAGAAAATATTCGATGCGGGTCGTAAGTTTCTGCGTGCCCTCTCCAACCCGTGGAAAACTTCACTGGGCCATCCACGTGTAAGTAGATCACTCCAGCGCTACTTCAGTACTGATGGAAGGAAAGCATATCCATACAAAGCCATCCGGACGTGGAGCATGCGGTCTCCTAATTTAATCGACGCTCGCGCATTTCGAACCCGAACAACTCGAGTGGAGTCCAAGCCTCCTTACTATCAACGTCAAGAAGCATCTCCTGAACCTCGGTTGTTAGTCAAGAAGCCATCAATGAAAGGTGGTGTCTTGTCAATTGGTGTCACTGTAGCTGTAAGACCTAAGAGGGGAATTTGCTTTTCTACTTTATGACAGGACAATCAAATTTCATGTGTCCTGGGCTCCTAGCTAGTTGCTTGCAGTAATTGCATTGAACTTGGAATAGATCAACACGTGCTCGACAGCCAGCCAACAAGAAGATAAGAACTACCAGCAAATTTAGTGGCGGGAGCATGAATAGAATCTTCTTCGAATGAAGCAATAAGAAAAGTGCCTCTCCAGATTTCTTCCACCATAAGTTCGAATAGTGCCGAATCTAATGCAGACAGCGGATGCCAGTACGAAATAGAAGCTCGGACATACTTGAGGTCATCTTGAAATGCCGCTATAAATTGCACAAGTGGAGTCTACTCATATAGCTTATAGTAAATCAGAGCATTTAAGGTACCTAAATGATCCTAGACTAGTGACATCTCAGAATGGTACCTAATATCCATTTCAAGTTTATACTTGTGGGCAAAATTAGCAGTCTCATATTTTCCAAGTTGCATACTGACGGTGGGATGCGTGGTGTTAGAAACCAGGTGATAATTTTGTTATTATCCATGTCCCATTCTTCAAGTTTAGCAATATTATTATCACGAAGATGCTTCTTCTCACCAGTAATATATATCCATAAATCTCTACCTTTAATAAATACGTGCATAAGATATCACCAATAGTGTAGTTGGAGTCATCACCATCGAACTTGATTGAGTTGGGTTGAAGTCTTGAAGAGTCTCAAAAGCAATGATTCTAGAACTGAGTAGAGAGTATGGACAGAACAAAAACTTGACCGGATTGGCAGGCTGCAAGTTTTTGCAGGATCAAAGGAACTTCTGTTATCAAATCGGCCGTGACCCAAGCAAAAAGCTTGGGAAGGCAACAAACCAATATTTCTAAAATCTACAAAGCTTCAATTAGGATCAATCAGTTGGCGATATCTTCAGGCATGGAGCTGATCTTGCACCATAGCAGGGAAGAGTTTGATTTGATCCACTCTTCTAAAAGAGCAGAAAGTCTTCCAATGAGTCCAAGGAGAGGCATAGCCGATCACAATGAAGCTACAGTCTTCATAGATTGATATGAAGATTGGCTCCGACCCGAGTTAGGTTAGAGTAAAGAGCTTGTAGTTGAAGGAGAAGCACGAAACACAAGATCAAGAACAAACCGTGTCAGTGGGGGCCACTCTTTGCATCAGGATATTCGGGCTATGATAAGTGATGGAGTGGTCTTCCAGACCAAGCATGTGTTCAGAAAGGCAAGCGAGGTTGTAGATTGGGTAGCTTCTTACATAGCCAATCACTCTAAACTCCAAAGGCACCATGTGGGTTGGGGATAGGGAGCTGCCTAGAGCGCTATATAAATCATCCGTCTTAGAAGGAAGAAAAAACAAACGGTAACCCAACTCAAAACCATAGTGGCTCTGATACCATGACAAAAAAACTATTGAAAAGCTAAAAACTTTGATATTTTTTTTTGCATTCTAGAGCAACCCTTTATTTTCAGAGACCTCCTTAGAGTGTTGTGTTGTATAGTAAGCGACTCAGTTGACGGTCTGTTCACCTCCCGATACACATGCACTGTTTGAAAATCACTACAATCTCGCACCATCCACCGAATGAAGTCGAGTAGAGGATGTCCATCCCTCCTCCGCCCCTCCTCACGTATCCAACCGATTACCATGGTCAAATCTCCCTCGAGGATGATACGCTCCACCCTCAGCCTCCTCCTAGCATAGGAAATACCTTCCCATGTTGCCTTGAGTTCGCCCCTGTAACTGTTAGCCCATTAGTGCGTCGCCCGCTCGCAGCTATAATCTGTGAGTCATGACTTCTGATCACAAAGCTCTGTCTCCATCATCAGTAGCACTCCCGTTAAGGTTTACCTTAGGATGGTCGAAGGGCGGGAGCTCCTAAAAAACAAGGACGAACCTGGGTGCTGAATCGGCATAACAGGAGTCCCAAATATCCCTAGCCATCCTAGATGGAACCGTCGTAGTAGTCCTAATAATCTCTGCAGCTTGACGGAAGGCTCTATCTACAACGCACCTCGGTAACTCCCGTCTGTCGTCGAACATCCGAGCATTCCTATCCAGCCATATATAGTGTGCCAGGTAGGCACACATGATCTCCTACTTCGTTGTCCTCGGGCTCTGCATAGATCTGGCATAGGAGGCCATCAGTTGATGGGGTGGCCTAGGGCCAGGGCAAGCCCTGCTTTGACAGGGAAAAAGGGACAAGGATAAGCGGGGTAGTGATACGGCATGGTGTGGTTGATCATGTGGTTGGTTTTATGTTTGGGCTTGCGGTTGCTATCCAGGGGAAGGCACATGGTTGGGGCCCCACATGGGGGAATATGAGCACGAGGAACTTGCGGGCTAGAAAGGCTTTCGGGCGGGGCCTCGTCACGGGCTCATAAGCGTCGACGTCATGCAGGAGAGGAGCCAGTGTTTTGTTCCCGCTCACGTGGCCTATTGAACCGTCGATTGCCATGAGCCTTTATTTTCTAGAATTTCTTGCACCATAGGCATCCTTTCTGGATATTTTTTTTTTTTGTTGTTGTTTTTAGAAAACATAAACATGGAATGCTGTTTGTTGGAACTCCTGCTTTCGCTTAAAAAGATCGGAGGAGGGTCTAGTGAATGGAAGGTAGGAGAGAGTAAAATGTTTGCGAGAAAAATGTTATTAACTAAGTTTAATTATGTTGGAGGAAAATTAAAATCTATGATTAATTTAATAAATAATACTCTCATGATCAGATGGTATAATTTATGTAGAACGGCATGCTATCTAAGATATAGAACAAGTACCAAATAAATAACAGAAAAAAAAATGCTGGAAAAAAAAGAGCAACTCTTGCTCTCTTTTTCTTTACTCTTCTTTTTTCAAGCTACAAGAGGCACTTCTTTTTAAATAGATTGTTTGATTCTCATTCAAATTCAACACCCACTAAAAAATAAGAATAAAAATTATCACTACTAAAGGATAAGAATAAGATTTATCACTACTAAAGGATAAGGATAAAAATTCTTATAAAATAAAACTAGCAATGATCCTCATTATTGTAAACCATCAAATAGATAGATAGACCTGCGGTGGCACTTGCAATAATATGAAATCCAAAGGCATCCAGTGTAGCCCTCAAATAAATTACATTACATAATAATAGATATTATATATATATATATGTTGATGTGTATGTATAATTGAAAGTAAATATTGTCTGTCTTTACTGGTTGTTATCGAGTTTGGATGGGCGATTTTTATGCCATCATGCAAGTTCCATGAGTCGGAAATATATAAGGCTAACAATTTGCAGGAAATATATAAGGCTAGCAATTTTTATAATTGACTTGTGATGAGCTTCTTACCTTGAATAGTCGTGCATGCTCTATACCTTACTCTGACTTGTGCTTCGACTTCTAGTTAGCTTTTTGACACCATCGCCAACTTCTTCTTAAGGGACAAAAAAAAAACCTGAGATTTTTTGACACAGTTTCTATCGGCAAGGACAAGCATAATTATGTACAAATTACTCATGAAGTTAATTACTTTTTAGGTTTCCTTTATATTCTCCATATACATATTTCTTGTTATATTGAAAAATGGGATATTTCCAGAATTGAATTAGGCCACTCTCATTATGTCTTAATGAAAAGATTTACTACTGTTGTACTAATGGATTGATTATTCTATTCATTAGTTTTGTTTCCATTATTTTTTCAAATAATTTCTCTTATTTGAGTGCGCAATCAATCCTGGTTGATTCATTTTATGATTGGTGGTTATTATTCCTAAAAAAATGATTTCTATGATTATTAACAAAGCCGATCATTGCTGCCAAAATTAATCACACTCAACAATTTTGTACTCTGGACCAAGCCAATTTTGAGTGGATGTAGAATTTGACAGCATGCCTACATGAAATTATTTTTTCTATGTTTAAGCTATATGAGGCCAATAAACTTGCAACTTGGCTAGGTTACTATTCATTTTAAATGGCTCTCTCCGTGTTAAACGTCATATTTCTTTGATCTTATTTATGTGTTCTGAGCCCGGCAAGGCGGTCACCATCCGAATGAAAATAAAAGGGCAAGCGAGAGTCCCCTCCTTCACTCTTCTTTTCTCTCTCATAAACTTTAATAAGAATTGTTATTTTGATAATTAAAAAAAATTCACCACACATCAACAATGATGAAAAATAAAAGTATTAAATAAATAATAAAATTATGAAAACATTATTTTCGAAGTTTAAATAAAAGTATTAAATAAATAATAAAATTATGAAAACATTATTTTCGAAGTTTAATCCTGGAACCGCTCCTTTAGGCATGCCTAGGAGAGGGAGGTGCCAGCCAGTAAAACCAAGTCTAGTTGGCTGAAGTCATTAAGCTTTTGTTTTCGAACCCACTTTACAATTTTGATTCTTTATGCTGTGCTAGAGGAATGTTTTGTATAAAGCATGAACATAGTAATGTTTGATAGTATAATCAAAAAATTCATAGTCTTTTAATTAATTAACAACTCGAAGTAACTCGATGGTTTCAGGGAACGGTGATTTGTTCAGTTATTCCCTTAGCTTATTATAGGATCATATGCTTGCTTGAGTACAACACCTTCACTATAATGTTATTTTCTAGGTTGGTGATTTGAAATATACTTGTAACTCTTGAAGTTTTTTTTTTTTCAGCTGGCTGCTATTCAAGCAAGCGCTCAGTGGGTAACATGCAGTGGACTCTAAATTCTAGAGTGGCAGGAGCCTTGTGCACAGAAATATCTTCTGTAGAACAATTTGTACCATCAAAAATATTCTCTTCAAAAACGCCGCGCTTCCTCTAAAATAATAAAATATGGAAATCATATCATATTTGCATACATCCAAGATATATGCCCATTCGAACGCATCAAACTTTATCTCTTTGGTTGGTTCTCATGGGACCGGTAATTGGAAAGCGTTCCACTTCAGAGACCAATCCAACTGGATAAGAAGCATCTGTGCTTCTGTACGCACACAAGAACTTTGTGGCTCATTCTTCATGCAGAGGGAGATGATTATTCTCTCAGGCTTACTCCTAGAAGAACTGAAACTGGATGAATTGGTCCCACTGGGCCTTTCTTTTCAGAAGGGCTGTTGATCTCAGCTGTAGCTGTGGTCACAGGTTTGATGCGTCCTACGAATAGTAGGGCAGGGCTGGGCGAAGAGCACCAGAGCGGGCAGAATTCTGCTGTCCATCACCTTGTCAGTCTTTTCAAAAAAAAAGACAGGTGGATGAAACAAAGATGGAAGAGTACCCGTAGAGGTGTCACCACATCTAACTTGGTTTGTCCTGCTATCATTTTGTCATGCCATCTTTTTCGCATGTAACCTCATCTTTACAAGTAAAAATATCTAAGAAGTTTTTTCCTTCTGCTTTCTCATTTGGAGTTAGAGAAGTCATCTCCCCTTTCTCGACATAATACGTGATCCATTTGACTACCTCTTGTGCCACTTTTCGTAAGCACAAAAGGTTTTCTTCTAGGACAAAACTTAGCATCCATAACACAAACGTGGGATTGCTGGAAGTGGAAGCTGACCTCAATTTGGGGCTCCTAGAAGTTTTGGCGAGCTGGCTCTCTTTCGGCAAGGCTCCACCAGCCCGGCCCCCAAAACAAGGTAGCTTTTGGGACACCCACCCTTAGGGGTCGCTTTGGACGCACTCAAGATGGGTTACGTAGGGAGGGTGCGTAGCGTTTAACACGAGATTATTCGACCCTTCGATAGGTCCCTTTGGTACGATGCCTTGGATGGCTCCCTTCGGGAGGGCACATAGCTCAGCACCCAGTACGGAGCTTTAACCCACGATTATTCGCCCATTGCATGCAATTTTTAATTCTGCACATATTTACACGAGCTTATATTGGATACATTCATACTAGATTTTGCACGTAGACTTACTGTCTCTACACGTAGTTGTAACTTTCCTGCATGCATTCATATATGTATATGCATAGTTATTTGTAGCCATGTACGCACGTATATATATATATTAGGCATATATAGTTAATATGGACAAGGAAATTAAGGAAATTGTCTCAGGAAATGAGGATTAAAAATTATAGTCTGATCAATGGAGGGATCGGCTATTAAATACACCTTGGAAGTTTAGGTCAGGCCCACTGGAAGGCACAAGGATGATCCAAAATGAGTAGATGTCGGTCATGTGTCTTCTGCACTAGGAAAACCTAAGATGTGGAACAAATGAGCATGGCTGCATGAAGGCTTAGGGTTGGCCGCAGGCCATGACCATACGCCAGGACCAGCTTCCGAACATGCCATGATTAGGACTCACCGACTGGTGAGGAGACGAGTGAGTGATTATTTTATCCTACGCATAAGAATGCTAACAAAATGGTTGCTATCTCATTTGACATGGTGTCGACGTGGCATTTGGGGATTCAATCAGCTTCCATGAATACTTGCACTATGACCTATATGTACAACCATACTCGTTGTACTCTAATCAGATTCAAAAGCTAATTAGGAAGTAATTAAGCGGCTAGCAGGGTTTACACATGACCGAGTTTTCCAACTTCAGATTGCTTGCATCTCCATGGCAAACAATATTAACTATTTTAGATTCTGATGTCATTAATCTTGCATAATCTTCAATGTTATGAAAGTAGATACTTGAGATCCTAGAGTAGCATCCATCGTTCAACTCATGCCACAAATCTCTTACATAGGAAGTTGTTACCTCCAAGTACATGTCATGGATCCTTGATAGCCATCACAAGCCGAAGGTCGGGAAGAGAGAGTATGACAAGGTAAAGACCAGAATATCTCTTCAGGAAACTTGCTGAAAATCGGTAATTAATGGCAAGGCATGAAGCATGAAACATTTACGGCGAAGGGCTTAGGTTGTATCTTTCGTGTAAAAGAATAATTGATCTTCTTTCAGGATGTTGACCATTAGATCACATTCATACTTCATTCCTCCATCTGTATAGATCTCAAAGTGACCATTGCGCGATCCAATGGTGGTTTCGCTTGAAGGGACGGGAACCATTCTCTCGCATGGAAGATACAACCTCTGTCCTTCAGCAAAAGGTTTATCTGCATACACTTCAGTTTAAGCAATTGGCATGATAACAACTGAAATTTAATATGTTTCAGTTCACAGATGTTTAAACAAGTTGACATTGAAATCAATGAAGCAGATTCCATACAAATAAGAAAAACGATTTTTATTTTCTCAATTTTAACCTTGAGCAGCTGTCATACATAATCCGATGGTAAAACAAGTGTCTAACTCAAGTCAAAACAAACATCATGTACACTTCTGGAAGAAATAATTCAATCATGGAGATGCAAGCAGCTGCCATAGCAGAATACCATAGGTTGCAGAAGACTGCAACCGTGGCACCATCACACCCACCTAACAGCTAAAGTCATGCAGCAACCAGCAGGCCTAACCACCGATCATGATAACCATAAGCCAAAATCATTTTGATTAGATGTCAATTTTTGTTGGTGCTGCAGTCAATTCAAGCTGATTACACCTGCTGAAACCATGAGTGCCAATAACTTCGGCCCCAGCCGAACAGGCCTGCATGCTGACCCCTTGTTTATGCTAGCTAGCCTTGATCAAGACAACCGAGAGGCACTGATTTCTAATAGTCTAACAAGAAATGACAGCCTTCCACGGATGGAGGAATTGGAGGAAAGCCAGTCTTCCAAGAATGATCAGAACCACCCACTCCTGAGTGAGAAATTTCCTGCACTTGTTCCAGCCAGCTTACCAAGTTGTATATCTGCAAGTGAGTGAACAGCTTATAGGCATAAGTCAGACTCGGATTACTAGAAGAATTATGACCGTATATGTCTAAAATGCATATGTCAGTATTGAGCTGTTTCTAATTCTTTTCGATCCCAGGAGCCTGCATTAAAAGAGGAAACCAGGGAGCTGAATGCCTCACTGTCAAGAAAAACTCCCTTGAGCAAAGCATCCTTCAGAAATGATTACAGAGAGGAGTTGGATTAATGCATCTGCATGTATATCCAGACAACAATATAATAAAGCCATGATCCTTGTAATGAACAGAAGATACAAGATTCTTAGGATTGGTCTCTTTGCAGAGATCCCTAGAACAAAGTGAAATGTCAGTTGCTTTGCAAGTGGCAATGTCACGATCTGCACCCCTTTCAAGGGTCACAGGCTAGCACATAGCAACTGTTTTGTCATATATCTGGAAAAGGGCCAAATAATTTTATATGGTCCATGCATCTGAAATGCATATCCCAAAAGCATATCACACCATCAGAAGAAGAAGATGACTTTGGTCCTCTTGCTTTATCAGATACAAACAACCTCAAAGACAGAATAAATTATTACAAGATTTTGTTTTGAAGGACAAGAATCCCTGAGACAGAAACCTCAATAAAAACGAAGTTGAAATCAAAGAAAGAAGGTAGATAAAAGAGCTCCTCTACTCACTAACCAGCGAGCAACACCAGCATAGACTACATGAGCATGCCAGGAAAAGCAATCAGCATCCTATATCATAGTTTACTTGCAGCTAACAGCTACATTGACTAATATACTAGGTAGCACATCTGGTAATTTGGTATCTTATTTTAATGCCAAGTAAATCATTGAATATGGGCAAATGTATCTTACACATCTGTATTTTTGATTCTCAGCAGATATTGTATTAGAGTATAATCTAGGTTGCAATGCATTTCTCAATTTTTCCTTCCACGTTGCAATTTTCTTATCTACTATAGACTTAACAATTCAGTTTACTGTCAGCAAGATTCTGGCATATTGAATATGTATCCCGAGGATCACAAATGCATCAATTATTTTAACATCTGGTCATTGATGATGTTGACAAATTAATATCAAACAATAAAAATAAAAGTATTATATATTCGATCAACTCATCAAGTTGGTGGTATTTATTGGGTAAGAGATTGACAATTTAACTACAGGTGTTAGTCTGGACATCTATTGTTCTGATGCTGTTTACGGAAAAAGGGAGAGCAAAGTTCCAGCTTTTTCGCTACGCACACAAGCAAAAGATAGAAAACAGATTTTGCCATGCTTGGCTTCTAATGTACACCAAATGAGAGAGAGAGAGAGAGAGAGAGAGAGAGAATTTTAGTAGAAGTCCAGTTGTTCATAGGGAATTCCTAGTCAGAAATGACTCGGATGACATGGTGCTATGTGGGAAAGTAGGTAGGCAAGATGCATCCTTAGAAATCAACAAGGCTACCAACAAATGCTTGGCTTCTAATGTGCACCAAATGTGTGTGTGTGTGTGTGTGAGAGAGAGAGAGAGAGAGAGAGGGAGAGAGAGAATTTTAGTAGAAGTCCAGTTGTTCATAGGGAATTCCTAGTCAGAAATGACTCGGATGACATAGTGCTGCGGGAAAGTAGGTGGGCAAGATGCATCCTTAGAAATCAACAAGGCTACCAACAATCATTATGAAGGAGAATATGTCGTGGAACTGCTAGTGTTATGTCACCAATAAAGAAACAGTACTAGATTATATGCAGGGCATGCTATGTCATTTGCTTTGTCAAGATAGTTCCAACAAGCAGCATTAGCAATTTGAGTCTCGGAAAGGTTCAACATGTGAAGCCTTCTTTCCTCTTCTAAAGTTTATAAAATATGTTACCAATAAGAGCACGCATTAGCTCTTGGGAAACAAATAACATCACCTATAGATAACACGTGCTTGCTGTGAAGAATTTCAGTTTTTAAACAATTACAAGTTCAGAAATTGTTTTGTATAGTAAAAGAAACCTGCACATCAGTTATCTGAATTCGCTATATCATGTTAGGAAGCAACCAAAAGCA
This sequence comes from Phoenix roebelenii, assembly GCA_025769935.1. Classification (NCBI taxonomy): domain Eukaryota; kingdom Viridiplantae; phylum Streptophyta; class Magnoliopsida; order Arecales; family Arecaceae; genus Phoenix; species Phoenix roebelenii. Next base: position 1,897,886 of record JAOXJJ010000002.1, on the reverse strand, counting down.
TTCTTGTAAGTGGTCTTGGCATAGCCATTATAGTCTACTTATATTATGAAGAAGGATATGTCACACAATATTCCATGATCATCGCATTCCCCTTGTGCGATACATCGAGATCCCAAGGTCTCCAATGGTGCAACAGGTGCAAAAAATCTTGAGTATTTACTGCCCAACCAACCATGATGAAGATATTCAGCCCAAGCTTCATTCAGTCAATTAGATCTCCTGTTCATTAAGGGGCTCCTTGAGTTCTTGTGAGTTCTACTAGAATAGATAAAACAAAACTTAGGATTTATAGACAAAAGAGAAGTCAGTTTTTAATTTTTCAGAATTTTTTAAATTGTCATTTTCGCTAAAAGTTTCATGGAACAGAACAGAAGAACGATCAGTAAAATATATTTGATTTTAGATTTGTTAAAAAGTGACCATTTGGAGTTTGAATCAACGACATATCTTGATCAGCCAAATTTGAAAATTGATGTCACAAAGAGTTTTTCACTTTTCTGTGTTAATTTGGATCCTTGGGAGGTTCCCACCAGTCTGAATACTAGCTTTCTTGCATCACTTAGCAAACATTTGAAATGCTGTCTTTCAAGATTGAAGTTTCTTTCTTATATCTAGTCACCTCTATACTGGCGGCGTGTCTGAAGAGACCTAGATCTTCTTTACACCAAATTCCTCTGCTAAAAACCCCTGAGATACCGGAGCAATGATGGTGCCATTATTAAGCTGCTACAATATTAGATCTTTTGAATAAATATCAATGGGATGAAACTGACAAAGTATGCACTATGCATCCCTCAGCAGGAAGAACTAAGAATGCAGATGAGAGAGCATTTATCTCTTCACAGGACTAAATGGAAAAGGGATCATAAAGTTGCTCCCACTCATTTGATGGGATAAATACAGTAACATGGAGCAAATGAACCAAAAAGAGTACAGATAATGATGAAAGAATGAACAATCCCCACAAACAACCATCAAGAAACAGATTAATTCCTAAGTAATTGCATTTGCAGGTAAAGGCCCATGAGCCCAGGTGGTAGGCCCCCTATAGGCAGAAGCTTTGGGTGCATGAGTCCTGTCTTCGAGTGGTCGGTGAGAGCTGTTTGTTGTTTTAATATTGCTCAAATTGTAATTCACAGATTTCCCTTAGGCAAAAAAAAAAAAAAGTAGTTCACAGTATAAAGTCAAATAGCAGCACAGCATGAGCAACAAAATGCACAAAGCAAAAGAAAAAGAAGACGAAGACATCCATGGTGGCCTCCAACAGGTTTAGCAAAAAATGGAAGGCATTCATAAATAGTCGATAAATGATATTAATGGCCCCTTCATCAGACTGAGCAAACACCAAAGCAAAGAGAAATGCATAGGCAATTGCCACAAAGCGCCCTCATATAAACAGTAGATATTAGAAGCCACCAATGACTTTAGCAAAGCTAGTCCCATTTGACTCACCCATTTGCCCAACTAAGTCATGGAAAAAACATGTGTGGAACTTTTACCAGCTAAAGCCTATATAGCATTAATCCATTTCTAAGCAAAAACCTCCATCAAAAAAGTTCCTATCTTTAAATAATTTAAGCATTTCTTTCCTTCCAAATGACCATGCAATCAATGCTTAACCTAACTGGCAAAGATTCTCAACTTTTGATAACTAGCTATTAAACATTAGCAACCTCAGGAATGTTTCATCTCATTTTGAACTGAAGACAAGACCAAGACACATGATCAGAAGAGATGATTACTGCTCCAAGACAAAGAACACTTGAAAACAAATTCAGATCTTCCCATTTGTTAACATTAAGGGTCATTTTTTCCTATATTATCAAGCGAGACAAGAAAATATTTAACAAAACGTAAGACCAAAAACATTAATAACCTATAAGACTAGATGTAAATATGAGCTGTAGTATATCTTGATATTTGCTAAGGGGCCAATAAGCACACAGGAAAAGAAGCTCTAGAACCAAAGGATATTGGATACTTATCAAACTAAGCAACTTGAAAACACTATATCTTTCTATCATGCCCACCCAACCAGCACTGAGAAAATAGACAACAGTAAGGATTCTAAAGGAAACCTTGTCGTCCACAAAACTATCTTATCCAAACTTTCTTATCACGTATAACAAACTCATAAAACATAAACCCAACAACTGCAAGCTCAGTTGGTTAACAACTCTCCCTCAAGAGCTTGCTCTTGGACGAGGTCCAGAGTTCTAATTCTAGATATTGCTCAAAATGAATGAATGCATGAATGAATAAAATACATAGGACTAAGCTATAGAAGCAGTATCTCCCCCACAAGTCACCTAAAACGAGACTCTATGTTGTCCACCAACTTATACCAAGTTTTCCCTTTGTTGATTTTTCGACCTCAGACAGTCCAAGATTCTTGAGCATAAATTTATGAATTCTGTCAGCTAAATATTCTCTGTAGAACAACTAACATTTCATACCTCTGCTAAACTATATCCAACGTTGAGCCAACTGAAATATCTGAAATTTAAACCACCAAGCTTTTACATATGGTCTCCCATTAGTCTCTTCAGGCATTTAGACAGAAACATCAAAATCAAGAAATAAAAAGTAAACTGAATTCTAGACAAAAGTGTTTCTAATTCCATTCCATACAAACACATATATGTTGCTTCCATATTGTAGGCCTCTATGTCACTCACATTTCAAGGATCTTTGTCAATCTTTGTTACTTTGTAGAGTCTTTCTTTGGCACATTGAAGGATCTACTAACTTCTCCATGTCCCCCAAATTCATAGAAGAATTTTATGATATCCTCCTTAACCACCTGTAACATCTTTTGCGGAAAAACGGAGATTCATGTAGGCCCTAACCAACAAGCACCAATTTTATCCACTTTAGATGGCTTTATTAATTTCCTTTTTCCTCTAAATTTCTTTCCAGACTAAATTGTTCAATTTCCTCAAACTACTTCACCAAAGATAGAGAAAGGTCCAACAACCTCCTTTTAGACTAAAAGTTCATTAAAAACTTGACCAAATCATTTAATAAGCTCCTATCTTCTCCTACTTGTGACTTAGGCAAATGCTCCAACATTTAACTATTCCTAGCATTTGCAATTCCATTACCCCAATTTATTAAACATAGTACTGAATCTTTTTTGCCTTCAAATCACCATTTTTTCAAATTTTTAATTTTATCTTAAATATATTTTTAATGAATATTTTTTCTATGTTAAAGTGATTTTTGAGACAATGATAGGGTATATGGTGCTGGACTGCTTAAAGGACTGGTCGGATCTGCCCTCCTCTCCACCCCCCCCATCCCCACCCCATCTCCCTCTCCCTCTTTCTCAATCTTCACCCACAGTCGACCTGTAACCAAAGCCAAGGGAAAGAGAGTATGGGCCCACGCTGTCTCTTTTTTCTTTATCAAATCAAGCGATCCAGTCAAGTTGCCCTTGGTACTGGCCGAATCAGCCCTAGTCCTAGCCAGTCCCAACTGGTTTTGGCCAAAACAAGGGGACATCTTGATCCAGTTAAGAATCGGTGTCCTGTATAGCTGTCCTGTTTTCTCATCAGAGCGGTATAATACAGATGGTACCATCCCTTTTTGACATGTCTACAATTCTTGGCTCCTATGAAGTCTATGTTTAATCTTATTTACATTTTTTTAAGCCCATTTGTTTTATCTGATACCAACTCTCAATGTTGGCAAGCATGTCAAACATTCCTCACTACTTATCTACAAAAATAGGAACTTTGCTTTATGTTCTCTAAATATATATCAATATGTAAATTATCTCTCTGTACTGAAATATGTTAGTATGGAGCAGCCTATAACAACATCCACCAACCTATTTTTTGTTGGGGCTACATGCATCTTCAATTAAATAAAGAATAACTGGATACAAGCTTATTACCATTTGTTACAGCTCTCTAATATTTTTCCATCATCCTCCTCCCTTTCACAAGGAAACTGAACCCACTGGCAGCCATTTATTTTCTGGTCAAAGATCATTATCTCCAGCATGCTATCACCATACACCAAATCAGGGCATCCAAACACCCTCCAAAGTTCACAAAGGTTCTACTCTTCTAGTGGATCAGCTCAGGGACACTCGAGCATGTAGAATCCTACTTTCTAACATGCTTAATTAAATCAAAAACATGATAAAAAAAAAAAATTAATCTATATCCATCTATACTAAATTCCAGAAGTTGAGTTGGTTCCGCTTTATTTGAGCAATAACCACAAACACTTGATAGGATCAAACGATCTAGATTTTGGTTGGGAAAAAGAGAAGAAGAACGAACTGAACTTACTCCGTTCGGATCGGTGGCATCGAGAATCGTGAAGAGATTGCCCTGATCATTGCCGTAGCTCGGGAGAGGGAATCGCCCAATGTCCACATAGCATTCGAGCGGGGAAGGAAAGAAAAAAAGAGAGATGATAAAACCCTACAAATAGTTGATACTTGATAAGATGGAATTTAATCGAATGGTTTTGAGGGAGACTGAGATATTACTCGCGCGATTTCTCTGCGATTTTGACGCCTATTGTGAACGGAAAATTATTTCTAGTGTTCGCAGGAGGAGGAGCTTAAGGAGTCCTAAAAAACTTGGTGTCCACGTCGACGAGGCAACTTAATAATCAAAAATTCCAATTAGAGGACAGATAAATAAGTTTACCCTCATACATCTTAATAAACATTGCAGGGTCAAATGCAGTTTTAAATGAAAGTTGCATTTAAAGATGAAGAATGGGATCATGTAATGATTTTTATAAATATATTTCACATAAGGGTGGCAATACTTAACTGGTTAATTCACCTATCTTGTTTCAATTCATTATATAATCTATTTAATAAAATGAACAGATTTGGATCTAGATTTTTGATAGTTTAATGGATAGATCGGATTTAGATTAACAAATTTTCAATCCATCACGCATCTAATTTGACCCGATTGCCACTCCTAATTTTCTATAAATAAGTGATGCAAATAATATGGCTGAGGGGCTATAAAATGTTTAATAACTAAAAATTTAAGGACCTATAGATAAATTTTTTTGGAACATTTTTGACAAACATTTTTCGGTTTTGGACAAGCTCTCTTACCGGTGTTTGCATATTTTAGCAGATGCTACCATATAATATGGTCTTCTCGATGAAGTAGACAATCTCCTAAATTCAAGTACAAAAAATCACATGCCAATTTACTTATGCAAGATAGGCTCGACCGAATCAAGCTTAAGTATTTAAGATCCATTGAAAATCGAGCAAGGTCGAGGCTTTTAAATTTTTTTACTTGGCCCAACTTGATAATATAATTTTTCATTCATATTCTATATTTTCATTTTTAATTTTTAAAATCCAAAGTCAAGATGAAAATAAGGAAAGTGAATTTCTAATTCTAAAATCCCTAATATTCTATATAATTTAGTTGTAGTCAATAACCACCAATACCACCACTACACACTCTTCTATTTTACGCCCACCAGCACCCCCTCCTCCTCATCTCTAGCCCTCTTATTCGCTTGTTGAAACCAAGGAGTCAGGAACTCCTGTGCTCTCTCAGCCTTGTATGTGGTCATTCTTGGAGCAATTCGGGCTAATTAGGTTGGGCTCGAGGGAGCCTACCCACATTTTGTTGGGTCAAAATCAGGCTATGCCTGCAATGGAGCTAATCTTGAGCCTAAGTTTTGTCAAAAAGTCTTCATGCAAATTACATGCATCAAAGACATCCCGTGACTCCAATAGCTCATATTTGCCTTTCCTTTTGTAGGTACATTGGATGCCCCCTCCCTATAGGTTGCTCAAAATCAACTTTGATGGATCTATTGGGAGCGATCAAGGTGGTGCTAGTTTTGTTATCAGAGGTCGCACTGATCGAGTACTTTTAGTGGGTTCAAGGAACTTCTTAATTAGCCACCTCAATCCTGACTAAATTAAGGGTAGCTTGGGAAGTGCTTATTATTTCTATTATTACACTAAATTATAAAAATGTCTACTGTTATTACTGGGATCACTGATCATCTACACTGGTTTCTCTGGTCCTCTTCTTAAAGATATTTAGCACCTTACCTCTAATTTTGTGGCTGACTCACTAGCAAGTTGGAGTTTCAACGATGACTTCCATGCTGGTTCTATCTTATACTTAAAGCTCATTTTGCTGATGCAAATAGATGCTAGAGCTATTGTTACTTCCATTTTTCTTGATCTTTGTCTATCTTGTTGCTTCTCTCTTTTTTTTCTCAACATGCTAGAAAAAAACTCATCTATTTGTCCATATGTAGAGCGTCAAATTTTAGACAATCCATGCAATGAAAATGAATCGAACATGGATAGGATATCGATATATCTATATCTATATCTATTTATATTTGATAAATAATAATATGGACATGGATATTGATTAAGAGTAAAAAATTCATATCTATAATTATTTTAAATAGATATGCATAGGTATCTGTATATAAAAATATAGATATAAGTCATATAGTTAAATTTTATATCCATAAAATTAAAAATATAATTTTTATAGAAAGTAAATTAAATTAATTGCATGTTAATACAATCATTTTTTTAAAAAAAAATTATGAGTGCTATATATATGATCAACTATAATCATAAATAATACTGAATATTTAGTTATCAATAATATATCTGTTTTTATTTTTCTTTTGGGATATAAATATTCCCTTGTTCCGGACGATCCCGATTAACAATGTTGGACGGCAGATATCCTCCCGCATAAAGCAATGACTTCGAAGGCCGTTTGGAATCCGTCTAGACGACAGATCGACAGCGGCACATCAAATAACCGCACAGAAATATCCATGCGTTCTCGCCGGAAGCAATCCTTCCCCGCTAAAATTAGGGTTGGGGTCAGGGTTGCGATTTGTTTTAAATCGGAGGGGATTTAGGGCTTTTCGGGGGGTTGGAGCTCTCGGCAATGGAGATCGCGGGGAAGGCCAGGAAGAAGAACGGCACGCGAGAGGGCCAGTTCCGGCACGCCCTCGACATGTGCGCCAAGACCGGTGACCTCGCCGGTGCCCTCGCCCTCTACGAGTCCGCCGCCGCCGAGAACCACCGCCTGTCTGCTTACCACTTCAACTCTCTCTTCCACATCATCTCCAACTCCATCGAGACCCTTGACGAGCCCTCCAAGAAATCCTCCATCGACACCAGCTTCGATATCTTCGACCGGATGGCCGCCAACGGCGCTACCCCCACCGAGGCCACCATCACCTCCATGGCCCGGATTGCCGCCCAGAGGCCCGACGGCGGCGCCGACTTCGCATTCGATCTGGTCAAGACCATGGGGGAGCGGTACGGCGCCTCTCCCAAGCTGAGGACCTATAGTCCGGCGCTCTTCGCCTTTTGCCGTAGATTTGAAGCCGATAAGGCGTACGCCGTGGAATATCACATGGTCTCGATGGGCGTCGTGCCGGAGGAGCCGGAGATTGCGGCTCTGCTGGAGGTGAGCGCCAAGGTGGGGAGGGAGGAGAAGGTATATGGGTACTTGCACAAGTTGAGAGGCAGTGTCGGATGTGTGGCTGGCCCCACGGCAGAGATTTTGGAGGGGTGGTTCAGAAGCGAGCGGGCAATGGAGGTTGGGAGATCGAATTGGGATGCCGCCAGGGTAAAAGATGCAATTTTGATGAATGGCGGTGGCTGGCATGGGCTCGGATGGTTGGGGGAGGGGGGATGGGATATTTGTCATGTCACTGTAAGCTCCGAGGGGGATTGCTCTGGTTGTGGGCAGAGGTTGGCTTGTGTGGATATCGATCGAATGGAGACAGAGAAGTTTGCAGTATCTGTGGCTAGTTTGGCTCTGGGAAGGGAAAGCAAGTCCAATTTCAGGAATTTTCAGGTAAAAAGCATTTTCTTGCTGTCAGAAATGTTAGTGACAATACGTGTTTTATTTGTTGTCCTCCAATTCCGTACCTCTATTCCTCAACTTCACAACCATCTGTCTCAGCACACCGTATTTGCATTTTTCATGTAAATGACAACAGTTAAGCTGACTTTATGGATTATGTTCCTGCATGTGAAATCCTTTCTTCCAGGAAAAGTGTCTTCAAATCACTTCCTGATACTTCAATTCAAATCTTCCCTGGTCTGCCCTCGCCTTTAATGAACGAGAATTCTAAGATCCTTTCCTCACTAAAGTCTTGAATTGCATCTGACTACTTTCATACTTTTATATGTTCTGGGTTGGTTTGAAAATTTAGTATCTATAAACTCTGATGTTTCCAACTTCAACCCCTTTGAAGTCTTATGAATGGAAAATGTAATTACATAAACACTAAGAAATCTTGTTTATTATTGCCAAGGTCTTCATGTTCTTGCCTGGCATAGGTTTCATGAGACTCCACTCTCTGTGTGTAGTTCTTAACTAGTCTGTGGCTCTTTGCTCACTCGTGCTTGTCTTGAGCATTGTTAGCGTGTCCACTTTTGATCTCTTGCCTAGTAGGTGTATTTATTATTCTCGGTAGTATTTCCTTTCGTATGAAAACACGTAGCTGTTTTTCATAGTAAGTTGTAAAAAATCAAGAAAGAACTCATTCAATATTGTTATCTGAGATTTATCTTTATTCTCATATCTCTTTGCTTAGGAATGGTTGGAAAAGCACAGTGAGTATGAAGCTATAATTGATGGGGCAAATGTTGGGCTTTATCAGCAGAATTTTGCAGATGGTGGATTCAATTTGTCTCAGGTTCTTACATTACCTTTTGCTGATTATTTGTATTACTTATGGTGCATATTGTCTATTGCTTTCTATGCTGGTGTTCATGTTTACTTATTGATGCTTTTTTCATGACGTATACCTAAATAGAGCAGCTAGATGCTGTTGTACGAGAACTATTTGAAAGAAGCCAGGGCAGATGGCCACTCATTATACTGCATAATAAGCGTGCTCTAGCACTCATGGAAAATCCTTCAAATAGGCAGATACTTGAGAAGTGGAGAGCTGAAGGGGCATTGTACACAACACCAACTGGATCAAATGATGATTGGTAAGGATCTTTACATAAGCGTCTGGGTGGCCTTGCTAGAATCAGAACAATTAAAATAGTTTCCTTCAACTGCCATGTTCTTGAAGATTTGGAATTTCAAGAAAAAAAAAGAGTTTTGGTCCAGAATTCAACCAAAATTCTTCTTATAAGCTGATAAAATGAAAAATCTTGTGGGATCAGAATGTTTTATGCTTGTTTCAGAATAGAAACATTATCTGCTTAATGCATAATTGAAGATGGTTGGGTTAGTCACCAGTTAATCACCTGATTAGTTGCATCCTTGCACAGGGATCAATACTATTTTTTTCTACCTCTCTTTGTCATTTCATTGAACTCATGACTTTTATCTTTAACATTTTGTGTGGCGGTGCTTTTTCAAGGTATCCAACATGTTTCATGCTTTAAGTTAGAATCACTTTAGTTATTTTGCTCTCTTCCACCTTTTGCCAAATTCTTTCGGATGTGATATAATGAATTGTTATTCTCTAGGTACTGGCTCTATGCAGCAGTGAAGCTCAAATGTTTGCTTGTGACAAATGATGAGATGAGAGATCATATATTTGAGCTCCTAGGACGGTCCATTTTCCCCAAATGGAAAGAGCGTCATCAAGTATATACTTCAAAACACTTAAAAATTATTCTCTCTCTCTCTCTCTCACACACACACACACACACACACAAACACACACACACACACACATTTACGCACACATATTATCATCATCATAGTGTTATTATGGCTTAACCAGATGAAAATCTATGTTTTTGCTTTTTTATATAGCATTTTTCATGGCCAAATACATAGAATCTGTTGAATTACAGTATTGACCAAGAGGAATGGTATTTTTATTTCTTGATTTTGAAATTGTAGACTAAGTGTGCATAAAATGGCATGGCTTGAAGCCAGTGGATAGGGATTTAGGATTGATATAGTAGCGCAAAAATTTGTAATTTGGATGTACAGTTGATAAACACACAGACACTCATCAAAGTTCCTGAATTATTCGTTATTATGGCAGAGTTTGTAATTCAGGGGAGATGCATGAATAGATTGAAAATCTTATAAAAAATTGAAGAGCAGTGACAAATAGTAAAGTGGCGAGTTAATTTTACATTAAGAAATTGCAAGATTAGCGACCATGAACATTTACTCCTAAAGGGTGGTTAAAGATTTTTTTTTTTTTTTTTTTCGGGGGGGGGGGGGATAACTATTGAAGATACTTTATGTATCCATTTTGCATCTGTGATAAATGGTTAACATATTAGACAGGAA